>JAJQOW010000037.1:0-196094 GCA_037975125.1 Latrodectus hesperus | reverse complement strand
AAAAACATTCACTAGAATTCTGAAATGCTATTATATTTCAAGATAATTGATAAGTTAAAATATTTGTTAACAAATCATATTTTAAAGTGCTCAAAGGTAAGACAATAATGGATTGAATGTGAAATACTATCTTTGAACCCTGATTTAACATTGAAATATTTAATTAGAATAATTATGTTTTAACACGTATCAGTTCCTACCTCAGCATTCATTTTGAAACAGTAATCATTTTTAAGTCTTTTGTAAAAAGGAAAACTTTTCAAATTTATTTAAATTAATAAAAACACTTTTCTTTTTCGTAAAAGGTTTAATAATTAAGGTCAAATTTATTTTATAATCTTGCGTAAAATCTCAATGTATTTTAATATTTATTCAGATTTTTCAATACAAGAAACTATAATTTAAAATGGAGAAAGTAATTCTTATTGAATAAGATATTAAATTTAAGGAAAAAAATTAGGATTAGATTTAAAAAATTGCAATTTAATTTAGTTTTTAATTTGACTAGTATGATATACATGCAAAAATTTTATTTTAATAAATACTTAAATGACGATTTTAGATATTTCTTGTTTAAAAAGAGATTAGCCTAACAAATTTCGTTCCTATAAAAGAAAATATAATTTGAAGTCGTAGGAATGAACTGCATACATTTTAGAGATTTTACTTTTATTATTATACATCTGTAACTAACTAATTTGTTTTAAATAAACGATGCACAGCTAGAAATTCAAAAATTTTCATTTTTCAAGGAAAGAAACTAAAAAACTTTTGTTTGTTATTTACTTTCCTTACACATTAATTTTTTTGTTTCATGATGCAAAAACGATACATTAATTGAAAAAAATAAATTAAAAATGCTTTTATAATTTCAAAAATTTTAAATTGAAAAAGACTATAATCTATTGAATAGAAATCTTTAAGAATAAACAGAAATTTCAAATAAAGTAATATTTACTCAAAGCATCACCTTTGAAAGAATATGTTTATACTTTTATATAAAGAGCAATATACTAATTACAAACTTTATGAGTAATATATTTAAGTTAAGTTAAAATTAAAAAATATTTTGCAGGCCTGAGGAAAAAGTAATTCTACATTCTTTAAAATATGAGCCAGGTGTTGGATTTTAACTAAATAAAAATATTCGTAACATTAATAGGAATTAAAAAACTATTGATTCTTAGCGTAGCCATAAATTTGCAACTATTTTAGCAATTGGAATTAAAGTCATTGGTTTGATTTTAAGCTAAGAAGATTCACTTGCCGAGTAAGTAGCTGAAAGGTTGGCATGCCATTCTTTGTTTCGACAGACTGTCTATTTGGTTCCCACCTCGGATGCTCATATTCTTAGTGTTTCAGAATTCCTTTTATGCCTGTAATACATTCACTCGAAATAATTAGCTCTCAGAAAGACGGATAGGAAAGTAACAAACAAACCAATCCAATTTTTTAAACTACTGATACAAGAAAGTCTTTTTAAAGACATGAAGCTGGAATTGAATTGAATTTATAAACAAGTTTTAAATTGAACTGACAAAAAATAGGAGCATAATTGTGAAACTGATATTTCAAGCTCAAAAACAGTATTTCTTTGGATTTCTGAATTAACAACGGAATTTCAAGAATCAAAACTAAAATTGGTTTAATGGTGATTTGGAGATTTTACTTTTAGATATATTTTTGTTAACTTAATAACTTTTATACGTTATTTCATATAAAGAAATTAGTACTTTCACAGAAAATCTAAGATTCTATATAAGATTTATATCTTTTAGTTAAAATTAAGATATAAGAATTTTTCAGATATAAGAATATTTATCATTAAGTGAAATGTCAAGGTATTAATTTAACAAGAACTATTGTTTTCAGATCCCAAGCTAAATGTGTTAAAATATTTCCGATTAGGATTATTATATTTTATCAATATTTATGTAATTTATAATTACCACGGTTTGAACTAAAATTGTATGGCTTTCAGTAACTTTTAAATGCCTCTGATAAAAAATTTGTTTCAAATAAATGTAAACTTATTTACTTACAATAAATATTATATGTGTTAGTTTTACAACTTTGTGAAGTTTGCTCTATTTATGCTAAACATTATTAATTGCAACCTCTTAACATTAACACTGAATTTTTTTATAATCATGTGCTATTTCCTTGCCAGTTTCAGAAATTTAATAATAAATATAAAATCTTTTCGTTTTTACCTCTAATTGCACACGGTTTTTCTTTTGGAAATAATAAGACATTTTTTGTATGATGGTTTTCTTTACAAGTTTTCACAATTCTAAAACACTTTTTTAAATTGAGCTTTAGGCTTGGCTCAGAGTTCAGTTAATCTAAGTGACTTTGGCCCTAATTATATATTATTATATGAAAAACTAGTTTCGCTCTACTTTGTTTCATTTTAAAGTCTTTCCTGCTAAATATTATCTCCACTATAATAAAAACTTTTTTTTGCCTAATTTCTTCTATATTAGCCAATGCCTCACCTGAGAATTATTAATCTTCTTATTATATCACTTTCATATAAATTGCGTATTGAAATTCCTGAACAAAGTTTTTAATTGTTAATAACATCCTTCTAACTATTCTTATATTCAGCTTTGTTCTATTTTTATGATCAATAATAGTTTACTTATCCATATATTTGACTATAACTGTTATTAATATTTGCTCAAAAATTTGAACAGAAGTACTGCGTTTTGAATCTTCTGAATTGGAATTCATTTGAATATACAGGCAAGCAATATCAATATTTAATTTGTGTGTGTTCGATGGTTTTTTTTTTAATATTTTCCATTATTTATTATTCGATAATTTTTGTTGCTTTTTTAGTGATCATAAAGATAATTGTAAATAATTTTGACTAATATTCAATATTCTCACACTTTTATTGAGTTTGCAAACATCTCACTGCTGAAATAAATTCAAATGAGATGTATGCTTATCATTTAGTAGATTCTACAGCCTTCTGAGAATGAAAGTATTTTGGAGGGATTAAATGTGTCCAGCAAGGTTTGCTAAAAAAATAATCATTCTTGCTAATACAAGAATAATGCTTCTTTATTCCTCATTAAAATCTAAACTTTCTGTGTCAATAAATCTGTTGTTGTTGTTGCATGCCCCCGAGGTCAGCAGTGCTACACGAGGTCCATGAGCGCGTACACCTTTAAAAAGTCCAGTACCATAAGTGGATTCTCCATCAGATCTCTCGCATTGAAGATTATGTTCAAGAGACGCCTGTTCACATACACACACATTTAAGCACTTGGAGCAAATTTCGAGTTTCTTCGTACCCTCAACGGTCAATATATCTTCATCGCTCAATCAAACTACATTTTCAGTTATTTTTACATACTACTTATCTGGTTTCTGAGCCATGGTTTTGTAAAGATAAACTAACTGTATGTTGTTTTTTCTTCCAATTTTATTTTACTTTTACAATAATTTATTATACAGTAGGCAAAATGATTATTTGTACACCACGTTTTTAATGTTTAGAAACATATAAGAGCAGCTATTTTATTTGTTGCGATGTGTTAGCGTGTGTTTGTTGGTTACCTCTTAAGTAAACGAAAAAAATTATTTTGAAATAATTGAAAATAAAATCTAAACATTACAAACTTGGAAAATTTCTTTTAAAAAGTATATTTGTGCATCTATATCTCTGGTAAGTATTACTATCATTTCATGTAATTTTTCACATAATAGTTAATATTTTGGGGTTGTTTTGTATTTTTTATATATCGAAGGTTATCTTTTTTAACAGTAAAGGTCACTCGCCGAGAAAATTTTTGAAATGACCACGAAATCAAAAGAAGTCTCTTCAGACATGAAAACTCATATTGTTACCCTCAATAAAAGTAGATATCTTATCGCGAAATTCAAAAAATGGTTAATTAACGTTTTACAACCATTGGTTACATCGTAAGAAAATATAAAAATGCTGGACGCGTTGAAAATGAAAGCAGGCCTGGTGGCCCGAGTAAATTAACTTCGTGAAATAAACGAAGTATAGTTAAAGCAGCTATTAGAAAACCACAAATTTCTGCTCAGAAAATTACAGATGACCTTTCTCGCGCATCTTCTTAAATTAGAGTGATCGCTCAAACAATAAGAAATGTGTTACATAGTCTTGGTTTAAACTGCAGACTTTCGAGAAAAAAAACCAATGATCTCTGAAGTTAATAGAAAGAAGCGTCTAGAATTTGCTGTGAAATACAAAGACAAACCGATGGACTTCTGGAAAAAGATTATTTTTTCAGATGTGAGTAAGTTTGAAGTTTTTCACCCCCTAGTATCCGAAAAATCTGGCGAAAAAATAAAACAGCCCTTGATAATAAAAAATGTACTTTAGACCCTGAAACATGGTGGTGCAAATGTGATGGTTTGGGGCTATGTAGCTCATGACGGGTTTGGAAAATTACACTTTATTGACATAAAAATGACAGCTTTAGGCTACATTGATGTGTTGCGGCATAACTTATTAGACAGTGCTTGAAAATTGGGTATCGGAGACACTTCCTTATTCCAACAAAATAACGATCCAAAACACACTGCAATAGTTACTAAAACATGGTTGCTTTATAATGCACCAAGATGCCTTGAAACTTCACCATAATCTCAGCATGTAAATCCAATTGAAAATTTGTGGATGCTATTGGATGCTCAAGTCCGAAAACAATATTACAAGTAAAAATAGTTTGAAAGAAGCATTCATGGAAGCTTGGGAAGAAATAGATCAAGAAACCACCAAAACGTTAATAGAATCAATACCAAGACGTCTTGAAGCAATTGTAAAAGCCAATGGAATGCATACAGAGTATTAAATTTGTATAAAATAATTATATTAATGTTTAAAATTTGTCACTAAGTATGTGTACAAATACACTTTTTGTATAGTTTTTATAAAGTTTTATTCATTAATCAACTAAAGTTTATGTGATTGTTTTTTTTTGTTGATATTTTACTACTATTTTACCTAATTAGAATATGTTTCTGGAATTTTAACTTAATTAACTTATTTTATTTTGCTGTAAAATTCCAAAATTGAAGTGTACAAATAAACATTTTGTCAACTGTATCTCCATATAGATTTTCTACTATCAGTAATCGTGATCTATCGTTTTTTGATTTTATTATAAATTCTAAAACTCATTGCATTATTTCGTTAATCTTTACCTCTATCACAATATGTAAGTATAACAATGTTTTTCATATATAAATCATTTTTATTATTTGTACACATTTAATTCATTTCCAACTTTCAAATTAACTGTAAAATGCTTTAATGCAATTTTTGTTTAAAATTTATTTTAGCTTATCATAATCATAATCAAATTACGTTTAAAATCATTTTAACTTATCATACGTTGATCTACAGAGTAGAAGTTTCGAGAGGGAGTGGATATCAAATCTGTAATTCAAATGTATGATGAAGAGAACTTCCATTCAACTATTCTTCAAAAAATCCATTCAGAACTTAGGAGCTTAAAATAGATCTGAATGTACAACAAACTATAAATCTTTATCAAAATACCACAAGAAAGAAAAAATAGCTATTAATCAATAAGCCAAATCAAATCAAATAAACCCCAGTTCCAAAATAAATTTCAAATAAGTTAAACAATGAGCAGTGAAACATTGTGGGATGAGAATGCTATACAGTGAGCATAAATGAATATCAAAGTAACTTATCAAATTAAAAGTATAACTTTATTTTATTTTCCCATTTTAACATGAAAATTGTGTTTGTGTGAAAAAAGACAAGCGTATTCTTTAAACTATTTTTACCTTATATTATAGAATTTTTTAGTCAAAAACAACTTCTTCCTTAAAATCTAAATTGTTAATAATTTCATGAAAAAAAGTTTTTCTTGCATACTTTTATAAAAAAAACAACTCTTTTAATATATTATACAAATGTTCGTAATGAATTATTCACAAATCTAATATACGAGATTTAAATGAGAGATTTAATTAAATGAAAGAAAATAGAAATTTTTATGTAAAATAACTGCAAAATTATATTTCCAAATTTTAAAAAATATTGGAAAGATATTTTTCTTTAACTTTTCAGAATTTAGAACAGACTGTTTTGAACTTGAATCAACTGTTCATTCTCAGTATATCTAGTATTTTAGAGGAATTAAAGTTTTATAATTTAGTTAAATAAAATGTCAAGAAATTTATATGTATTACCATAAATTCCAAATGCATCCCCAATATAGATGGTGTTTTATAATTACAAAGTTGTGTGATTTCTATGAATTACTTAAATTACTCTAACAAATATTTGTTACAAAAAATTCAATTTATCCAAGTGAGTTTTATCTTTGAAAATAAAATATAATTTCATTATACTTTCTTGAAATAAAATACCTAGTAGATTTATTCTGATTTGCTGATTTTTTTATCCTTTAAAATAAGCCTTTTCAGTTGTAATACTTAAAATTGAAAAACTTTTTGATTCCCCTAAGTATTATTTCACTTTTAAAATTAAAAATTTTTAAACATTTTTAGGCATTGTATTAAAAAAATAATGATTTATATTTTATTTATTGTATAATTGAAAATTTACTTTGTAGATTATTGATATATATTTCAGATTATCATTTTCAACATTAATAAAACACAATCATTAAAAAAGTTTTTTCATGTATTATTACCGCATGCCAATTGAGCAAATTAATTTAGAGCTTTTATTTTTAGTTTTCAACTCTTTTGAAACACCTTCAGCATGTGATTAAATTTAAAGCAATTCATATCCCTTGAGTTTTACTGAAGATGGTTTTATCACAATTAGCATTATTTTTGCTTATGCTGATATGTTAACCCATATATAAAACTTAAAACAACACTTCATCTATTAATTTTATTCAGAAATCAATTTTAGTTAAATAATAACTAAAAGTATATAATAATAAAAATTCAAAATCATAAGCAAAATTTATAAAATAATAATAAATTAATCACCAATATCTCAATGCCTTGAGGAAATTCCTCATTATTTAAATTCTCAAGAGTTTTTTTTTAATTTCATTCAATAATTAATCATCTTAATTTGTGCTTTAAGAAAATAAGTCTGTACTATTTCTAACTCGGATAAAGCAAGCATGCTTGATTGGCTTTTAAATTTTTGTAAATATGGTGTATCCCTTTTTTACTTATATTTAATAGCTCAAAAACACTGTCATTAAATTCGCAAAGTTTTTGCCTTTGATCATTCATTTTAAAAATTAAAAAGCATTTTTATTGAATTATTTAATAAAATAAACATAAATTTCATTAATTTCTATTCATTAAATGCTTATTTATTGTGAATATCTCCTATTTTGAATATCTAATTATAAGTTTTAAAGGAAATTTTTTAAGTAACATTTATCAAAATTGTTCATATTCTTAAATTTTACTAAAATTTTATAACTCCGTGCTTAAGTAAATTCTCATGCAATTAATTGCATGGAGGAATAACATCGAAAATAGCAATTTATCTTAAGCTTTTCTTGTTCAAACAATTCAAGGACAGCGGGTAATTTTAGGCTTAATAAGTAATTCTTATTCACGCTTTTGTCAGAGTTACTTTTGAAAAGATTTAATGAAACATTTCTTTTGTCCGGTAAAAAAAATAAATAAACATACTTTAGCAACAAAAAAGCTGCACATATTTTCAAAGGAAGAGCAATATGCTTTAATTACAATATAAATCGATTTTTCTTGAGTAAAAAGGATTCCGGAAAAATTGTATTGTATCACTCATTTCCTCAAAAAAAGTATAAAAAATTTGCATAACCCACTTTCTGATTATAAAAGACCATAAGAGCTTATCTATTCAAATATATTTTAAAAATATGTTACTATTTTCACTTAAAATATAAATATTACCTATTCAAACCAGATTTGAATCTGTTTATAAAAATCAGAATCTGTTCAGACTTAAAACTAAAAATTCAATTTCTGTAATCAATTTTGAATTACACTTTACTTTTCTAAATACTTTTCTCTCAGTTGAGATAAAAATTACTCACCGTTTTATAACATTTTTTATAATTTTATAAACAGATAAATATTTAAATTTAGCTATATATTAATCCCTACATATATTATTTTAAATATGCATCTATAAAAAGTGCATCAGTCAAAGTAATTAAACTAATTTGTGGATTTATTATTTAAGGGCATTGTATGCAAGAATCATGAATAAAAATATACATAAATAACTTCCACTTGAAATTCCATTTGTTACAGAACGAATAGTGTTCTGGCCTTCGGTTCAACATTTTTTTATTGCCCTTCTCATCTCATACCTGGATGATGTTTGTATTCTCCCAGAACCAACTGCTGATCATGGTTTGTATAACCTTCGCGTGTGAGCAACGGTCGCTGACAAATTTCACCTCCATTTTTCTTGAATATTGTATCTTTATTCAATTTTTTAATTTAAGAAATCAGCTAATAATTGAAAATAATGCAGCCATAACAAAATAAAAATTCCACAAGTTTTCTAACATTCTCTTAAATTGATAAAAAAAGTAAATATTTTATAGTGTTAGAGCAATTGTGCAGTAACTTAAAGTCCCATGTAACACAAGTAAAAATAACTAATTACGAAGACCATTTGACTCAACACATTAACGTAAAACTATTTTTAAAGCTAAAAAAATAGACAAATTTTATGAAATTAGTAAGAAATATTCTTAAGATTTATTTCCACTAATTTCTTAAATGGATGCATCACTTGCCAAATTGATTAACTCCTCTTTTGAATTTCAAAATATCTTATTTAAGAAAGCTATATATAATATATAACTGTGTGTATTTAGAACAAATTTCACTTATAATAAGAATATGTAAAAGAGCCATATGTAAATAATGCAGAAACGTTTATTTTAAGAAACATTTTATACTTTTTTAGCACTTTCCTCGATTTTTTGTTTTACGGAGTTAATAGATTTGGCAAATGAAACATTTCAAATTTCATTATAGAGTTTTTATTTGATGAAAAGCAAACGTTTTGAACCAAGTCATTAATCAAATAAATTTTACATTATTTTTCAATAGAATGGAAGTGAATAGTATAAATATATCAAGTAAATATACTACTGCATAATTTATCGTGTATTTAACACAATTTCATAAAGATATTTTTTAAATATATACTTCAATGTTATGTAAACAATAATGTGTAAAAAACAATATTCTCAAAACATCTTGAAAAGTATATTTTATGTAAATAATCTTCGAAAAATCTAAATTAACAAAAATAAAAATGTTTAAAAAAATAATTAATCGTATGAGTATGCATTTGTACTTTCTGAGTAATTTCGGAAATAATTTCTACCACATGCAAAAGAAGGGGTTTACATATAAAATTTTTAACATCTCTTAAAAGTAAGACTTTTTATTTTTCTTTCAGAATTCCATCACATATCCTGCTTTTAAGAAAAAACTTTAGTTTACAAGGGATTTTTTAAATCGTTTCATAAACTTGTTGAATTGAATTTTTACTCTAGGAAATTGTCTTCCTCAAGCAAAATGTTTCATTTTGGTATAAGACAATATTTTTCATAAATATAGATTCGAATTATAACTAAGAAATTAATTTCTACCAAAAAAATGCATTTTAGCTCCCTTTTCAACATTTTTAAGTACATATCATATGATATCGGAAAATAAAGAGGGCCGCATTAAGTAGAAAACAAGATATAAATTATTCAAACAATTTAAAGAATTTTTCTGGGAAAACTCAAAATATTTCTGTGAGTGCCAGAGAAAACTCGAAAGTTAGTACCACATCAAATAGAAAAAAATAACAAGTTTTCTCTCTCAAATTAAAAAAGTTCTCTTGTAAATTATTGATCATTAAAAAAAAGAGAATAAATGAGTTCGAAAAATATTTTGTGTCATCACAAGCAGTTGTTAGAAAATAGGAGCACATAGATTAACTGAATGCTCAGAGAATTTGAAACCGTCACAAGAAATCCAAATTTTATTTAAATATTCTTCTCTCGAAAATAAAATTGAAATGACTAAGAAAAATGTTATAAGATTTCAAAATATACTTTAAAAGTTCGTATCCTACAGTAATTTTGTGTCCTGTAAAAGATCTATTCAATATTTATAGAAATAAATTTTTATGATTATTGATATTTAAAGTTAGTTTTGCTTACATATTTTGCATATTATTATATTTGCATAAATAATATTTATTTTAATATAAATTTTAAAATGTTTATAAGTCATATAAAATAATTCAATTTATAAAAGAAAAGTTAAACTTGTATACAGAGTATTAATGTTTAAAACATTAATTCTCCTAAAATTTGAAAAATTTCAAAATTTTAAAAATTTTGGAAATTAAAGGATAACGTATATCAGCCAAATGAACTATTAGGCCACTTAAAAATAAAATATTCATAAAATCCTTTAATTGTGCTCTTCAAAAAAGATGGCGGGAGATCCTGCTTCCTAAATTTTAAATTTTTAGGTCATTTTGACTTTTTATTTCAACGGTAATCAATAAGAGAAGAGATTTAAATTTCAATAAAGATTAAGAACTGGGATAAATCCAATACATATTAATGAATTGTGAAACAAGAACAAATTTTTTACAATTTTTATAGAAAATATGAAGTGGGAATTTTCTTGATAAGTTTTTTATTCCTGTGGAATTTTTTTAAATAGGAAAATTTTAAAATATCTTATTTGAATCTCGGTGCATAAAATAATGTGTTTAACATTTCATTTAGTAGACAACGAATATCATCATTGTTTAATTTTCCATCTTCATACAATAAAAAAATCATTTTACATTTTTGTTAAATCATCTGCTATTTATTGGAGGGTCTTTTTCTTTTCTCTTTTAAGGAACATTGTAACACTTTTACCTTTGAAAAGTATTCAACCAAAAACTCAAAATAAATTTAAAAATTCTTATATTTTCATTTGTAAAACGTTGAATTTCAATGAAAATGAAACTGTTGACATAAGAACAAAATATTATTTTTTCTGTCTTTTAAGTAATCCAGTCTGCTTTAGTTCTTTTTCAAATTTTGCTTTCAGTTTTGCTAAGTTTTTGCTTTACTTTTATTGTAAAAAATTATTTTTTTATTTAATGAAGTATTTTACGATAAAAAAATTTTTGATCTTTTCATATATTGAATTCTCTAATAAGAAAACATTTTAGTCTACTGTTTAAACACCATTAAATTAAGTTTTAATATTTTTATTTACGATTTCAAAATATAGTATAATAACATTCAGTCAAAGTTTTGTATCAATATCATTTTAATCTACAATTCCCAAAAATTTTCAATGAATTCCACTGAAAGTTATTCATAAGGAATTGAAATGTCAATATTTTATTTCATTTTTTATAAATATTTTGATCCGGAAGTATAATTGTTCAATAGTTTTCTCATTTCTTTACAGGGTAATATTGGATATATTACGGAAATGCTTATGAGTTATTATTCAATTTAGCTAGCTTCAATTTTAACAATTTTATCTCATGCTTATTAAAAAAATTCATGAATTTTAGATGTATCGCTTAATATTCTTATAAGAATATGAACAACATTTGACACAAAAGTCTTGTTTTTTAATTAAACTAAATTAAATACACTCCTGGCTACCCAAATTGCAACACCAAGAAAGACAAGAGATACCAAAACAAAATTTATTTTGTAGATAACATATTGACCAAGTATCAAATGATAAATTAATAGACTTCTGTGAAATGTGGTTCCTGCCAAAATCAGTAGCCAGAGTAGCCGCCATTGTTGGAGATCATCGCGGTCACACGCCTTGGTGCTGATTCAAGAGACTTTGGATGTGTTCTTCGGACACAGCAGACCAAGCAGCTTTTCCACGCAGCCAAAGTTGGTCTGATGTAGCAACTGGAGATATAATCTGGGTCCACCGTTGAGCAACCATAGACTACATGTTTTCTATCGGCGAAAGATCCGGAGAGCGAGATGGCCAGGGAACAATTCAATAAGGCGATAAACGAAGAACCCTTAGGCAATGTGTGCCACTTGTGGTCGCGCATTATCCTGCATAAATATGGTGTGGGCAAGCCTTGTAGATAAGGAAGGACAACTGGCTCCACATCTCAAAGATATTGTTGCTGCACCAGTATACTTCCCTTTACCTGGATAGAAGCAGCTGGGTGGAGTCTTCGTGATTTTAAAGCAGGGAGCAAGCAAAAGATTCCCAAGACTTGACCTGCCCCCCACATCACCTCACCTGGAAGACATTGGGGCAATTTTTAGTGTGCCCCGGCCGCCTTTAGCGAAAATAACGGTACCTCGGTTACCCTGGGATTCATTCGTATTTCTTTCTGAAAATGAGCACTCCCTCACTAACAAGGCCCCATGGCCTCAATTTTGGGATGGGATACAAAATTATATAGGATAACAATGATACAAAAATACATAGGATTATGAAATTACAAGAATATGTAGGATCACAAAGGTACAAAAATACGTAGAATTACAAACTTAGAGGAATACATAGAATTACAAATGTATGAAAATACAAAGGATTACAATTAATGCCTTTAAAAAGAACAACACACTGAAAAAAATGAATTTGAAGAGGGGGTCATAAATCAAAGAACAGTCTATTGAAAAGAGTCCATTAAAACAGGTTGCAGCTGCTATTTGCATAGTAAAGTCTATGCACTTAGGCTAAGTACTTAAGTCCAAGTACTTAGGCTTGGGATATAAGCAGAGGAGGGTCAATGATCATTCTTCTTGAACCACGTGAATAGGCACACTTGACTCATAAGGAAGTCCATCAGTTGGTTTAGTTTTAATCTAAAGGTCTTGTTAGAGAGTACTGCTAATTTCCAGTTAATGACCCACTGTTTTACAGGGGTTGATAAATGCCACGTGGAAAAGACTGGGATGTTTGTTTGTTTGTTTTAAAACGCTTAAACTGGAAGGTGGAAGTTTTGCAGTTAAGTGTAATCTTGATGTATTTGTAATTACTTAGGGTTTCATCATCGAGCACCTCCCAAGTCGTGACATTCGCCATATTTGAATTTGTAACCAGTGTAAGATCTGGCCAACCATGCTGGTGTTTGTTGATGAATGTCGGTGGAGAGTTTTGGGAATTCATTAGGAAGAGGTTGTTTGCAAGGATGAAATCCAACACTTACTTGCCCCTAGAATCTTCTGACGAATAATCCCAGATAGTAATATGCGCATTCAAGTCTGCTCCTATTAATGAATTATCCGGATTGATAGACCGCAACACATTATCCAGCTCATCTAGGGTGATGGAAATGTCGGATATTTCTGCTGCTTATGTTCCTCAAACTCCCCAAGTAGCACAGAAATATTGGCCAATGTTCTGTCAATGTTGGCCAATATTTTGAATGCCGATAAATGCCAAATGTTGATATGTTGATATTGAATAATATTATATAATATTTAAAAAATTTATTCGATTCAGATAGTGTATAAATTGCATTTACTTGAATTATTTTAGAAGACTATGATTTGAAACTCGTTTTTAAAACTTACTAAAATTAATGAATGATGCATACATTTTCCCTAGAAATTCTTTGAATATTGAATAACATTGTATAATATCTAATTTACAATATTACTCTGCGAACATTATTAAATATTTTTAAATATTCTTGTTACAATTTGAAGTTTACTGGAAACGAAGTGAAGATAAATGAGCAGTGAATTTTGAATTGTTAATTGTTGACTAAACAACCAAAGGAATAAAGTTCCTTTGGTAGTTTAGTCTCATCATTAGTAGCGTTATTTGTTGTGTGCAATATTTTGTTATAATTTAAACTCTCTTTATTATAACTGTTTTACAAGAAATTAGTTTCTTACAATTTAATTGGTTAATACAAGAAATTATATAGCATGCCAGGTAGTAAGTTTAAATCTTTTAAACGTAACATAACAAGTACGCTGCACGATTTGTTCACTTTTTCCCAAGCCTTACGCTAGATTTCGATTAGATTTTGAACGTGAGTTTGAATATGGACGATAAAAATTTATGTAAATCTAGGTATTGTGCAGCGTATGGGTGTAAAAATGCCAAGTATAAGGTTGATTACCTAGAAAAATCGTTTTTTAGATTTCCCTTAAGGAATCAAAAACTACTAAAAGAATGGCTGATTAAGTTACGACGAGAAGAATTTTCCCCCTCACCATGGCCAGTTTTGTGCTCAGATCATTTTGAAGAGACAGATTTTAGGTATGAAAACTTCGAGTCGGCGTTTTCAGATCAATTGAAACAAGATGCTCTTCCAAGCAAAATTGTTTTCCCGAAGCCAAAAAATGAACTGCGTATGCTTCGGCGCCAGCTTCCAGAACAAGGGAATGATGAAACTAGAATTTTTGTACAACAGAGTAAGTAATTTTGTTTTGCCAGTTTATTTTCTCTATGAAATTAAGTGTTATAAAAATTTGCTATATTAAATTAAACAAATATTATATTTTGAAACTTGATATGAATATAATGTAATTTGAGTTTATTATCAAATATTTTTAAGAAATTTAAGTATGATTAATGGGTTTAACATATTTTATGTATACTACTTTAAATGTGAATGAAAAAATTATCATTATCAAAATTAAAATTTATATTAAAAATTGATAAATGCATTACAAATTGCTGAAATTAATTTTAATTAATAAAATTGCTTACTGTAATATAATAATACAATACTCACACAATAAATATAATGAATGCACATATTCTACTTATAAATTATTATTCAAAATATAAATCATGTAAAAGATAAATGAATCCTCACAAGGAAATAATAACAATATAAAAAATATTACTTAAGGTTCTTTCTTTGGTGGTGATAGCTTTAAATGAATAAGTAATATAGTTTTTTATTTGCTAAAATTTAAAAAAAATTTTTTCCTCAGTGAAGAAAAAAATTGAATTGTTAATTTTCTAGTCTTTAACTCGACGGTTTATTTGTATGACATTTAAGTGTGGATTTGCATTTTTTTGAAATCAGTTTTAAAATATGTTTTCTGTACTTCATAATTACTGATTGAGAATGAATAACTGAATTAAACTCCTTATATAATTATACAACTATCAATTTGTCTTCGATTTGAATACAATAAAGTTAATTTATTTCTGTAAGCTTGATACCAGACAAATTCCTGCTGTATTATCTTCAAATTTACACAAACTATTAATTTTCAATTTAATTATTTTCTAATATGTCTTGATTCTAAATAACACTTAATTTGACCTTAAGTAACTCTGAGCATCAGAAACCTTATCTTGTGCTTGCATCTAAATGAATAAAAAAATTTTGTTTAGCTTCTTTTTCAGGCACAAATATTGATAATAGTTCAGATTGTACTTTAAATGTAGGTTAAATTAGTAGAGTGCAAAGTATGAAGAAATGAACAAATCAAATATTTCAATATTACTAAAATGAAATGAATTATTTAACTAAGCATTTTTTATTCTGAAATTGAAAAAAAGGAAAATATTGTCCTGTATATATTGTCCTTGTGCACTTATTCAAGATTGCTATGATTTAAGTGATTGATTCTTAGTGCATTTAAGTGTTAATTAAGCTGTTTATAAAATATGTGTCTCCAATTTCTGGAGTTTAAGAAAATAAAACAAAGAATAATAAGTCTCGAGATTTTAATGACAACATTATAGAAATTTCATAAATTATCAGTGTGTTGCACGAAAAGTAAAACTACTCTAAATACAGTTGCTTTTATGTAAAGATAAATTTGTTTTTCAAGATTTATTTAATTTCAAGTGTTGAGTATTTTTTTTTACTTATCTTATTCCCTCTATTAAAACTTCTTCATTGTGTACTTGATGTAGATAATTCTTTCTCTGGTGATTTTATTTTTTTCATTTAAGAGTGTCAATGTATAAAAAAAATTTTCCAATATTTTTAGCTGCTGTTGCTTTGAAGTACAAGGAGAACAGTTGTGAAGAGCTGGCAGAAATGTTTAGCAAAAATTTAGCTGCTGCTGACTGGAATGGCAGAAAAATACGGCAGTCCGATATAGCAATTGAATGTGAAGCTGATACTTTAGTTTGGTCAATAAATACTTCTTATAACAATTAGTTATTTTTTTGTATCAAACTAGAATACATAAATGATTTAAAAACACATGTAAAATTTATTTATTTTCTTTAACTTGGCAATTCCATTTTCAATGCAACTTTTCTTTCCCAAATTTTAAATAAACATCTTGAAATATTTATAATTATTTATTTTAGCTGTTTCTGTTATAAAGAATTTAATAATTAAAAAATGAAACAGGTGTTTTATAAAAATTTTGCTACAGATTTTAATGAAAGAAAAATTCTAACTTACTGATATAAAAGATAGGCTTGATAATTTTTTATTTAAATATTTCAGTAAAATTATCTTTTATGAATTCTTTCTTGATGCAAAAGTAAGACTATAACTATTAAACATACATTTAGCTATACTACTAATATTAATTTAATGCCATTTGTGCTATGAAGAAAATTTATTTTTTCAATTAACAATAGAATTTATTTTTTTTAAATGATATGTAATTCTAGTTATTTCTACTAAACATTCTCTTAACAAGATACTACTGATTCCCTTAAAATTATTACAAATTTTATCTTGTGCATATATTATCTTAAACAAGTGAGATGGATCAGTAAGGAAAACCAACTGGCTTGTGGGAATTTGAAATAAGAAAATCCATCTAGGAAGTGGTTTGTTATTCATCTCAGTACAATATTTCAAAATTATGGAAAGTACAGAGTTTTAATACTTGTGTAAAATAGAGTGCATAAAAGAAACTTATATGGTGTTTTAAACTCATGAATAATCACATTTTAATAAATTTGTTAAACTATTCTGTACTTGTGTTTTCAATTACAGCATACCATTAAATCTGATGTATGTGTAAGTTAAGGTGGGTTTTTAATGCTCAATAAAAAAATTTAAATGGATACTTGATTTTAAAGTGTTTTGTTTCATAATTAGTTTTTGATTTAAAAAGTTTATTGTATTGAATGTAAGCAAACTGTTAATAACAATTACATCTGTTTAAATTGAAATAATATTGAGAATTTTGATTGTATATCATAGTCATTTTCTTTGCACTATAAAATCATGAATAATCAATCCAAGATTATGAAAAATGTTTTAGAAATTCGAAATTACAATATTACACATCTTGCTCTTTTAATGTAGATTCCGGTTCTAACAAACTATATGTATGATATAAGTCTGAAGCTCGGATTTTGTCACAATAAATTGACTGGCATTTATAAACCAAAATGTAGTTAAATATTTTTTAAATTACTTGCTTAATGCTTATTTAATTTTAAAAGAAAATTTGCATGTGGAGACTTATCTTGCTGAGTAGATATATTTTAACAATTTTTTTATAGTAAAATTGAAATCTATATAATGTATGAGATTTAATATATATATTTAATAATTACAATTATAAGCATACTGAAATATTGATCACTATCAGGCACATACTTGTAAAAAAAATAATAAAAGTATTGAAATATTTAACTGCAAAACTGAGGATGAAATAAGAAATCTCAAAAGCTTATGCATTTAATCATACTGATGACTGAAGAATGAATTTGTAAATATCACTTCCATTTGTGCTTCACATTTTCTCATTATGAAAAAAATATGAGAAATTTAATATTAACACTTAAAAAAAAGTTTTACCGAAAAGAATATTTAAAATATGTATTCATATAAATTCTAATAACATGTTCAATATTTAATTAATAAATGCAGGAAAAAATTACTGTTTCTTACAATAATATTCTATTTAAAAGTAACAAAATTCTATTTAATAGTCACATCAGAATAGAATATTATTCAGTACCAGAAGGAATTACTTCTTGATATTTAAATTAAACAATAAATAACACTATAAAGGAATATTATCTAACGTCAAAATTAAATATTATTTAACGTCGAAATTGAATGTTTCATAATATTTAAATATAATGTCAAATAACATTATCAAGGAATATTATTTAACGTTGAAATGGAATACTTTTCGACATTCAAATACAATGTCAAATAACATTTTCGCGGAATATTATTTAACGTCGAAATGGAATATCAAATAATATTATATAATATCAAACAATATTATTTAATATTTAAATACAATATTATATAATATTATCTAGGTGGGGTCATTTTAATATTTTATAATATTGTCAGACAATATTTTATAATATTTATTTACAATATTGGCCGATTAACATTTGCTACTTGGGTCTGTGATTAGGTGGTGGTCAGTAATCCGATATTATATTCAGAGATGCCTCGTCCATAGTTAGTTTGATGGTCACTGTGGAAACTGATTGATGCACTAGGATTGGTTGAAATTTGTTAGAGGTACAAATGATTGCTACCGTGTTATTAATTGAAGTCCAGCAATTCCAACGCTGTGAAATGCAGGACAGTTTCACATTCTATAGAAAAGGCTCCTGGATGATGAAAAAGGAAATTTTATGTTCCAGAGGTGTAATTTGTTGTAGGTCCGTTGGGGATTTAGATCTAAGTAGACTGACCTGGAGAACAGTTACAATGTTTTGGTTGTTGTTATTTGTATGGAGTTGGAAATGGGGAAGCAAGAAGTCTGCAGTGCTGGATGGTGTCAAAGAGCAACTTTGTGAGACATTCATGGCATGAAATCAGAAGTTAGTTGAGAAGTGACTTTAGAGTGTTTCGGTGTAACTGGTGTGGAATTATGTCTAGTTGTTGTTGAGGATTTCAATAAGGTCGTAAGCTGGGTGGTTTACATTAAAGTTTTCACTTTTTTCATTTTCTACATGGCAGTTTATGCAGAATGGTTTTTTCGCTTGGAAATCCGATTTGTTATGGTTTTCACCGCAGCGTCTACAGTATAAATTTATATGAGGGCAGTTATTTGTTGGATGTGAGAAATCCTAACATTTTTGGCCCCGTCTATATGCTAAGAAATTTTCTACCCTATATTTCGGATTCCTATGATGATCATTCGATTTTTGAGGAGTCAAATGGCTAAATAGCGAGGCATTTTTACAACATAATTCCAGAGATTATAGATGCTATGAGTACCTCAAACATGTAGCGCTGGCTATTTAAAGTATCAGCAATGCGTTCTACAAGAGTGCGAGAGGAATATCTAATACCGCACAATACCATAATACCTGGTGTAGGACCAGTGTGGTTGTGCATAACGCAGATATTCAGTATCTTCTCTCCACGGTGTCTCCAAACTCGAATATGACCATTGTTGTGGTGCAGACAGAAGCATGAATCGTCAGTATAGACAATTTCATACCATTCTGCCGTCCATTGGTTGTAGAGACGACTGTGTTTCTGCGTCACGGTTAGACGAAGCAATGGATGTCTTGTGTACAGACCACTCTGCTGTAAGCGGTGTCGAATGGTACGCTCAGACACTGGATGAAGGGTTACAGACTGAATGTGCTGTGCTATGGTTCGTGGTGTGTATGAGTGATCCCTCACTGACATGCACTTACTTTGTCTATCATCACGTGAAGTAGGGCACTGAGGTGGGTATGATCGAGTACGTCGGTCCGTCGTACCCACCTGCATGCGACAATCACATATCAACATTACAGCAGTTTGGTTTCGTCCAACACGACAACCGATTTCCATGAAAGATAATCCAAAATCTCGGTAGGCCCCTATCCTTCCTCTGTCGAACTTGGATACTTGATTAAAAAATGATCGCTGTTTTCTCCAAGGCATAGTTGATCGTTTTTTTTCTTTTTTGAAAAAACATTGCAAGAAAAACCCAATTGCTGAACATGAAATCATCAAACTCTCCAAGCCTTAAACAGGGCTTTTGAAGTGGCGTCTCAGGTGCGTGTGATGTGATCTGATATTCTAATCATTTGCATATTTCACCTCCACAAATGCAAGTTGTAAAATTCATGTTTTTGCATGCTTCCTTCAGGGTGTTACATTTACGGTGGCCAGCAGTGTATAGTATATTTAAGTATATTTTATCTTTTACAATAATTTTCTTAATATTATTAATCAAAAACTATAATTAAGTTTATAACTAATCACTCTTTTTAGAACTGAGAATTATTCCTTGATTGTAAAAATAAACGCTTTTCTAGCTATCTTTACCTATTTTGAATGTATTATGAAATATTGTTTTTTACCATAATCTTTTAAATTGTTCTAGTTTATACAAGGAATTATTTGCTTTCCAACAATTATCTAAAATAAACTATGTTGCCCATAACATCAAAGCAAATATGATCTTCAGTGACAATAGTGAAAAACGCTCAAATTAAATGTTCAAATTTCTAAAATGGTAAAAACAAGCAAAATTAAAAAAACAGTTTAAACAAAAGTACAATTTATTTAAGAAAGATTTTTGCACTTAAATATTTCAATAAAAATACAATTTAATAATTCCAAATTATTTCTGTCTATCAATTGTTAATTAAATTGCATTTTCTGTTTGATGCTAATGACACACATTTCAGCCTCACCATTATCTCATCATAATCAATTTATCGCCAGTCTAATTTAATTTAAGATCTGAATAGCAACTAGATAACAAATCACAGGCTATTTATAATATTTCTAAGCTTATGAAGAAGGAAAAGTAGAAATCATTTAAGAACAATCCTTTTAAAGATCTCCGACAGAGTGTCGTATCGATCACTTTATTCAAATATCTTGTTTTTCTTGGACAATTTTGATAATAGAAATTTATCAAAAGAGCTAACAATTTTGAATTGTTTTTAAAGTTTCCATTAGATTTGCTTACATGATTTGATTGTATTTTTTTTTAATTTTTCGAATAACTCTTATAATTTTGCTTATTGTAGAAAAACTAATTTATTTAAATTAGTTTAATAATATGATACATGGTTCATTCACATATTATATTGATCATATTAAGATGAAAATGAAGTTGATACATTTTATTAAAATAAAAATATTTAACTAGAACAGACTTTATAATTTATTTTAAGTAGGACTTGAAAAGATATAAACTGTGTTTAAGTAGTTTCTGATCATAATGTGCTCTCTTTTTTTATTTGTTAATTTTTTTATATTGCTCACACGTTTTATACATTTATCAGAATTTCTCGGGATTTTTACATTCAAAAAGCTTTTTGTTTCAACTTTGAACGCTAAAAGATTTCATCCTTAAATGTGATTTCCTGCTCGCCAAATCACCAATAAATCCTCAAATTAGAAAATTTATATTTAATTGCCAACTCATGGTTACATTATAATTTACTGTGATATATTTTATTGAATGATTACTAAAATGTTTATAACAATAAAGTTTTATTTCATTCATATCATACTGAAAAAAAGATAAAGTGTTTGCATTTATTTTCCGAAGTTTCATTGTGCGGAAGGAAATTCACAAGTTATTATTGTATACTTGTTTCTCAAAAGTGGTCAGTAATAACTGACCATTTCCTCTCATGGTTCTTTTATAAATGTTATAACACCATTTATTAAATACAGTTCAATATGCAAAAAATAAATTTTTTGGCTGATTTTATTGTATTTAAATGAATAAACACCTTCATAATATGTTCATAATTGTTCTGATAGCATTTGCATTTTTAACCGTATAAAGAAATCCTGATAAAAACTATACATTTTAATTCTACACGTTCAGAAGAATTACAACTTTCGTAGCACCCTTTTAAATACTTTTCTTTCTCAGATGAGAAGTCGTAGAGAAACGTAACAGTTAGTTATATCTGAAAACAAAGTATTTTAGAATGCGAGGTGTAATTTTACAAACTAACTGCTAATAATTTAAAATGGAATATGTTTCATGAAGAAGAAAAAGTTAGTTTGAAGGGAGAATAATTCCTTTCATAAATGTTTATCAATTTAAAATTGGCATTAAATGAAGTGATTCATTAAAATTCTGGATATTATCATTTGGAAGCAAAATTCCATCTCGTACATCATAACTTTAATGGTTTGCAGAATATCGTAGAAGATGCAATTCTCTTTAAGATAAGAAACACACAAGATACCATTGTTAATTATAATCCTAAATAATGTATCAACCATATCGAAGATAATTGTTGCACCTTCCAAATGATGCAGATGAAACTTAACAAGCAATCAACTGCTGGACAAAATTATTTCTGGAGAACTACATATGAAAAAAATCACTGATAAATTAACTTATAGAAGCTTGTTAGTATAAATTGAAAAAAAACTCTGATATTGAGCTCCATTGTCTCAGTAGCTTCATGCCGTAAGCTCAGCAAAGTGAAGCATCATTTGCCGTGGGCAGTGGTTGGGAGGGTGACCACGGTGTACTCTCCTTCACTGGGTTGCTTGAGCTCCGTGGGTTGGGGACGTGTCCACGTTAATCTGTGACGTCCAAAGTCCTTCCACTGGTGTGGCGTGGATGTGGGGAGGAAGGTGCCAGCTCAGGTGTGGCCTCGTCACCTGACCGTGGTTCAACATTACAAGTCACCTTAAAAAGAGCAAAGTCGTACTTTCACCTTCGTGGTGCTCTGATCCAAACGAAAGACGCTCCCTATTGACTTAATACGCACAGCCAAAGGCAAAAGCGAGCTTGGCTTGTCCAAGTATCATAGGAAAACAACAACAACAATTCTGATATTATTTAAAGAAATGGGTCAATGATTTACATTACTTTATATTAAAATTTTTATACCAGGAATAAATGCATATAACAAAATGATATGTAAAGGATAAACATAATATGCTAAAAATAACAAGTAATTAAATCTTTAGGAAATTTAGAATTAAAGATCCTGAGAAATCAGTCCCCAAAACAACTAACTCTTGTGGCATTAACAGCTATGCTTGACCATTGAATTAAACATATATTTGATGGTATCTAAAGTTAAAACTATCCATGCATATTAAACAGTTGATTGATAATAGTAACTTAAGTGTAGTTACGGATTCATCACTAGTCAATTATTGAGAGAGAGTTTCCTATTGATTAGAATTTACTGACTAGAGCAACAGGCGAACAATTTCTGCATCAACAAAAGTCCATGTAATGCTGATATTAGAAAATTGTGCATCACCTAGTGACAGAAACTTAACATTTCATAGGCTTCAAAGGATATTTTATAAAAATGCATTACCACCAGAGAAAGGTAACGATTACTTTCAATATGTTTACATTGACATTTTTGTAAAACACCTTAAAAATAGATTAGATAGCTTATTAAAAAGCTATTGTCCTAAGTGCTATAAATATTAAAATTACTACACACATTACTATCATTGCGAATAAAAGTGATGCAGAGGTGTATCTTATACCTTATATCATCGCATCAGGTGATGGGAAGATAATGTAATGATGTTAAACGTAAACTGGTAACGTGCTTTCTTCATGATGCGACAAAGTATTTAAACGATCACGTTGTAAAATGCAGAGGATTTATCAAAGAAAGACTTCATTCTTGTCTTTAAATTAATGTTGAAAGTGTTCTTATATGCTTCCTCAAAGGTTGCCGATGCCATGATCCTTGAGCTGACATTCGATGCTGTTGAAAACATTGTTCAATTGTTCCTGCTTTCTAACGACCCAATTTCTTTACTTGATTCATTACTTGACTGTAAGACCCTTTTAAAATCATGCATATGTGTTTTCTCTTCTATTACTAATAGTTTTTTTTCCAAGGGCGGGCACACTTGGGTGACGAACCCTATGCCACAACAAGGCCAGAAACTGCTACTCATTTGTCGTTACCCAGCGGGCACCTGTGAACCAAGTCACGGAGGCGAGTAGCGTTACCCACGCCATACCACCACAAACCCGTTTATAGGGTGGGTCACATTCATACATCATCACAGAAGAAAGGACAGAGAAACACAGAGAGAAATGAGAAGGAAAGAAACATCCATGCCCGAACCGGGATTCGAAGTCATGACCAACAGTTCAGGAGTCAGGAACGCTTACCACTCAGCCATCCGGTTGGCTCTATTACTAATAGTAAGTCCCTGAAATCTTGCTCGGTGTTCCATGTGATCCTCCAGAGTTAATTGCTTTCCTATTCTACGGAAAATCATGGGATTTTGATCGAAGGGAATAAAAAAATTGTGATTGAGTAGAATTCGGTTTCTATCAAAATCAAAAAACGTTCTGATAAGCATTTCCTCTTTTTACATGAGGTATTACAACAACTTCTCACTTGTAAGCAACACTGAAGTGTAACTTTTTGTATGAGAAACCTTCTATACAATATGTTCATTTAAATATATTGTAAATGTTTTTACCTCCTTCTATTTTACATAAATGCATTAAAAAACCAATAGTTTACACATATGATCTATTTCTTGTCTTTCACGTTCCATGTGTGTAGTTTGAGGAACTTTTAGAATTGCAATTTTAATGGTCAATAGTAAATTTTTAAAATTTTTAACGGGTGTTAAACATATACCTTATTTGTTTTGACTTTCCAATATTTCGGGAATGTAAAGTATAGGTCTTGAAGTTGATCTTACTCCTACAGTGATGAAAAGGCTAATCTGTATGCCACTTTCTTCAGAAAAATATGATGATCAAAACTATCAAGCTGAAATAGAAGACCGTCATAGCTAACTCATATAATACTTGATATCCGATAGAAACTCTTCAACAAGACTATGTTCTGAAAGTTTTGCTTTACAATAACAATGTATATTTCTATTCAACAAGCAAGATAGTTGTAAAAGCATATAAAAGTGAGAGAATAAAGACATGAAAGTGAGACACATAATAGTTAAATTAAAGCAAACAATCTATGGTTAGAAGCATTTATGTTTTGAAGATTTGGCTACAGGAATGCATTGATGAACGAGATCACATTGGACACTCCGAAAATTTCATAAATTAACTTTAAAAACTTATGCGTACTTCAAACATTTCTGAGTGTTTATCGCACATGAGGAAGGCAGACTATTTGATAAGATAAAATATGGTATGCATAATTGTATTTTTGATGTAAAATAAAAAATTTTAATGTTAACTTTTAACGTATATATGTTGTATGTATAGTGTATATCTCATATATATATAGAAGTACAAATATATATTTGAGGATGTTTTAAATAAATCCTCAAACACAGAGACTTTTATAGCATTATAAACATAAATTCAAAAAGTAACGCAAACTTGTAAACTTATTGAAAAAAAATTCGAACTTTGGTATACATTTCTTTCTGAAAACATTGTGTGAGTTCATATTTCTGCAAAAACACATAATATATTTTTTCCAACTATTTCCAAAGGTCTAATCTTTTACTTTCCAAAATTCAGTCCTTAGATCAAAATAGTTTCCTATCTTATTTTTCGAAAAAATATTCTTAAAAAAGTTGTTTTATCAAAAGAATTTATGTATAGGATTTCCTTAAAATAGAATAAGAGAAAAATAAAAAGTATACTAACATTGTTACTTTTTTTGTTATGTTAGATTTTAAAATATGTAAAGATATGAACTTGAAGTTGCCATTCGGAATAAAAAAAATAATAAGGATTAGCTTAAGAAATATAATTTTCAGACGGATAAGTTAGGGATTATTAAAAGTCATAAAAATATAAAATATTTGATATATATATATATATATATATATATATATATATATATATATATATATATATATATATATATATATATATATATATATATATATGTATATAAATAGATAGATAAAGGCAGATATATATTGAGCATTGTAGTACATTTATAAACAATATTCTTCAAATAAAAAGTTTTAATTTTTTTACATTCCAGGTATAACTGCCCAAACATTTATTTCTTCACTTTTTAAATATGTATATAAGTAATAACTTCCGGCAATAAAACCTAGTTTTTATAATTAAGTACTTTCTTATGAAAATTTATATATATATATATATATATATATATATATATATATATATATATATATATATATATATATATATATACATATATATATATATATATATATATATATATATATATATATATATATATATATATATATATATATATTCACCAATCATTGATCTTTCGAATGTGTTGTGCATTTTTATTTCTTTTCTTATGGTTTTTAAATGTGAATAATAAACACTACTGTTATTTTTCATATTACAATACTTCACTTACCAAATAAATAAATTCCCCTTTCTAAATTTTATTAAAGTTCAAAATCAAAGCTGTATATAATATACAATTGTATATATTTGAAACAAATTTCTAGCATGTTAAGTATTTAAAACATAAGAACTATTTATAAATAATATAAAAAATTTTAATTTTAAAAAACAATATATATTATTTTATCATTTATTCAACTTCTTGTTTTATGGATTTAATTAATTTGGCAAATGAATCATCCATTTAAGGCTATTTTATGTATAAATTAACATAAGAATTAAATGTTTATAGATTTTGGCAGATGTTAAATAAATATATGATATGAAAAACTGTTGATTTTAATTATTAATTAAAGTTTCATCAGTATATCAAATAAATTTTAACTACTTCGAGGAAATTCAATAAATTTAGATTTTTCAATAAATAAATCGAAAATAAGGAATAATAAATTTTTAATATTTTATTATTTTTAATAATATTTCATATCACATGTGCCATATTCTTGTTAAATATCAGAATACAGGGAGATTAATTTTCATTTGATAGGCTTCATATTCTTTTGATAATATTTCTAAACTAGATGCTATGTTTTTCCATTGAATTAACTACACCTACAAATAATATATTTAACAAGAGTCGTGCTGCCCAACCTGTCTTGTGGTCAGCGTCCCTGACTGCGGATATGGAGGTCCTGGGTTCGAATCCCGGTTCGGGCAGGGATGTTCTTTCCCTCTCTACCTATCCTGTCATTGTCCCTTCCTTGTATCAATGAGGTGTGAATGGTAGCCTACCCTATAAACGGGTTCCTATGGCATGTGTGTACTGAAGAAGTCGGACTCCACGCCAAATATGGTTCGGTTGGAAAAGTGGAGCAGCGTACCCCATATTGCCAGCCTAGCTGGCACACGGCAACAACAACAAGAGTCATAAAAAATTTGAATAAGATATCCGTAAATTGACAGCTATTCGTTATTGAAGATTTTTTTACCTTTTAATATTATACCTTTGTATGAATCCATTGATTAAATTCAATGAAAATTAATTTTTATGAACAAAGGATACAAATAACATATAAATTTAACCAATGGAAAGTGCTTTCATTTACTTTCCCATGATGAAATTACGAGTACTTCTTGCATAGTGAAAATAACTTAATTTTTACTGTTTTTATCAATTACATAATAGACAATAAAAACTGTCATGTTATGCTATTGTTACTAAATCAAATGCTTAAACCATTTCAAGAAGAGCTAATTTGGTGTCTCCTTAGCTTGAGATTTAAATTTTTCTGAAATACGGTGATTCAATATATCAAACGAAACGAATGTTTTTTAAAATATACGTACATTTATTTGACCACAAAATAAATTATCATTAAATTTCATATTAATACTAGGTAATATTTTATTTATATTTAATGATTTGCATTATAATTAGATACTTAATATATATTAATTATCGATTTTATTATTGTTGAATTCGTATGTATTAATGTACCTTAATCAAGTAGTATATATATAAACATATATATATACATATATATATATATATATATATATATATATATATATATATATATATATATATATATATATATACTACAGGCCATTAAAATTGCTACACCAAGAAAGAATGCAAATAGCAGAACGATATTTATTGGACACAAACATTATAGTGGAAAAAACATGTGATTAGATTTACAGGAAATTAGGATGTATAGATCTTGAGAAATCAGTACCCAGAGCAGCCACCTCTGGCTGCAATAACAGCATTTATCCACCTAGGCATGGAGTCAAACAGAGATTGTATGGCATGTACGGGGATCTAAGTCCATGCAGCTTCAACACTATACCACAGTTCATCGACAGAAGTGGACGGTGAGTGATGGCGTGCCAATCGCTCGTCAACCATTGACCACACGTTCTCAATTGGTGACAGATCAGGAGAACGTGCTGGCCAGGGTAACAGTCAAACCTGTTCTGTATCAAGGAAGTTCAGAACAGTACGGGCAACATGCGGTCGTGCATTATCCTGTTGAAACAAAGCATTAGGGAGGCCTCGAATATAGGGCAGAGTCACGGGTCTTAACACATAGGAAATGTAACGGTTGCTGTTCAAAGTGCCGGTAATGCGAACAAGAGGTGATCGAGACGTGTATCCAATGGCACCCCATACCATCACTCCAGCAGATGGGCCAGTATGGCGATGTCCAATGCAAGCTGGCAATGCGCGTTCTCCACGATACCTCCAAACACGGATGCGGCCATCATAGTCCTGTATACAGAACCGAGATTCATCTGTAAAGATGACGTGATGCCATTCCCGCGTCCAGGTTCATCGCTGTTCACACCATTGAAGGCGCTCCTGTCTGTGACGCAGCGTCAATGGTAGCCGAAGCCATGGTCACCGTGCAGACAATCCATGCTGCTGCAAACGTCGTCCAACTGTTCGAGCAGAAATTTGTTGCCTTGCAAATGACTACATTTCTCGACTCAGGGTTCGTGACGTGGCTGTACGATCCCTTGTGAACATGCGGATAAGATGTCTGTCATCTCTGCTGTTTTTGATGGGGGGTCGCTGAGATCCTGCATGACGTTCCGTATGATTGTCCTGAACCCATCAATTCCATATTCTGCTAACAGTCATGGGGTCTCGACCGACGCGAGCATCAATATTGCGGTACGATAAACCGCAATCCCGGTAGGCTATAATCCTTCCTCGATCAAAGTCAGTACGTGCTGATAGGCATTTCTTCTTCTTACACGAGGCATTACAACAATTTTTATTGCCGAAAACAACGTTGAAACGGAAATTGAGTATGAGAAAACTTCTGTCAAATCTCTGGTTTTATACACATTGTAGATGTCGCTACTGTCGCCTGCTTTTTATGAATGCGCTGAAAATCTAATCATTTGCATATCACAGCAAGTTCTACCTGTCATGCAAATTTCACGCGTGTGGTGTGCCGCCTTCCTGGTGTAGCAATTTTAATGGCCAGTAGTGATTATATATATATATATATATATATATATATATATATATATATATATATATATATATATATATATATATATATATATATATATATATATATATATAAATATATATATATTGAGGTTTATATGTATATATATAAACCTCAATATGTATTTTTCATAAAGCAGTTCAAATTAGGCAAAAAAATTTATATTGAGTACAAATTATTTTTTTGTTATTTTTACATTTCCATAATGTCGGGGAACTAGATAGTAGAAATTGCTGCTCTGTGAATAAACAGAAGGCAGAATATGTTTATAATATTGAGTTCACATTTAAATTAAATAATACATTATCAAAATGAAATCAAATGTTAAATTTTTTATTAAATCTGGTACTGAACATAAAATTCTTTTTAGTTTTGAATGTAAATTACCTCTTACTTTAAAATTTTTAGAAATGTTCTCATATATCTGAATTGTTCTGGTTTAAGATGTTATATGTTGAAAGCATATTATTTCCCTGGAACTTTAACATAATTATTTTATCTGCCATAAACTTGCGATCATTCTTTGAAAATTATTCCAGAAAGTGTTTCCTAAAATATGGAAACATAAAACAGCAGCGTCTCCAGCTTGATGATTGAGTAAGGATATTTAGATAACAAGGATATAAGTTGCGTGATGTACAGCAGCTTAAGGAAAGATATTTTCTTAAGTAGAGAGAGTTGGGCATTTTCTAAAAGGGAATCATAAATCTTGCGTAATAAATAGAATTGATTTATATTTCTTTTCTTATGTAAATCTAAGACTTTGCAATTTATATAAATACATTGTAATTTCCATTATAAACTTTAAACTGCAGACATTTGGAATAATTTTTTACGATTTACGAAATTTCGTATGTATAAATCTGTTGCTAAAAATTACTGCAGTTTTCACTTACTTGAAATGTTAAAGCTACTTTAATTAATTAAAATAGCAGGATGCAGTGGCACTTATTTGGTTGAACCATAAATTATTATAATGAAGGTAATTTGAATTTTCTTAACTCATTCTGATAAATGTTCTAAATAGCTAACATTATCAACTTTCCTAACTTTAATTCGCAAAAAGTAAACAAAAGAAAATTTCATTGTAAATAATGAACAAGTTGTAAAATGTTTCCATACTTTTTATTTGAGTTTAAAATTGCGCAAGCATAAATAAAAAGTTCATTATAAAAGAAATAAGAGATAAAGATTTAATTTTAGAAAGCTTTTTTCTCTCATACAAAGAAGAAAATTACTTTCTAAAACATGTTTTAAAATCATATAATGAAAAAATTTACAATTGTTTTAAAATGTTCTGAAGGAAAGAAAGGTATAAATTCTAGCCAAAAATATCATAATGACGATAGTATTTTTATTCAAAAATTTCAGTATTCAGCAACAAAAAATGCTTCTTATTATATACTTTTTTTTTCCATTTTATATTATAAAGAAAACATTTTAACTATATTTGCAAAAATTTGATAACTTATAATTACAAATAAAATAGATTATTATAAGCATTAAAATTAACTAATGAATAGTCTTCTTTTACGAACTTTTCTCAGAATTAACTTCATTGATTAAATATTTTTAACTCGCATGATAAGAAATAAATATAATGTATTGAAAAACTTTAATAATCCAAAAAAAATTTGAAAAGGCTTTTTCTGTTATGCTTATAAATAAATTTGTAAGACATTTGGCTGTATAATGATTATATAAACTATGAATAGTTAACACAGAATATATTTTTGCGCATTGTTTGTAATTTTTATTTTCTTTATATTAGTACAAATAAATAATTATAATACAAAAATTTAAAATATTTTCTTTAAACCTTTAGTATTCATCATTAACACACATTTTTTATGAATAAGAAAGTAGCATAAAATGTGCTTATTGTGTAAATAATGCATAGCAATATATAAAAATTTTATTTAACTTAGATTTTAATTTATATTATTTTTAAATATTTTTAAATTAACTAGGCATAGAATAACAAAATAAAATACAAAGTATTTCTAGCTCAAATTTCCCAAATGATTATGAAATTCATAAAAATGTATACTACAAAATAATTTAATTTACTTTAAATATTTTAATCAAATATTTTTAAATACAAACATTCGATTTTTTATAATTCGATCAAAAACAATTATTTATGATAAAAAAATAGATGATTAAGATAATAATTGATTAATTACAATATGCATTTTATAAATAAACTATAATTCATGTTAAAGAAAATATAGGAATTAGTAATAAAGAAAGGCTCGGAATTATACAGAAAGAGCGTATGAAGTATTCTTATTCGCATTGAAACCCAAGTAGAATGATCTTTTAGAATTAATAGTGGTTTTCAATGATTAGTTATTTTTTCAGCGTAAAATTCGTATCTAAATACTTTGTGCCAGTCACTATGGATTAGGAAATATATATATATCCTAACAAATAATAAAACTTATAATTTATTTAAGTTATCCTCCTATGTTAAAAAGTTAATTTTTGATTACATGTGATTTTTTTGTGAATTTAGTACTTTTAAAACTTACCAGTTTTCCGTTTTACTGTATGTCATATTAAAATTAAGTTACAGATTTTTTAAAATACATCATCTTTTGAAAAACAAAAAAGGAAGTTTTATTTTGGAACCAGAAGTGGCAATGAAGGAAAGTTATTTTATTAATCATAAAGTGGTTGCTTCTTCCGTTCCAGTTGAGGTCATGATTACAACACCACTATATTCCAATCCTCATTGGTTTAAAATATCTATGACGTCAGATAAACGTTTCATCTGCGTCACATAAGTATTGAGACGGAATCGAAATCCGACTTGTCGACGAATTCACTGCCTATCTTCGAATCGAAACGCAGCAAAGAAAATAAAGTTCATGGTTGAATGTTTGAATGTCGTCTCTGATAAGAAATAGTTATTCATGATTTTTACCAGAGAGTAAAGAGAATAAAGATATATTTATTAGTTATAATTTTTTGCATTTGTAAATGTTTTCAAAATCAGGAAAATTAATTCATTAATTAGTTTTCAAATTTTCAAATCTTTAGTGATATTGCTTCCAAAATTGAATACTTTTAAAAAAGAACAGAAGAAAATGCAAAATAAAAAAAGACAAGCCAAAACATCCACTTTATGGTTAACTCAAAAAAGCAAGGACGATTTCAATTCTTAGTTTTTATTTTTCAATTGAGCTCCAGTGGCTCAGTAGCTTCACGCCGCTTCCCGTAAGCTCAGCAAAGTGAAGCATCATTTGCTGCGGGCAGTGGTTGGGAGGGTGACCACGGTGTACTCTCCTCCATTGGGTTGCTGGAACTCAGTGGGTTGGGGACGTGTCCACGTTAATCTGTGACGTCCAAATTCCTTCCGCTGGTGTGGCGTGAATGTGGAGAGGAGGGTGCTAGCTCAAGTGTGGCCTCGTCACCTGACCGTGGTTCAAAATGGCGAGGCACCTTAAAAAGTGTAAAGCCGTTCTTTCAACTTTGTGGTGCTCTGTTCCAAACGAAAAACGCTCTCTATTGACTTAATTCGCACAGCCAAAGGCATAGCGAGCTTGGCTTGTCAAAGTGTCATAAACAACATCAACATAACTGCTTATTTTTAAGCCGACCAACTTGTCTAGTGGTCAGCGTGCCTGACTACGGATAAGGAGGCCCTGGGTTTGAATCCCGGTTTGGGCATGCATGTACTTTCTCACTCTATCTATCCTATCTTTGTCCTTTCCTTGTATGAATGAAGTGTGAATGGTTTCCTACCCTATAAACGGGCACCTATGGCAAGTGTGAAGAGCAAAGTCGTACTTTCACCTATATGGTACTCTGATTAAAACGAAAGACGCTCCCTATCGACTTAAATTCGCATAGCATAGTTAGCTTGGCTTGTCCAAGTGTCATTAGAAAACAACAACAACAACTTTTCAATTTATATCTTTTCTATAATGTTCTGATTGATAGCCGTAAGTATGAAGCCATTATTTGGCTTATGTATTCGGAAAGAAGTGACATCGTCGTTACCCCAAGTGAAACTGTCACTTTAAAGGCGATTTTCTCATAACTTTGTTTTTCACAAAATTTTCTTGCCCCACTAACAAGATATCTCAAGTAATGATGAAGATATTTGTATAAAACTTTGCCTACATGTTTTGACTACAGAAAAACAGAATTACAACAGAAAAATCATCAGATTTCCGAAACGTACATTTCAGAACATAATTGGGTTACAATAATGAGTTATACATGAAAAGTAACCGGAAGTACCCAAGACTGATCCCCATACTATAGATGTTCAATATGTGCTCCTTAAGTGATAGGGCAGATGTCAAGATGTCAAGTGATAGGGCAGATGTTCAGTTCTCTAAACACATTATTCAATTTTGTTGCATCGATGGTCTCGAATGCAGTCGGGAAGTGGTTTTGTGACTCAGCCAGTGTGAAAAGTAACAGTGATACGTAGACACAGTCTTTAACTTATACCCAAACGAAGAAGTCCCATGGTGAAAGGTCGGGCGACCTGGACGGCCATGAAAACAGTGTCTCGTCATTCCGGCCATGTCGATCTTTGTGGGAGTTGTCCTTTAAAATAGTCGCGAACCCCTTTTTGCTGGTGTGGCGGAGCTCTATCCTGTTAGTAAAAGAAAATGTTAATATCTTGTTTCAGTTGCAGTATCATTGATGCATATCTAAGTAAGAAGTACTCGTCACGTTGTTCGTACCAAAAGTGAAATATCCATACACCTTGTTACGAGAAACTGCACAAAAAACATTGGTTTTTACTGAATCATATTCCTGTTACACAATTTTACCCGGACCTTTCATACCCCTTGCCACTGAGATGAAAGTTAGCTTCGTCACTGAAAACAAATTTGTTTTCAAAATCAACGTCTTTGCAGGCTTCTTGCATGATCTCACAAAACGTCTGTCTTTTGACATAATCTGTATAAAGCTGCATACTGGTCTGGCTTAAATCGTAATATTTCTCTAAAAATTTTCCACACTGTTGTCTGTGGAATGGAAAAATCATGGCTAGCTGTCGATTGTTGATTTCTTGGGACTAAGGATGGAACTCCCTCTAACTCTGTTCACCGTTTCTTCAGTAACGCTTTATCGGCCGGAACTTTTGCCTTAACATAAGCAATCGGATTCTTTAAGCTGCCAATACCAGTGCAAAATGCTTTGTAGCGTTGGTGGTTTGCATTTTTATGCCCACCAAAATGCTCTCTGAGTGGTTATGAGACATTCCCATTTTGAAGATTCTAATACATAAAACACTTTCTGCTCTCAAACCCTTTTATTAACTATCTAATAACGAATCATGGACCCTTCCTTGAATACTTCGCGAGATTTGGCAAATCCAATTCGAACATCTGCAAATGTGGTAATTTTGGAACTGCTCTTCACTACATAGTGAAAAGTCCCTCCACATAAAAAGGCACCATAGTCAAACAAATCTTCAATTTGTGAAATTTTGTCTAAAGGTTGGTTTTAGACGAAAACAAATAATTCAAATAATCAAATTCTTAATAGTACAGGGACTCACACTATGTCATGACCCTGTACAATCATCAACAATGGCAGATGATGAACTTTATTCATCATCAAGTTCATCAGAAGAACAATAATGCTTTCATTTCCTTCTTTTAATATTTGTTTATATCGAATGAGGTTCATAATAGGGTAATTATTTTAACTATTAAAACTAATGCTTCAAGTAATATGTAACATTAATGTCTTATCAATTCATAGAAAATTTTAAAGTAAATAATGAACACGAGTACTTCATACCAATTATTAGTGCTTCATAACATCATGATTTAATATGTTAATTGAGTCAAATGTTTAAAAAAATTAAATCTTGTAAATAGTGTCATCTAAGATTGCATAATATAATTCGATATAATTATACTTTCATTTAATTCTGTATATATAACATATGTTGTTCATAATAGTATAGTTATTTTGTTAGTTAAATTTAACACTTCAAGAAATATGATACATTAATGTTTTGTTGATTCATGCAATTTGTTATTAATTTAAGATTTCAAAAATCCTTATTTACTTTTCCTGTAATTACTTCTACTTTTTCTTAGTATAATACTTTCACTAAATTTCATAATAACTAGTTTCAATCATGCAACTGAACTGTGATGCAGACATCTACTGTGCTAGGATGTCTGCAGGCTTTCAAGCCCTACCAATGTGACTATATTTTTAAATAAACCAAAGGCTGGGTCGTAAGTGGAACCCCGTAAATGTTACGGAAGGCTCTCGGAGATGGTGGGGCATAACCCGATAACCAGTTGATGAAGTTCTGCCACTTCACTATGCTATGCTATCCAGTCACCATTTTGAAAATGACATTCACGCAACAACTATGGTAATCATATGCACATGTGTAGCGTGAAACTGTAGTTAACGCCTTCTCATTTACGTTGTCATGGAAACATGCACGTATCACCATTTTTTGTACATCGTAATGTATCAAAATCTGATTAATTTGTAATAAATCTGCATTTGAAGAATTTTACAGTCATATCTGCTTTTAAGCAAAAGATTCAATTGCATTTCGTAAAATATCCATATTGCTATACATTTTTAACCATATTTTTTATCACTGAATTTTGTTTTCAGATTTTGTTTTATTTCAAAGGACATTGTCACATAAATCTTTAACTTCAATTAAATTAAGTTTGATGATTTACATTTTTTTGGAGTGTTAGCCGTTTTGTTAAAATTTTACTAAACTTTCCGTAAAATAATCAATTTTATTAAATATATGCTATATGTAATTAAAATTTGGCAGATTTATATTTTTAAAATTAAAATTAATCTTAAAGAAAAAGTTGTTTCAAATGTAGGCGGGAACCTTAACTATCAAAAAAATAAATCGTTGTGTAATTTTGTTTCTTCAGCAAAATCAATTATGTACGATTTCTTTTATCAATTATGTACTTTGAATTTTTTTCATATCCTTACTAACCACTTACAATTTTAATAAAACTATAAATAAACAGAACTTGAAAATTCAAGTTCAATTTAAAAATTTAATTTTAATTTTTCACCATGGTTTTTTATATCATTTTACTATAATAAAGCTAAAAGTCTAGAAATCTCAATTAAATTCCTAATAAGTGGTTAGTTACTACATGATGTAATAATTTATATATATCAGATTTACTTTGAAAAATATAAGGACATATTTTTTCTTTTCGAAATTTACGTTATGCTCCAAAAAGCTTGCTGAAAAGGACATCAGTAATCTCTTGATTTTAAACAGAGTAAAGTATATATATGTACATATGTATATATATGTATATATAAATATAAATGCAAAGTTAGATATAGAACTAAAAGCACAAGAATATATAAAAATATTTAAAATATTTAAGTTTAGCAATACATTTAGCGCAAAAGCAGCCAGAATAGTATTACTAAGATATAGTTAATAGTATATTTTATAAAATACAATGAATATAATGAAACAATAATTTTAAAAAAATTCTTGCATTTGCTAAAAACTTAAAATTAAAAACATAAACTTTTTAAAATTCCATATATTACAATATATCCAAATTTCCATAAATATAACCTGTTAAATTTCGTTTCATTACTTGTGGAAGCAACACATATGCAGATAAATTTGGTAATCTATTCTCTTATTATTTAAATATAATCTTAAATAACATTAATAATTCAATTAATACATGAGTAATTAAGAATAATAAACCTATAATTGAATTTAATTCCGCCAATAAAATTAATGATGTTTCCACATATGATTTCAAGGATTTATTCACCAGTATTCCACTTGAAAAACTTTTTGATATCATTATGTTTTATTTTTATGATTTTAATTCAATGTTGGATGTCGATATAATTATTTGGAAAGACCTAAGTTTATTTTGTATTTACAATAATTATATTTCTTATGGAGAAAATATTTATTTACAAGTTAACGGCATTCCCCAGGGTTCCAAATTTTCAAGTATATTGGCAAATTTATTTGTAAACTACTATGAAAAATCATTTATTATACAAATGCCTTTTGCTTACAGATATATTGACGATTTAATAATTTTTAATTGCCTAGAATTCGATAAAATTTACAATAATATATATCCTAAAGAATTAAAATTAATTAAAACTAATATTGATAACTTAAAAATTGAATTTCTAGATATTTCAATTACTATAAAAGAAAACCACATATTTACTGACATATATGATAAAACTAATAATTTTAATTTCAAAGTTAATAAACTAATTTTCTGGAATTCAAACATTTCAATTAAAATTTATAAAAATATTATTTTTAATCAACTTAATAGAATATACAATATATGTAATAATTTAAATAGCATCAATAAACAAAAAATAGACTAGAAAATATTTTAACTCATAATGGCATTCCAACTAAATTTATTAAACACTATTTGGCTAGTAGAGCATTGCTTATAAGAGTGAAGTAAGGCGTAGTTTTATACTACAGAAGGGTCACCCAAGCCTTGAAGGTCTTATAAGAAGCTTGAAATGCCGACAGTGTTTACACTTAGTCACTAATTTATGTATTTGGTGAGGTTCTTGCAGATTTGAATTTGTAATTAGATATGATTTAAATTTGATTATTATTTATTAAATGTATTTTGGCAACATTGGATTTTGACTATATATTTTAAATTAAATTCTACTTACATATTTTGGATTAAATTCTACTTCTTTTATTCTTGTTTGATACTTTGGTTTGAATTTTTGGTATGGCTTTGGGGTGTACTGACTTTTTTAAGACTATGTCTTGGGCCATTGCAGAAAAGCCATAATTGTGCCAATGTGGTCAACACCCCCTGATGAAGCTGGCCATATTGGTACTTTATTCCATTTATATCTATCTTTCTTTGAAATTTCTTTCAAGTATTTTCAATGGATTTCTTTCAAGTATTTTCAATGTAATTCTTTTCAACGTATTATTTTCCATTTAATATTTTCAATATATTGTTTTCCATTTAATATTCTACATTTGGCATTTTTCATTATATTTTGTTTCATTATATATATTGTATTTTATAAAATATACTAATAACTATATATATATATATATATATATATATATATATATATATATATATATATATATATATATATATATATATATATATATATATATATATATATATATATATATATATATATATATATATATATAATATATATATAATATATATATATATATAATATATATATAATATATATATATATATAATATATATATAATATATATATATATAATATATATATATATAATATATATATATATAATATATATATATATATAATATATATATATATAATATATATATATAATATATATATATACATATATATAATATATATATATATATAATATATATATATATATAATATATATATATAATATATATATATATATATATATATATATATATATATATATATATATACAGGGTGATTATAAAAAAACTTTGCCAACATCTGCACTTCTAGCGTCCATTCTATTTAACCGATCAAGATGATACTTGAAATATGGTTCTTTTGAGATATGCGCTCGAGATTCTGTGAATGGCAACGCAGTGGCCCTCGCGGTTACAGTTATAGTGACTGAAACTCGAAATTTTCGAATGGCAACGCCTACTTTTTACCATCGCAAAATGTTCAGCACATGCGAAAACCCTAAATAGCGTTGAAACGGTACCGATATGTCCGAAAACCGACGTGTTATACACATACAAACAGTTCTTCAAGGCGCACGGAGGAATAATGCATACGACAGAGACAAGACACTGCTCAATGATGAGAACACATAGAGAAAAAAAATCTTTATTAATTTCAAACATTTTCCACATGAGTGCCATCACAGGCAATTACGCATTGCATGCGGGAGACGGTGGACAATGTCGCTGCCCGCAACATGGCACGAGGGATGTTTCCAATCTCACGCCGTATAGAATCCTTTAAGCCTGACAATGTTTGAGGATTGCACAGATAAACTCTGGATTTGAGATAGCCCCTAAACCATAAATCCATAGGCGTCAGATCTGGGGATCGCACAGGCCACGGAAAAGGATAATAGCGTGAGATGATGTGATCACCAAAATGCTGATCCAGTAGCCTTTTAACTGACCTCGCTATATGTGGAGGTGCGCCATCTTGCATCCAAACAATGTCATTGAGTGCATTCAGCCGACGCAACTCCGGTAAGACATAATTTTTCAGCATGGCTGCATACCGAGGGCCCGTTACAGAACATGTTGCAGGGCCAGTCGGGGTCGTTTCCTCAAAGAAGAACGGGCCCAGAACAAATGTAGCTGTAATGCCGAACCACGCAGTCACTTTGGCGTCAAATAATGGTACTGGCGCCACAGCATGAGGATTCGTTTCTCCCCAGTGCACACAATTCTTTTTGTTAATGCTGCCATTTAAGGTGAAATGCGCCTCGTCCGTCCATAGTATGCGAAGTGGCCAGTCGTTATCCGCATCATATCGTAACAAAAATGCATTTGTGAAGTCCAGACGTTGCTGTGGGTCACCCGGCTCCAACATCTGGACGCGCTGTAACCGATAGGGAAACATGTGAAGCACCGAGCGCAAGAGCTTGCGGACCGTTGAGTTCGGAATATCCAACACGCGCGCTATGCCTCTTGCGGTTTCTGTGTGTCCTGCAGTCACTGTATGGTGCACTTCCATGACAACGTCCTCAGAAACAGTTGGCCGTCCGGAGCGCTGTTTGTCACAGGTGCAGCCTGTATCTTCGAATTTCCGCACTAAATCACGCAGAACTTGCAGAGTACATGGGCCGCGTCGTTGTCGATGATTGCGGCGATACACACGCAAGGCTTCCGCAGCGTTTATCCCATTTTGGTAATAGAGTTTGATCAATTCACCGCGAACTTTCCTAGGAAGACTCATATCGTCGGCATGTGCGAGTTCCCGAATGACGACTTCGCATACCCGCTTGGTATTTTATAGGTTTCCTACGCTGAATATCTGGCGACCGGCGTTCTGTGATTGGTTTCTTGACTCTGTCACATGCAAATTTATTGCGTGCGCCCAGATCGTGTTTTATTGGCCGGTTTTCAGAACTCTTTTTTGTGTTTGCAGAACACGTCCGTTTTTAGACATATCGGTACCTTTCAACGCTATTTAGGGTTTTCGCATGTGCTGAACATTTTGCGATGGTAAAAAGTAGACGTTGCCATTCGAAAATTTCGAGTTTCTGTCACTATAACTGTAACCGCGAGGGCCACTGTGTTGCCTTTCACAGAATCTCGAGCGCATATCTCAAAAGAACTATATTTGAAATATCATCTTGATCGGTTAAATAGAATGGACGCTAGAAGTGCAGATGTTGGCAAAGTTTTTTTATAATCACCCAGTATATATATATATATATATATATATATATATATATATATATATATATATATATATATATATATATATATATATATATATATATATATATATATATATGTATATATATATATATATATATGTATATATATGTATATATATCTATATATGTATATATATATATATATATATGTATATATATATGTATATATATATGTATATATATATATATGTATATATATATATGTATGTATATATATATGTATATATATATAGATATGTATATATATATATATGTATATATATATATATATATATATATATATATATATATGTATATATATATATATATATATATGTATATATATATATATATATATATATATATATATATATATATATATATATATATATATATATATATATATATATATATATATATATATATATATATATATATATATATATATATATATATATATATATATATATATATATATACATATATACATATATATATATATATATATATATATATATATATATATATATATATATATATATATATATATATATATATATATATATATATATATATATATATATATATATAATGTATATATATATATATATATGTATATATATATATATATATATATATATATATATAATGTATATATATATATATAATGTATATATATATATATATATATATATATATATATATATATATATATATATATATATATATATATATATATATATATATATATATATATATATATATATATATATATATATATATATATATATAAAGTTCAAGAAAGATTTTCCAAGTATACTTCTTAATGGTGGCGGAAGCTCTCAAAATATTCTTCCTAAATTTTGCAATGTTTTGATGACAATTTAAAGATTTATTTTGATTTTTTTAATTTAGTTTTTGCTTTTGAAATAATTGGGTGCTTTCTTACACTACTTAGTATACAATTGATCCAAACATTTTGGCATCATGAATCGAAATTTGTACAAAATTACTAATAAATGCTATTTTTATGTAAAAGAACGTTTATATAAAGCATTAAATATTATAAAATAATTTTGATTACAGTTAATATTGTAATAATGGCATTCGATTAGTATACTCTGTGATACTATTTTAATGTATTAATGAAAGAAATTCACTTTATAAAGCAAATTAAGATGTAACTCAACTCTGATTTTAATATTTTTTCTTTCATATATTTTTATTTAAATTCACTTTTTTGTTTTATTTCAAAAATACTTTTTACTACAATTGCCGATAAGTGTGATTTTTCTCTTTCATTTTTGAAGAAAGGAAACTTTACTAGTTAAATGATTCTTCTTTTCTTATTTCCAATCTGAACATTGTAACATCATTGCTAATTTTTTCAATAATATTTATGTACATGCATGAAGATTACAGCTTAAACTGTAATTTAAAAGTCATGATTGAGTTTTTCCTTAAAACTATTCAAAATTCCATTCAAACTTTCTTCCAATACAACAACATATATACACAAATAGAAGTAAACTGCTTTAATAAAAATTTCAGAACAATTTGTCTGTGTAATTATTTTTGTCAATTTAAATTTTATAAAATTGATTTAGTTCACATTACCCTGAAGAATAATAAATACTCCAACTTTAATTTTAACAAAGAATGCAGCTTTCCTTTTCTTCACTAAGCTTAATTTTATCATTTTTGAAGCAGCTTATATTTTCTCCCGTGTTTCCATCTTCATATTTTGACAATTTTAATTTAATCCCATTGACTTGAAAGATTAATTTCTGAACGCTCATAGTTTTTGAAAAAGTAACTTCAAGAAACATTTTTGCTTAAATTTACGATATTAAAATTTTGTATTTTTATATTCAACATTGTTGCGTTCTTCATGGAAAATAATTCATCATTTAAAGTTGGGATACTTTTTTAATGTAGGAAAAATTCAATGCAAAGATATTTCTCGGAAATAACACAAATATCATTATTTGTTGGTGTTCTGATAAAAATATTTCTCAAAAATGATAACTTTTTTATTGAATGGAACTTTATTATTAACAAGCTGGGAAATATATTTGAAAATTTCTTTTTAGTACACATATTAAGAAACTGTTTTTTATCTAAGAAATTTTAAGAAGTTAGTCCACTGTGAAAGAAAACAGTGAGTTTTAAAAAATATATTATCAAATAAATAAAAAATACATGAGAAGGAGAATAGAGTGATAAATAAAACTAATAACAATGAACATGAGAAATCAGTTTTGCATACTTAATTTTTCTTATAATCATAAGAAAGCTTTGCTAAGAAAAGAAAAATAATCATACACTCTGTGAATGAAAAATGGCGAAACATTCAAGAGTTTTATTAGTGCTTTTGAAATGCGTTACTTATTCCAACTGTGTTTCCTTCTGAATTGCTTAACTTATTCTTGTATTTTTATGAAAATCTTTTAGGATAAATTTAATAAGAGTTTCATTTTCCATATTTGAAATTTTAACTAGTATGCAAGAAGTTTAGTACAAATTCACATTTTATAAGTAATGTATATGAACTAGATGTTAATATGGGATTTTAAACTAGGGCATGAACTGCACAATCCGTAAACTGATTAAAGCAGTAAATATTCAATGGGATTTTTAATATTATAAATTAATATTCAAAAATCTAATTGAATACTTTTGTTTGAGTGTTAAAATTCTCCGCAATGATTCATTTTCGCGAAGGAAATATGAATCACTGCGGAGAATTTTAACACCTGAAAATTTGACTAAACATTTTCTGGATGGTTTTCCGATATCCAGACAAAAAGCATCTTTGCATTTCTCTAACACATCAAGAGTCTCCTAGTGAAAAGAAACATTAAATAATCCCACAGTTAAGAATCGGGAAGAGTGAAATCTGGGACGATCGATTGCTCTAGCATTATCAGCTTATTACCTCATATTATCCTACAATACCTAAAAATATGGATTAACTGAGCTTATAGCCGAAGGCAAAATTCCATCCCTTAAAATACATTTTGCAACCAAAGCAATTTTTCATCTGCCTGCACTACAGGAATATCACATTAAGGTTTTAAAGTACAACCTGTTTAAAATATGATTTTGATACAAGAAATGTTAAAAAGTCATTGTAATTCTGATTTTTGTCAAATTCCGATTTTGTTTTATTTTTATTTTACAAAGGATTTCCATTTCCAAAAGAAAAAAAATACAATTTCCAAAAACCGTTCTATTTTGTCAAAGCTCTTATGACAATTACCTTTTAACACAGTGCTTACCAAATAATAAATGTTGAACTGACTTATCCCTTACCAGCAGTGACACATCGTGAAATAAACCTGACGCTCTTCAGACAACAGAGAGTGTGCAAGCACTGTTGCCACCGATGAACATATACCTTGTAATGAATAAACCTTAAATAATCCTTTTTTTAGAATTGTTAAATTTATTGTAAATTATCAAGACATGATGTAATCTTTATTCTGTACTGTGATTGAATGACGTTACAAAAAAGAATTTGTATTCGTTAATGAATACTTCAGCATGCACTTGCTTTTCGCTCAAATCATATTATCTAACAAAGTCATTAAAAAATTTTCTCATCGCTTGAAAAAATATATGATTTTACTTAATGTTACTTGTATACAATTATTTTATTTTCATTTTCTCATTTACTTACGTCAAGAAAACTTATAATTTTAACAAACGTTTGGTTTATTTGGTATGAATTTAAAGTTGAAACCATGTTCTCAGACATATCTATGAATTCCAAATAATAATATGCAACTTCAATACTTAAGCATTTGTATTTCAAGAAGTTTGTTTTCAATATCAAACATGTAAGCAACTACTTTGAAATTTGGGAGATCTGACGATTATTTTTGTACAATAAATATTTTTAGAAAAAATAATACATTTTCGTTTCATTAGCTAATAAGTGTTTCTAATATTAATGTTGAATAAACTGTATTTTTTTCTAAGCCTTCAGCTAAGTTCAAAACTGACACTTGATTACATCAAAATCAGTTTAAAAAATGGTCTAATACTTTTCTTTCTAATGCCCAGTTACAATTTAAAAATCAATGAGATTCAGCGCTACGAGGGGTGATTTTTATAGCAGGATATCCAGCGGGTATCTTGCTCCGAAAGTGAAGGGACAGAGAAACACGAAAATGAAACATCTATGCTTAAACCAGGACTCAAACTCATGACCTACTACTTCAAAATAAGGGACGCTAACTACTTAGCCATCGGTAGGTAAAGAGTATAACATAATAAATATATTTTTGTCATTATATTTTGATTAAAGTGTATATAACATTAATTAAATAATTTACAATAAATATTTATCAATAAGTTTATATAAAAATACGAGTATCTTAAAAATTTAAATGAATAACTCTCGAACAATCTAAAAGTAAAAATACATGGTTTTACTTTTCCTTATAATTTTAAATTCTAAAAAAAAATGTTAATGGGATCAGATTGATATAAAGTTTAATTGTCTGCAGTATTAAAGAATTCTTTGCTTTAAAATTTCGCAGTGAAAGGAATTGATAGCTGTATTTGTGTGCTTTACAGAGTGAAATGTTCTTATTTGATTATTACAAGTAGGAATGTGGGTTCGATTCCCACCGCGGCCCTGGGTGTTTTCTTCGTTATTCTTCTGTGGTTGTACATCTGTCATTGTGCTATTTGTCCTATTATCGACGAAGACTTACAAGCGGATCTCAAGAATCAAGCATACAAGTATGAATATATGTAATGTAATAAAATAAAAAAAATAAATAGATTATTACAAAATATGTGAAAAGCATGATTTTCATATTTTTAAGCGTAAAACAAGAGATGTAATTAATAATAAAACATTTATTTGACTGAGAAAGAGACATAATATACATACTTGACAAATGTATATATACTTTTTATTGAATTTAAAATCATATCTTATCTTTTAAAAAAATTTCAAGCCCACAAAGAGCTATTAAAAAATCTTTTTAATATGAATTGTGAATGAAGTTATAAAATATGATTTAAAGCTAATCGAAAAAGTTATTCATCTCTAAGAATCGAAATATGCTTCTTGACATAAGATTATGAGCTGATTATTGTATTAAAATTATTTGAAACATGAAAATGGAAACATTTATCTGTTTACAACGAAAACAGATCGATTTATAGATAAAATGAAGGAACATTAAAAACAACTGATGCAGTGAAAAACAAAAAATTTTGGTGAAGGTTTTACGTTTATCATTAGATTTTATTGTAACAGAAAGCTGAAAGTAAGGAACCTAGAAAAAATGTCGAAGTTTATTTGGATTGTTAAAAGTTTACAATCGGGTACCGATTGATTCTTTGATAATTTTTTGATGCCAAGATATGACTAACAAGATGGCCTCTACAAAAAGAAACATGATACCAAGATAACCAGAAATTAAAGTTTAACGCCAAAATGTATTGCCAAACTAAGTGTACTCCATTCCAGCACCGAACCCCTCGGATTAGTACAAGAAATAATTTAACCCTTATTTTCAAAGAAGAAACTGCATCATTTTAGCATAATAGTTTTCACTTGAGTTTATCAAGGTGAAGCTACAAGTCATATTTCTAGTTCTATCAAAACAGAGAAAAAGAAAAAAAACCAAAGAAATGAAACCGAGACTGAAATTGCCGTTGAAATACATCCTCTTAGAATCTCCCATGGATTATTGCTTATTTAAAACAAAACCTTTAAAAGCGTCGTTCCAAAACATTGGAGAATTTTGAAGGAAGAATGGAAGAAAATCGACCCTCGAAAATGAAAAGGATTGATTAATATGCAAGATTATATGTATGTATTATTTTTTATAAACCTGATAAGAAATTATACATCCTTTTTTAATTTCCTTTTTAGGGGGTCTCCAGAACGAATTAATTGATTTCAGAAACAAAAATCTATGGTAAATCTTTGATTGATTAACGAATAATTCGAACAGCGAACATAGTCTTGTAACAGATTATGCTCTATTTGTTAAATATTAAGATCTATTTGTTATGTATATTTATAGCATATATGTATATTTATTCTTTACCAACAAAAAGAACACGCTCTTCATTTTACATGGTTCAATACCAATTTACATCATACAAAACCAAAAGACAACTCATTTTGCATTTTAAAATATTTTATTGATTGTACAATCAATTTATTTATAATTTATAAAACATTTATTATGAATTAACATTTTAATAAAAGATTAATTTTATTTATGTGTAAAAAACTTATCTCAATAATTCTAACTTTTGTAAAAAAAATTTATTTTAAGAGAAATAGAACACTTTTTTTAAAAAGAAGTGTTTTACTTTTAAAAATAAACTATAAATTAAGGTATAATATTAAATAATAATAAAATTATAATTTGATTATTAAATCTAGATTTATAATATTGGATTCCCACTTAGAGGGATATACAATTTTTCCTAAATATATTATTAAAAAAACAAGAAATATAGCTTACAAATTTTGAAAACATATTTTCGATATTTTTTAAATATTATCTACAATGGCTTATAACAAAACATTAATAATAATGAAAATTTTTGATAATAGATAATAATAAAAAATTCTTAGTTGCAACATTTCTAAAAATACAAACTTATAGTTTCAAAATTTTATTTTTATTTCAAAACATTTTTAAAATTTCATGTTTTTCAAGTAAATTTTTCCAAATGAAAACCATAAAAAGTTTCTAAATATTTTTACACGTTTTCCAATTTAATTTTTCAAAAATTCATAAAAAAAGCACATTGAAACTCTAGAACCCAAGAAACTTGTAAAAGCTCAAAAAAGCAATTAGAGAAATCATCAGTATAACAACTAAATGGAGTAAATAGTGCCAGAACAAGAATAAAAATGTAACTTTTAGGTATAAACTGAACTACCGTGTAATTCTCCTTTTCTTCTGATTTTTATAATAATATTCTTTTCACTTTCGTTCATTTGAGCTTGCCGTTTTATACAATTTTGAACATCCTTATTCTTTTATGTAGATTGTTATTCTATTTTTATAAGAAAATAGTCACGTATAAAGGTAAATGGTTTTTAAAAGAGACTAAAACATAACTTTAATTTTAACATTCATTTGAAGAATCAACAGTTATTCTCAGGCGTTAAAATAATGAGAAACCCAAACAGACTAACAGTCTTACATTTCCACTTCAAACTTTTCTATATCGACTTCGTCCATGAAATCATCGTTCCCTCATTATTAGTGTGATCGAAACTAAAACTACTTTAAAATCTCAATTCTGAAAAGTAAACATCAAGACACGCAAGTCTACATTTTATGTGAGCTGAGCCTTCACGTCATGAAAAGGCTTGAATGAAACACTGGAATCCAAACCACTCCTTAATCTTGAAACCACTTTCATTTTGTTCAGTTGATTGATTTATAGCGCTTAAAAGAGGATGTTTTTTCCTGCTATATATTGTATTCAAATTCTTTCAAGAACAAGATTTTAAATAATTTATAACCATAATATATAGTGCACAGATAATTTTATTTCTTTATATATTGCAACAAATTGTTAAATATACTTTAAAAGACTTGTCGAAGACATTTGTTTCAACAAACAGTTTTATCAAATGTTTATTTATGGTTAATGATAATATTCATTATCTGTTTTCAGCTGATTATATTGTAAGTGTTCCACTAAATATTTTGTTTCGAAAAACTTTTTATACAATTTCAAAGATGAAACAATGTTTGAAAAGTTAAAAAAATGAGTAGATTGGATTTCCTTATTTTTTTATTCTCAGTAAAAAGAATGGAAGTTAAATTTCAAAAATGAAAATAATAATTAAAATAACATATTGATGTTATATTTGAGACGATTTCAACAAAATAGCAAATATTTGCAAAGTTTCTTGGAAATTTAACTTCATGCCTTGTCATAATAGGGTAGGCTGCTCTTAGTAATTACAATATGCACGGAGTTTCCTTTTCTAACATTACATAAAACAGATCAGAATAGATTAATTGATTGAGTAATACCTCCAAAACTTTATAATTAGATTAAAAATATAATACATAATTTTAAGTAAAATTAAAGAAAATATGTTATTAAGATTTTTCTAACATATTTTGCCTTCTTTGTTAAGTTCTCATTTGATGATTTGAATCAAAATGTAAAATAAATTTTCATTGAAATGCCTTTTATAAATTTTTTCACATATTGTTTCATTTTTTTGTTTGTTATATTTTATATCCTTAACAAATCCTATGTTAAAAAACTTCGAATGTCATTTCTGCAGAGTATTCATAACTCAAGTTGCAGCACTACTTTTAAAATACATACGCCAACATTTTGGACCACTTAAGACTGGTGAGAGGAAGATGAGCTTACAGATCATACTAAACGCACATTCATGTCTGAGAAAGAGCCAACGGATTAAACTTAATGACAAGAAATATGTCTCTGGTTCTTTTAGATGACCTGGAAAATATCTCACGTGATAAAACTTGACATTAGATGATGTGCTTCGTGTTCTTTATTGTATTTCTCAAGACAATCAAAAAACCAAAACATTTCAACTGCTGAGCCCTAGCAATGACTGCCAATAATTCTTTATGTTTTAATTTTTATACTAACATTTCATTGCTTTTAGGTTTTTAATTTTCTGTCTAGTGTAAAAATTATAGATTAGAAAACTAATTATTTGAATCTTTTAAAACATTGTGTATCCGAATTTTTATTTTTCAAATTTTTTAAACTAGCATTTTATTTTTTGAGCATTAGACTAAAAAAACAAAAATGAGTGTGAAATGGAATGATAAACATATTCTACATGTAATGCCAGATCAACTTTTTCAATATAAATTTTAAATTATTTAAAGCAAATATGCTAAAGAATAAATCATTTGGCTAATTAGGAATCATTTGAGTTATTGAATCCATAATATAACATGAACGATTATCCTATACTTGAAAGAAGACGAAATTTTATTCTATATAAATGATTTAAAATGGGGTGAACAAAAATAATGAATCAGTAAATATATATGCTATAATCTTTTCTCTCATTTTACTTAATATTTATTTTTTTCTAATGGAATTAACAGTTTTTTTTCATTCTTAAATTTTTAAATCATGAACAATACACTCTAGTTCACCAAAATTCTCGTTTATATAAACAAAACTCAGGAATTTTTATTATTTTATTTTATTTTAAATTCTGCTTAATTTTTTGCTTCTTGCATTCCCATGCAAAATCATACAAATGATTTCGTGAAATTGTAAATAAATTAAATAAAATAATTTATGACAGAATCAAGTTCTTAATGATTACTTTCCAATAAACGAGGGCCCAGCTAGTAGGTGAATGATTAAAGATCTGGCTTTCAATTCAACACTTTGTAGATACGGCTTGGACGTATAAATTTGTAGTAATTCGAAAACTGCATTAAATTAGAGGTACCGGTTCAATTAGTCTTCATGTTTAAAACGTAATTATATAGTAATCAACCAACCCTAATAATTATTAAAAGTTGTTTAACTTGGAAGTTAAATTTCCAATTTCAAGTAACATAAAAATGTGCCGAAGAACGTGACAACCTATAAGATTGAATTTCTTGAAATATATTTTAGATTTTATTTACTTTATTGGTAATTTCTGATTAACCAATAACTCTTATTCTATTTTGAATTTAAATTATTTTCAGCTAAGTCCTAAAGTTTAGAAGGAAACACTTTTCGAAGATATTGGAGACTGCTGTTACTACGTGAACTTGAAATCAAAAGAAATCAATAAACTATTCTGAATTACATCAAAATCAGAATTTAAATGTTAATGATTTACAAAATTTTTAATGCATCTTATACCGCTATTACTACATTATTTTATACTTTTACTGTATTGTCTTCCAGAACTATCTGTAAAAATTATTTTGTATTTAATCAATTTTATAGTGAAGAAAATTTGACATGACATTTACATGTAAAATAAGCTAACGTAAACTTTTTTAAAATAACTTACTTTCTAATTTTTTTTGATTTTGCCATTCAATAGAAAATGTATTCCATATCTCTATATCAATATATTTAAAAAATAAGGTATTGGTGTCGAATTGTTTTTAGTTTGCTATATATCTTTACAAATGTATTAATGTACATTATTATTGTAAACCTCATTCATATCTTATTTGCCAAAAAAACTCCTTTCGTTCATTCATTGGATCTAAGATTTCAAAAGAGTTTAAATTTTATCTGCTCCAGTGAATTGAATTTTGTTACACTGTATGTAAGTAAATCCTATGAATATAACCATTCCTAATGCTCCAAAATGGAGGTAACATTAAAGAGAAAACTGTGTTAAAGTCACATATATTGGATACAGATCAATGAACCAAGTGGAAAGGTACGCCATGTCTTAAACTCCATCAATGACGATGAGAGGTAGTCTTGACTCATTTAAATTATACTCCACATGTCTTTCACGAGACCCTCGACTTTGGCAGTGCAGGAGAGCTTCATTTGTGGTGGACATCTTTTACGCTTCGAAATTCGACATTCAAAAGGGAGTTTAAAAAAAATTCATCTCAGATTGATTCTATGACTGCGTCAGCGATTTAATGAGAATTCTGCAGAATCTAGAAAATTCAAGAAATTTTGATCATAATGTATAACAATTTTTACCAAATATGACCACTCATTGGTTTCATTGACAATATTGAATGACTATTTCTCACACTATTTTAAAGAAACATGAATGCTAAGCATTTATTTGAGACATACGGCAAGCCTGCGTTTTCTGTGTTTATACTTTCATGTACATCTCATAACTGTGCGTTGGATGATGGACTACCCCTTATCTTTGAATGCTACTCAAGGATATTGCAGTCATCAACAGATTTACAGAAACCATCTGAAACATATTATTCAATGAATCACAGAGAAAAAAATGGTGACAGTGACTCTTGTGTGCCACTTACATTTTCGTGTATTTCTAAAATGTATGTTAATTTCTACAAATATGAATGAAACCTTCACTCGTATGCCGTATGTATATGGGGCCGTGGTAACCTAGTGGTTAGGATCTTCCATTCGGAAGGGTGGGATTCGATTCCCAATGCCACCAAAGACCCACCGAGTACATGCGATATACGTGCTCGTTAAATCTGTCGAATCGAAAGTCTTGTGGTCGGTCGTTGAGCAGTTACCATGGGTGTAATGGTCTGGAGAAATTTATTCCCCCTTCAGATCAATGCCAAAATTAAGGGAGTAGATCCTCTGGTGCTGCAATCTATCAGAGGATTTCAAGAGCAAAAGTCGTACTTTCACCTTCATGGTGCTCTGATTAAACGAAAGACGCTCCCAATTGACTTAAATTCGCATAGCCGAGGCATAGCGAGCTTGGCTTGTCCAAGTGTCATTTGTAACAACAACAACAACAAATGTCAAATCATTTTGTTAAACTATCATTCATATCTTTCTATCGCAAGACGAATCGCTTATGAAACTTTCTCTATTTTGAATATATTTATTGCGTGAAATATCAGTGCTCCACTCCTGAATACATTCCTCGTACATCATATTCAGTACAATACCTGTAAGTATTTTTTATCCTTCAATTAAACTTTTTCTTTTTCCAAAATATGTGAATTTGCATATAATATATTTTATATTTCTATTAATTGCATTTAAATTTTTGTTAAGCAAAAAAGAATGGAGGGATTTTCGATACCTTATTTGTCTAAATCGCTTATGACCTTACATTATGGTGTTTAATTGAGAAAAAAAAGAAATTGGTGCTTATTACACTGGATTCACTGTTGTATGTTAAAGAGTTAATTTTAATCTTTTCAAATGTGTTGTGTTTTAGATAGTAAAAATAAAATGGAAATTACTCGGCTTAATTGGAATTCCATTTGATATTTTTAAGAACAAATGTTGCGGCCTATATTGTCTAGTGGTCAGTTTGCCTGACTGCGGATAAGGAGGTCTTGGGTTCAAATCTCGGTTTGGGGATGGATACACTTTCTCTCTCTATCCTGTCTTTGTCCCTTTCTTGTTTGAACGAGGTGTGAATAGTTGCCTACCCTATAAACGTGTTCCTATGGCATGTGTGTACTGAAGAAGTCGGACTCCACACCAAATATGGTTCAGTTGGAAAAGTGGAGCAGCGCACCCCATATTGCCAGCCTAGCTGGCACACGTCAACAACAACAAGAGTAAATGTTCACAGATTCAAAATCTACTGTTCCCTGATTTTCAACGTTTATCAGCCAAAGTTTCCCGTGATAACAATTGTACCATATTTCAATAAAAATATTTATTTATGTGTCAAATTTTATTTATTAAATAAATTCTGAATATATGTTTCATGAAAATTGTTTTATACCTAAAAAATATGGACTTAAACTCCATGATATCGAAAGTTTCATATTTGGATTCATAAAATCAGCTATTAGGTTAATATCTAAGTTAGCAACTTCTTTCCCACATATCAGTATAAAGATATTAAGCAGAAAGTGTATTTAATGATTACATACCTACTCAATATTTTAGTCTTCAATTGGGACGAGAAAGAAAATTAGATTATTTAATTGATCTGACTAGACTTATCAAATATTTAGAACAAAAAAATTTACAGACAAAAATCTGTTGTGAGTCTCGATAAATTTCATTGTATAATTTTAATTACTTTACGTTTTACCATATTACTTAACACTGAAGGATTAAAATAATTTTAGAAATGAAATTATCTGAACACTTAACAAAATTTATAAGGGAAAAAAGTCAGTTTTATATTAAATTCAAAGTAATTTGAGAATAATTTGAAAATAATCTCTGAGTCATGCAGAAGTATTTTGACATTATTTTATGTGATTAGGTTACAAAAACATACATGCAATATTCCCATTCAGGTAAAAAAAAATCAACATTTAATGTCCTTTAAAAATTATATTCTTTCTTTTTTTCAATATTTCACTGAGATTTTACGCAATGATGTTCCTATTTTTAAGATGACAAAAAGAAAAAAGTGAAGCCAGGTACACAAAAAAAAACTAGTGGTGTTTGTGCTTAATGAAAAACAAACTGCAGACTTTTTTCAGTCGCATAGAACTTTTTTTTTTCAATTTTCGTCATACTTCACGCAAGGTTTGATTTTAGCTAATTTTTTATTTTTCTCATAAGTAACAAAGAAAAATATCTAAAATTATTCAACCATTTTTTAATATTAGAAAAAATGTTTTCCTTATTGGACATTATGTGATTTTCTTAATATTTCAATTTGGAAACAAAACGCTTGCTACAGAGCTCAAGAAAAATCATGCTTACTTCTTTTTCGAGTTTTCTCGTGAATTTTTATAAAAATAATAAATGTAATGTTCACATATCTCATAAATATGATAATTTTTTAATTAAAATGTAAATTGGAATCAGGATTTTTTTTACTTGAAGCTTTAATTTATTTCTTCTTATCTTATTTATTTTGAGCTAAATTAAAACTTGCAGAAATTAACTATCGGAAGAAATATGAATCTTTTGTTAAAATTTTCATTATTTACTAATGTTTTGTTATGAGCAGAAGTAGCTAAAATTTTCCATAGTAGCATTTAAAAAATTATAAAAAATTTTCTATTAAAGTGTAAAAAAAAAAAATTAACATATTTCTAATACTAATATTATTCTCTAAATAGACATGTACAAAAAATGTTGATGGAATAAAATATATATAATAATTTTATTTTAAAAAAGTAATAAAAATATAACAATCGAAGACAATTTAGTACATTTGAACTTAAGAAAGGGACACACATTCTGTTCTAGAGTGTTGATCATGTATTTACTATAATTCCCTACTATATATTTCAATTATATAAGTATAGCTATATATTTATATATAAAATTACATTTTATAAAAGATATATTGTAGACATAATATAAATTACTCTGTACGTAATTTTTTTTTTCATTCAATTCATCAATGTAAATTTGTAACCAATATTTTTTTTCTGTAGAGAAGGGAATAAGGTGAAATAAAATTAAACTGTTTTAAAGTATGATTTCCGTAGTTTTAAGAGAAAACACACTGAGAAATACCCCAATCATATGAAAACTCTCAACTGTCTCAACTGTAATTGACTGTAAAGAATAAGTTCCCAAATTTCATTCACTTTTTAGAAAGCTTTTTTAGAAAGATAGGGCGCTGTGTACAGCAGACTAGTAACTACACTGCTGGACAATTGCTAAGGACGGATAACACTATCATCCATAGCCACCACAAAATGAAAGAAAGCAAAATGTGGAAAATTAGAATAAGTGCGGGATATAGTAAGAAGAAGTATGCGTATGCAAATTTTTTTCCCCATGTCTGTTCATCACATGATAGCGTTCATAAGAACTTTAAAGGTTTTGACGCGTGTGGATAGTTGTTGTTTGAAGTCAAAGTTTTACAGGAAAAATTTAATAGCCGAACTTGAAATTTTTGGAATGTCTTTCCGACATCACTTAAATGATTTTATGCGTGGCCAACAACAACTGCGTGCCGACTTTTAGTTGCATTGTTCCATTTTTCTGTATGCAGCATCAAATGAACAATTTTTTCTTTCAGATGTTTCACAGATTTTGTACTTTCCAGAACAATAAATATCCTTTATTCTAACGTCTGAACAGTGTGACAACTATATTTTATCCTACAAGGCCTCATGTCTCGCTTAATGTTATGCTACATTGCAATTTGTGATCCATCATTAGCAATTGTTCAACAGTGTATTAAAGTAGTACAAAACTGCTTTAACAGTGTCATATTTTATTAAAATTATTTAATATATACAGTGAGAATACAATTTTAGTATAGGATTAAATATTTATATTTCACTGTTGTATAAAAAAATCTAAAATATAACAAATTACTGGTCAATTTTACAAAGAGAGATATTTCGAAATGTTTAGTTTCATTTTTACAAATTATTAAATAGCTTCTTGTTAAATTAAAATCTCTTTGACATACTTATAAATACTCATTCATTTAAACTTGGCTCAAGTAATCGAATGGTTACTTCTTTTTCTACATGATAACATCCAATTTTTTTTTAAATATTCAGATAAGAAGTTAAACGGATTTTTTTTGAAAATAGGAAAAGCATTTTTCCACCATTTTTAAAATCCCTTTCTATATAGAATGGGGAAAATAGAGCGGAAGCGTGCCTTTTGTAGATTCTTTAAAATTTTTCCTTAAAGCTGACATTATTACATCTCTATAGGTACCTTTTAAAATCGACTTTGGAATTGTTTCTGTGTAACAATTGTTGTGACGTTTCGTTTGTAAATTTTTATATCATCCATTTATTATTATGAAGTGGTTGTATCAATACTGAAATTATATTAGTAAAACACGAATAAATAGTGCCATCCACTCTGTCTAGTGATAAGCGTGCTTGACTGCGAATAAGGGAATCATGGGTTCAAATCCCAGTTCGGGCATGGATGCACTTTCTCTTTCCTGTCTTAGTCTCTTTTTTGTATGTATGAGTTGGAAATGGTTGCCTCTGCCCCATAAACGCGTCCCTGTGGCCTGTGCACACTAAGGAATTCGAAATCCACAAAAATTACGGTTCAGTTAGAAAAATGGAGCAGTGCACCCCATATTGCCAGGCTAGCTGACACCAGACAACATCAACGAATAAATAGCGATCCTTTATTTGGCAAAGTTTTCTGATAATAACATTTAAAAAAACAATAAATTTTTCAAATACTTAATATTCGACATAATATTATTAACCACTTTGCCAAATAAAATAACTAGAAAAATTTTTTACATGTGCGATTCGTATTAATCGCTTAAACACTCACTTCCAATAGCTAAGCACGGAGAAGAAAATACTAATTACTGGAAGAAAAAACATAATTGAAGAGGATGCAATTCGCTGCAGAGTTCGATGGAAGTATGCAAATATGTTATGTAACAGCCATTCGCGCTTTCATGTCAAGAAATATGCAAAAAGGGCAGACTTATGAGATACCAGCTTTATGAAGGGTTACAGAAGCTGATTGTAAATGCTCGTAGAAGGTGTTTAAAATTTTCTTACACAATTTGTTTTCAAGACATACGTGTTTCTATGACTTCCAGAAGACGATTGGAAGATTCTAAACGCTGGCGTGCTGTGGGGGGCATTTAAGCAAAAGAGTCAATCTCAGATGTTGCTCTTTTCTTCGACGTTCATCATTATGTAATTTCACGTTTATGGAAACAACTCCAAACCACACAGATAGTTGTCCGAAAGCCCGTAGCCGATCACCCAAGGGTTAAAAACCCCCGCGGAAGATCGATGTATTGCAATTTTAGCCAAGTGGAATCGCAGATCGACCTCCACACGTGTGACGTCTATGGTTACAGCGTCCATTCGTCCATTGATAAGGTGATATCTGCAGCTACTGTACGCCGAAGATTACATATGAGTAGACTGTACGCACGGGTACCTCGAGTTTGTATTTGTCTATCCGTCTAATCAAGAGCGGCACGATTAAAGTAGTGCCGGGAACATGTCTATTGGACTATGTTTGACTGGGGCAATGTCATGTTTACTGATGAGTCAAGATTTGCACTGGTCCCGGTTGACAAGGGTATAAGGATATGGTGTGAACAAGGAACACGAAATCAGCCCCAAAACATCACCGAACATCACGCATTCGGAAGCGGAAGCATAATGGTGTGGGCAGGGATTTCATTAGGCTACCGCACCGACCTGCACATCTTTAAACGGAGTTCTGTGACGGCTGTCCGGTATCGATATGAAGTCCTAGAAACCATTGTAAGATTGCACGCTGCAGCAGTTGACTCTACTGTTGTTTTAATGGACGATAACACATTTCTCCATAATACAGACATCATCGATGACTATATGGAGAGTAAAGGGATTGTGCGTATGGCGTGGCCGGCATATTCACCAAACCTTAATCCTATTGAAAATCTTTGGAATGCTCTCAGCCGTGCTGTACCTTCACATTTCCCACCTCCAGCTACTCTTATTGTGCTGGAAACTGCTCTACAAGGAGAATGGCTATTACTTTATTTTGCGGTGGTTGACCACCTGATTGAAAGCATGGTCACAAAGTGTAAACTTTGTACACAGATGAGGGGGATCACATAACCCTATAATTGTCCTTTTTTTTCATTTTATGCTGTTTATTTTCACTTTATGCATACTTCTGTTTAAATCTCCAGTATGTCATTATTTAATAACTTACAAAAATTTAATATTGTTTTCATTTCTGTATATAATTATTGATTTTATTCTATGCATAAATATATATTTTACTTTTCTGCCGAATTTTATATCAATCAAAGAAGTATTTGATGATTTTTTTGCATTTTACATCTTCGTGCTGAACTTTTGGAAGTGAGAATGTATTTCATACACACATAAAATATAATTTTTTGTTTTAAATACATTATTTTTGTTAATTTATCTCATTCAGTTAGTAGTTTCATTTTTGTTTTTATCAACGGCTGGATGCGGAAGTCCTCTACAAATGATAGCTGGTAGTGCCCTCTATTGTCCACAAATAACTTAAAACCGATTTCTATTCAGTAATTTTTAAGCGCCACTATAATCTACCATTAGATAATGCGCATTATTCAGCCAACGGAATCAATCTTCTTGACTCAATCGAAATCGAAAATCATGACCACGAATCAAAATTTCATTCTGAATTTATCAGTATTTTAAACTATTACTTACATTATTATTAAAATGTTTAAAAGGAAGGGTATTGTAACAATTGAGCTATGAAGAAAAAACTATGCTAAAATAATCTATAAAATTTCAAATTAGAGGAATTTATTTTTATGTTCCTAGAAAGAATTTTACCTTAACATTTTATTGACAAAACTGTTGTATGTGTTCATTTCCTTACATTTTTAACATGCATTAAAACTGTAAAAAAAATATTATGAAATGAAACACTAACGAGAAATAAAAAAATTTAATCATAATAACATGTAAGAATGAATATACAGTGATCACTCATTTTTCACGGTTAATGGGTACCAGAAGCTTCCGCGAAAGCTGAAAAACCACGAAGCAGGAATTGTCCCTTGGAATTTTAGCATATGCGGTAGACACGAATATTTTAAATATGTATGCGCCGCTCAACTTGTCTAGTGGTCAGCGTGCCTGACTGCGGATAAGGAGGTCCTGGCTTCGAACCCCGGTTCGGGAATGAATGTAATTTCTCTCTCTATCTATCCTGTCCTTTCCTTGTATGAATGAGGTGTGAATGGTTGCCTACCCTATAAACGAGTACCTGCGGCATGTGTGTAGAGCAAAGTCGTATTTTCATCTTTATGGTGCTCTGATTATAAGCGAAAGACACTCCCAATCGACTTAAATTCGCATAGCCAAGGCATAGCGAGCTTGGCTTGACCAAGTGTCATTAGTAACAACAACAAATATGTAAACAGTATTTATACTTTACGCATTTAATACAAAAATTACAACAATATAAGTATTTACTTAAATTTTTCGGTGCTAATTAATAAGGTTAATTACAAAACTTTATAGAGTAGTAAGCATTAATCAACATTGGTTCCTGAGTGTAACAAAGAGTCTTCAGGGAGGCGAAGATTCAACGCGTTGGCTGAAGAGGGGCTCTCACTCGATAATGGCGCTGATGTCTTCTTTCGTCATGTCGACATATCCTTCATTCTTATGATATGATACCAGTCTCACCGACTTCTCTACCGCGGAGTTATGAACTTCTTCAGGAGTGAAACCTGGATTGTTATGCACTACGTTCAGCCATAATTTATTATAGCTGGAATTTATGGTCTCACTCTTCATGTCCTTTAAGGCTTGCTAAATATTAGACAAACATGAGGCAATGTCGTAACTGCTGCAGTGTGCTTTCAAGGTTATTTCGTCATTGGCATCGTCAACTGTCGAATTGAGGCACTCCACCGTGGAGCGAATTAAGAGTGCCTTAAATGCACAAGTGACACCTTGATCCATCGGATGAATTAAAGATTTAGTGTTCGGGTGCTGAAACTCTATCTGCATAACGAACCTGCATATTGCAGGTCCGTTGCATGGCCTCCTCCACAGTCCATCAAAAGAAGAACCTTAAAAGGAGAGCTTTTTCAATCTGATACAGCTTTACCTGGGAAAGGAAGCAATGGAAGAACCATTCAAAGGTAGGAGCTTTCGTTATCCAGGCCTTGTAGTTAGACATCCAGAACACGGGCAACAGAGCTGTATTTTTATTTTTTAAAGCCCGTGAATTTTTGGCTTTATATATAAAGCCTATCTTAATCATAAGACCTGCATCATTACCAACCATGGTCACAGTAACACTGTCTTTGTGAGCTTTGTAGCCTGGCTTTTTAACTTCTTCCTTGAAGATGAATGTACTCGAAGGCATCCTCTTCCATAAAAGGAATGTTTCATCCATTTTGAAAATGTGTTCAGGGAGGTAGCCTCCCTTAATGATGAAGTTAGGAAACTCATCCTCCACGTATCGACAAGCAGCATCGCTGTCAGCAGAAGAAGCCTCACCATACAGAAATACGTTTCTGAGGCCGAATCTTTTTTGACATTTTTTGAACCAGCCTTTGCTGACTGAAAAGCTTCGTGCTCGATGAGGTGGATCACTCCTGGCAGCGCTATTACTAGCTTGAGGTTCGTTAAGCCAGTAAGAGCCTTCTTCAGCATCTTCATTGTCATCATCAAGCAAGATTTGTTGGTAGAAAGTTTTGGCTTTTGTCCTGATCATATTAATGACCAAACTCACTGTCTTTTTCCTTATATCAGCAATCCACAATGCCAGTGCAGCTTCCATTTTCACAATTCTGTTATTACACGGCGTCACGACATGATTTGCTTCTTAATTGAAGCAGTTTTGCTTCAATGTTTGCTTCCTCTTTCTTGATGTACCACACTATAGATTCATTACCCCGCAAATATGCATGACTTCTGCCCTCTTTCATCATATCTAAAAGTTTAACTTTTACACTGATGGTCATTATCTTCTTCCTCATGAGCGTCCTGGTGGAAGCTTTCGCAGGGGCACAGCACTTAGGTGGCATTATAAGGGCTTATTTAATAAAATAAAGTAAGCAAAACAAGTTATCGACAACACAACACTAAAATACATTATGTGAGACAGTCAACATCATGTACAAAACTGGCGAGATACCACAAAAGAATATGCTAGGTGAGGCTGCGATGATGCGCAGACAATCAACTCACATGGATAAATCCACTCGTACTCTAATTGGTCCGGAAACCAATCACGCGCCTTTATGAGAGCACAAGGTATGTAGTCTAAGCCAACTCATCGCTTTGTTTGACATGCAGGGATCCTTTTCTCTCGAGCATCAAAATGAACAAGCGCTCCTTTCCGTAATGTGGCTGTCAACATGCTTTTTATTTTTTTTTCATTTTTATTTTTTGATTAATATATTTTAGAAAAACACCCGCGAAGCATTGAAGCCACGTAACATAAAGCACGAAGTGGTGAGGGAACATTGCTCTACGTTTATTTCTGTACTATTGATGCCTATAAAAATTGGTAATGAAAAATGATAAAATAATTATTATCATATTAATAGTATTTGCAAACTGCTGTATTTATTTAAGATCCCAAAATACTTTGAAGAATCGCTTTAATTTAACTCAAAAAACTGATCCAAAGAATCACGCTACTTTTGTTAATTTTCAACAAAAAGTATAATTTCTTAATGAATTAAAGATTACAAGAATGTTTGCTAAGTCGGTTTTAATGAAGAGTGAATAAGATTTAATCATACCCCGGCTTCATGTTTGTGAAAAGAATATATTGCATACTTTAACAAACAATAATTAAGAAAAATTGATTAAAGAAACATTAATTAGAAACGTTCATCACATTGCATCATTTAACAATGTGTGTAGCATTATAATGTTCTTTCTACACCATAAAAACTTCGCCTTTGTCCTTAAAAAGTAGCTTGTAAAGAAATGAACAATAAAAATTACGTTGTTTTTTTTATGGGAAACGGATAGTTAATTTATTTTTTAATATTCCCGAAAGGTATATGAATTTTCTTCTATGAGGAAAGCTTCAAATACATATACATATATATATATATATATATATATATATATATATATATATATATATATATATATATATATATATATATATATATATATAGTTGTTCGGGTCACTCACTTTATTAATAAAGTCCAATAACCTTTTAATGGAGTCTAGGTGTAACTCTCTAGTATGGATGATGCCTAAAGAAGTTAATCTAGGGAGGGCAAGAGCCTCGCATTCATAAATGATATGCTGGGCCGTTTCCTCTTGCGTATGACATTTTCTGCAGATTGCGTCTTGCTGAAACAGTCCAATTTTAAGGAGGTGTTTTCTGAAATAGTAGTGCCCAGTTTTGAAGCCAACGATTAAACGCATCTTCTGCCTAGAGCATCTAAGAATTTCAGAGGCAATCCTCGCATATGATCCACAGATCATACTTTTAGTCTGGATTTGACCAGGAGTGTGGAGCCAAGCTGCATACATCTTCCGTTTTTTCCATCTAAGAACATTGGTTTTTGCGGTCTTCAAATTGATCCCACAAAAAAAAAGTTCTGCACCGATGGGAGCAAAAGACGATCCTTGTTTAGCAAGTTCATCAGATCTTTAATTACCTTCGATACCTTTGTGCCCTGGCACCCATACAAGGATCCACACCTTATTTCTAGTTGCCAGTTCTGTAAGAAGTTTTCTACATTCTAAACTCATTTTAGATTTGATTTCGAAAGAATTGAGCGCTTTTAAAGCGGCTTGACTGTCACTAAAAATGAGAATCCGCTAACCGTGGTAGCTCTTCTTCATATTTAGTCGCAGACAGGGGATAATGGCTGAAACTTCTGCCTGGAAGACCGTAGCGTATCGCGAAAGGCTTACAGATAGGCTGGTTCTTGGTGACACGCCACATACTCCAAGTCCTGAGAGGCTGTTTTTCAGTGATTCATCTGTGTACCAGATTAGATCTCCTGTTTTAGTTTCAAACATGTTATTGTTCCTTTCGCTCTAGTTGGAAAGACTATTTCAAATTTCCTTTCAAACATGTATGACTTTTCCATGATGTCCGAGTGCATCAGGAAAGTAGGATCTTGAATTTTCCCGGTAATACACCTGTGCCCTTTGGCAACAGGTTGGTCGTACCATTGGTTTTGTAACTTCATTCTGTATGCAGTCATTCTGGCAGTGCTGCAGATGAAGATGTCTAAGGGAGTCAGATCCAATCTAACTTCCAATGCGCGGTGGACATTGCTCCTGTGATGCAGAGACAGGCCAGTCTTTGTAGACCTCCTAGTCTGTCAGTCACAGTCTTCTGTTCCCCCTTACGTCACCAGATCACACAGGTATAAGTGAGAATGGGCCTGACAATAGCTGTGTATATTCACAACATAAGTTTTGGATGTAGACCCCAGTTTTTGCCAACCATTCGCTTGCAAATCATAATGCTTTTCTTTGCTCGGTTAATTTTATCATTAATGTGCTTATTCCAGGTGAGCTTTTGGTCTAAATAAATGCCCAGATACTTCACCTCTGAGGCCACAATGATTTCAATATCAAAAAGTCTTGGTATGAAAAAACCTTTTCGTTTCTTTTTGTGTGTTAAAGGTGCAAGGCAGATCATAACTATTTCACTTATTACATTTCTCATTTGTTTGAAATATTCATGACATCTGTTAACGTTTCATTTACGTCACACATAAGTATATAAGACATCGTATTGAGAGGCGTAATAAATCCGACTTTTCGACGAATTTGCTGCCTGTCTTTAAATCGCATTCTTCAAGAGGCAGCAAACAAGACGAAGTTCACCATCGAATGTCTCAGAATAGTGTCAAAGTTCATTTTGTCAATAAGACAATTTCTTATATAAGGATGAAAGTATCTGTGATTCGGTGTAGAATCCAGTACCTATTGGTTTAGTGATAAACTTTTATTTCTGGTAATCCTGGTAACCCTAACTTTGTGTAAATCACATCTTGGCGTCAAAAAAATCACAAAAGAATCAAGAATTGTAAGCATTTATTTTCATCGGTTTAAGAAGCCGTTTTCCATTGATACAAGCCATTAACACGTTGGCAATAGAACAGGAGAAAAAGAAAAATGTAAAAATCAAGACAAAATATCCATATTATGGTTAGTTTAAATCGCCAAAGAAGATTTAAATTTTTAAAATATTTCATTAAGCAATAAAATTCTAAATTAATAATTCCAATCTTTGTTTAGCGTTCCTGACTTCTGAGCTGTTGGTCCCGGGTTCGAATCCCGATTTGAGCATGGATGTTTCTTTCCTTCTCTGTTCTCTCTGTCCTTTCTTTTGTGATGTTGTATGAATGTGGCCCGCCCTATAAACGGATTTGTGGTGGTATGGCACGGATAACGTTACTCGCCTCCGTGACTTGGTTCACAGGTGCTCGCTGGGTAACGATAAATGAAATGAATGTTGTGGCATAGGGTTCAGTCACCCTTGTGTGCCCACCATTGGATTAAAAAAAATCTTTGTAACCAATCTCTTTTAAATATTAAGACTAATGCCTAGCTTATGCCAACACCAATTTTTTTATTGTTAATAATACGAAAATATTTTCTGTAGTTATTTAAAGAAAATTTCAAAAATAATTTTCTATTGAAAAATTCGATAAGAAGTATTTTTGTGTTTCTTTTGCTCTTTTAAATTGTTTAATAAATTGATCAATAAATTAATGCTATTTGTTTAAGAAAAATGAAGAATTAAATGATAAGATGATTTTTTAACATAATAAAACTATGAAAATTTTTGTAATTGAATTTTCTTCTTCAGGAAGTTTAAAAATTTCAAATTTTTAATAATTAGAAAATACAGTTTCTGCAGTCATTTAAAGAACTTTTTTAAAAAAATGTGCTCAAATCTTCAATAGGAATTACTTTTGTTTTTGAAAGATATTTTTCTGTTTCTTTCAAAAACAAGAGCAACTATAAATAAAATTTATCATTTTACTCAAACAGCAAATGTTACCACTAATATCAAGAGACAAACGAGAATTTTTTATCAAGAGACAAACGAGAAACTTCTACGAATTATATAAAATATAAATTTTTTTATTAATTTATTAAACATATGTTATTAAATTTTATGTATTTAAATTTAATACTTATTAATAGAATATTAATTTTTATTGCTTTTTTTAATTGAATTTTTTTTTCTAGAATATGTGCTTAGTCATTTTATAATATCTAATCAAATAAATTTCGTTTTGTTTCCATTTTATGTAAACGTTTTCTTTAAATCTCCCAATTTGTCGTTTAAAAAATGAAAAAAAAATTTGCATCGTAATTTAAATATCTTCTAACAATTTTTCACCCACAAGAGAATGATGTAATCAGAGCAAATATTAAGGAAATCAGAGCAACTATTAAGGAAATCAGAGCAAATATTAAGGAAATCAGAGCAAATATTACGGTAATCACAGCAAATATTAAGGTATCAGAGCAAATATTAAGCCTATAAGCGTAAGTGAAAAATTATTTCTCTTGAAAACGCTTGGTTAAAAATTTAATTTTATAATTTTAGACTCAAATAAAAAAAAATTTGTGTCAAAATCAATACATTTCTCACGGATATTTTTCTAAAATATTTGTGTAAATTGACGGGCTGATGTCCTTCATCGGAGATATATTTTGTAATTTCTTGATTGTAATTTTAATTCACTTATTTTGAGCATTTTCTATTAAATAGAGCATATTTTAGTGAGCCATCTCTATTTTTATAAATTGTAAGTTTAAATTTTACAATATATATTTGTAGCCACTTTTATTCTCCAGATAGTGCCATTACACACACAAAGTCATATGCATCTCAATTTTTTTATTAAATCAATTCATTTTAGAAATCCTTGATAATGTCTGCAGTGGCTCCATCTATATATGAGATGGTACAACAAAACTATGATTATAAAATTTGACACACATTAGTATGAATATTTAAAGCCTTTCAAAATAAATTAAAGAAACGAAGAATTCATAAAAAGAAATAGCTTTTACAATTATGTATAATGCACAAAATATTTTTCTTTCTTCATTAAATGTATCAATTATATTCAGTATATTCTAATATGCCATAACAGGAAAACTTAAGATTTTTCTCTTATTTTTATTAAATATTAAAATGTTGAATTATTTTAGAAAACCTAGATTCACCAAAGCTCCATAAGCGATTTTTTCATTCTTGTGATCTGCATTTAAAATAATTTTTTTTCTATGTTAATAAAATTTGCGATTTTTTTTAACCCACTATCTTTCAAATTCCTTCTTTCCTGTCTGAATCAAATCACATTTCTCAGGAAATTGTTATTTATCCTTTTACAGGTACTTTTAGACTTTGTAAAATACCAAGACAAATTCCGGCATTCAACCCCAAGAGGACAACCTTGATCGTAAATCTTATTAAATTTAAGTTTTCCACTATCAGTCAAATAAAAAATTAAAGACAAAAAAAAGTATTTACTTATGTTACGTAGTTTTTTTGGGGTGGAGAGGAGAAAGACAAAATCACATAGTTCCCTGTTTAAATAGATGGTAGTCAAATCAAAGAAGTAAAATGCTCTACGTCAGTCTTCCATAGTAAACAATTTGAAACATTTACTTTAAAAGGGATCAATTTCCCTACTAGTTGATGCACTTCTTTTAGGTATTTCTATTTTATCAGAAAATACATTTTGCGCAGGTTTTCAGATAATAATTCAGAGGGGTTTTCTCGAATATCTGATTCTTTACAAATTTTATCGTAAGAGCTCATTTATTTTACTTTGTTATAGATTTTGCAAATTTTGTAAAAAAAGCATCTCCACATCTATTATTGAAGCTGCTAATGGTTTTAGTATATTCGAATATTAGTATAGGTCCGGACAAATGTAAAAAATGTTGAATATCTTTAAATGTAATTACTATTTGCAGAATGAAATTTCACGCGTTGCTGTAAATGTGATCAAATTGACTTGTATATTTATCTTAAAATAAGCATTGATGGAAAGTTATTGTAATGTTTATAAAATTTATTATTTAGTTTTATATTACTTTGATATTTAAATGCAATTCACGAAGAAAACAATTATTTTATAAAAAAAAAGATAAAATGTTAATTAATGAATCCATAGAATTTAAAATATTACTTGCAGTAGAAATTACATGGAAAATAAAATATTTTAATATTAACAATTGTGTGAGCCTTAACAATCATGATATGTTTTCTAATGGTTATAGTGCATTATTAAATTAAGTAATTTTTTTAACTACAAATTATTAAATATAATAATTTTCAATGGAAATTTCTTTTTAAAAATGAAGTTTATAGATTCAATAAATAAAAATTTGCAAAAAAAATACAATAGTTGTTCGTATTTACGAAATCGCATACGTAACAGTAATTTTATTCTTAAAATCGAAAAGTCATAGAATAGAAAAATATGAGTGTAAGATTTTAAAATTAATTATTTTTAGCAACATCTAAATTTTTATAATAAAATACAACTCGAGTAATAGTTTTTTCTTTATATGCAGATTATGTAAAAGTTACATTTATAAACAATTTATATTTTCATTTCATTGATAAAAAAATCAGGTAAATAATTTCTTAACTTTTTCTGTTTCAAATGAACATTTTTAAAAACACATTTTTCAAATTTTCAATGTAGGAAAATTTTTTACTGTTGTTATCCACACGGGCACCTGGCACTCCGTGCAGGGTGCCCGACATTCTAGACTGAAGTAGAGGCACAACCTGATAGCCAATAGGAATAGAACAGGGCCTTTTCTTCTCGTTGTCTGTTATTATCCACATTAAAAAGTACCTCACGTAAATCATTCAGCTCTACTTGTTTCACATATTGCACTATCTCATTTCCTCCTTGTGCGATATTTGAAATTTTTTCATTATGTTCTCAGAAATTTCATTACCTGATATCACTTTCATACAAATTACATCTGAGCGCACATAGAAAAATTCCTGGAAAGATAGTTTTTGATTAAGTTCTGTTTCTTAATTGGAGTTTATGTAGGAGTTAAGCTAATCTCCCAGTCATCTGATAATTACTTTCACAATTATAAGGGTAATCTTTAATAAAACCTGGATGTCCAAATGCTCAAGATATCATCTTTTGTTAAACATTATTCCAAGAATAGATTCTCAGCTACTTTGCTCATAGAATGTCGATTTCTCAAGACCACTTCCAACTCTTATGGCCATAATATTGTGCAAATTCTACGATATTTACAAAAGCACTATTTTTCAAAATAACTCAAAGTGTTTGCACTGGAAGTTGCTGATTATGCTCTGATCTGTTTGTCAAACAGAATTCAGATAAAACAAGATAATTTTCACGTGCGAATTGTTTCAAAAGTTCCATGTCTTAACCCTTTGGATGCACATTTATTCGAATAATTTTTTGCATTTGGAGCACATTTGATTTTTTGGGGTAGAGTAATTTGTAAGAAAGGCATATTTTATGCAATTATTACAATTTATTGCCTCCCACCTTTTGTTTCCTTTTTTTTTCAAAACATTTTTCTATCACTTGTCTGGTATATCTATTTGTCTCTTCCACTATGCTATTCCAAAAATCTTCATTTAGGACTTCATTCAAAACATCCAACGGCTTAGGATTAGCACCTAGCCTTCGCAGACACAAAGGATTTATTCCAGGCACTTAACGAAACCGTTTTACATTAGGTATTGTCTTTTTCTTCCCAAATTCATTGATCTAATTTCTCAGAAGATTCACTATCACTGCTTGATAAGTATCTTGTACGTCTTTTGCCTCTTGGTTTTATCTCACTATCACTCACAAAACATTTGAATAGAAATACTAACTTTTGGTGGAAAATATTTAAAATATGTTGATTTTAGTCAGCAAATTTCTCTACATGTTTTACTGAGAGGGATTAGACTAGCAGAAATATGTACTTGTAATTATTATTTATTTCTAGAATTTCAAATTAACTTCATAATATATTATATTTTCTTTCCTTATAATATTCAAATTCTTTAGATATTGATAAAGAATAATTAGAGTCTCTCTCTCTGTTCAATAAAATACATTTGTTTCTTTAAAATGATTAGAATTGTAATTTCACGTGTACACTATTTAATAAGTATTTTTTAACTGAAGTAAGGAATACTTTTTCAATTAAATTTTAAAAAAAGATATTTTTTGTAAAAATTTTTGTGAATATTTATTTATTAAATTATTTGTAAAAATTTTGAAGCAACGAGTAATGTATGTTGTGTTTTTACTTTCTATGAGCATATAAAATGCTACTTGGGAATATATATATGTTTGTGTGTGTGTAATATATATATATATATATATATATATATATATATATATATATATATATGTATATATATCATCTATTAATATTCTCATCATATTATCAAAAATTTAATGATAAAAAAGGAATTTGCATAATTTGAAGAAATTTATCGAATAAAAATTTTTAAATAAAATGTTTATTAAGTATGAAACACTTGATTCATCTTGGATAAAATTGGTTTAAAACTCATTTGGAATTTCACTTTATTAGTTACAGTTCTAATAGTATAATAATTTATCAGTATCGCAGAAGTAACTGATTTCGCAATTTTTTAACAGGAATTTTTAGTCAGTGTAATTGATCTATTAATAATTTTTGGATTTTCTAAAATAAAGTATTTTTAATGTAATTTTCTGAATCTGGAAAAATTCCAGTGATTATTGATAAAATTTTAAAGAAAATATATCCGTGATCAAAATTCACTTTATTCCCTAAGAACGTGCTACAATTTAAGATATTCCTAACCACGAGATTCTTCTCCGGTCAGTTGCTATTGCTCAATCCAATGGCAGCTGCCAAGGATTCGTCAAATGTATGTGGAAAACAAAGTGCAAGCAAAATATGAAATTTATTTAGGTGAAAATGTAAAAAAATGTAGTTCAAAATATCATTCAAATCTGCCATCGGACCTGGTGTTTGCTGTACCAGCAGAGTACCTGCGCCGAAGCACGCATCTCTTAATATAATAATGGGGAGGACTACTATTATGCAGGTTCTTAATTAGTTAAAAATTCTTATATTTATTGGTTTTTTGAGTTTTTATTTATTTATACTCTATTATAATAGGGAGCAGGGGAATCCCTACTCTGCTGGTATTCATACTTTGGGCGAGAACCAATATCCCACCATGGCGGCCGTATTTATTTAAAATCAAAAAAAGAGGTTACAAAGTTACAAATGCACATTTCCGCTCGCAGGCGGGTGCTGATTATAACATAAAGTAGTATTCTTGGTTACATATAATTTCTTGCATTTACATTATTCTTGGTTACATATAATTTCTTGCTTTTACAATATTTTGCATTTACAATTTTTAGTAATATTTATTATGATTCTTTCTTTTTACAATATTCTGGTTTTTAGACAATTTGGTTACATATGATTCCATTGTTTTTACAATATTTGGTGTATACAATTTTTCTATTTACAATATTATTACTAAGTTACATCAGTGAGTATTTGTGGCGCAGAACTCAGTTGGTGCCTTATCTCAAATGTGACCCATTGCCATAATTATGTTATTGGTTAGTTTATTAGTCAATTAGTAAAATAGTGTTTAAGAATTCTATATAAATAAATTAATTAATTAATTTGTTTATTTATTTATTATATATATATATATATATTTTATTTATTTATTTTTATTTGGGTTAGACTAATTTATTTAGAATTACTTTTTGAATGTGGTTAAATAGTTCGATTAGTATGAAAAATTTGTTCGTTGGATTGTCAGCTTCTTTTAGTTTTTCAATATTATTAGCCATAAATTTAATTAAGTTGATTAAATCGTTATCTTCACTGAGATATTTTACAATTTTCATTATGTCATTTGCGATATTAGTAATATTTGAATTATTTAGTTCATTATTAGTATTATTATTTTCCTTTGTTTGTAGTCTTAAGAGACTTGGAAAGTTCCCTTCATTTTTTAATGCAGCTGACTATGATGGTTTGTTATTATATTGCAGTGTATATTGGCCTGGGGCATAACCTGTATAATTTTGATTATTCCTGGGAGGAAGTATTTCTATTTGTTTTGATTTTTTGGGCTTTGGTGTCTAAGGACATCCTCTATAGCTAGCTGGGTGGGGACCACCACAGTTACAACATTTGGGATTTTCCATCTTTTCTTTTAGTTTGCTCTTATCGCATTGAGATGTGTGGTGATTATCACCACATTTAACGCATCTGAGTGGCATCCTGCAATTGGCACTTCCGTGCCCAAACATTTGGCAATTGTGACATTGAGTTACAGTATTTGTATTTATATATTTTTCTATTGTGACGTCAAAATATAACAGTTGTTTTATTTCATGTACTTTCTGATAATTTTCAGTTTTATCTATCTGCACTTGAAAAAGGGGTATTGGTCTATTTCTGTCACCTCTTTTGGTTAATTGGGCTATTTTTATAACATTTAATCCATATGTTTTTAGTTCATTTTCAATTTCTGTTTTTTCTGTATCTATAGGAAGTCCTCTAATAGCAATTTTATAGGGTTTTGAGGAAACTGGGTTAATAATCCAGTAAGGTACTTTTTCTGTGTCTAAAAATTTTGTTAAAATCCTATGTTCATTAGGGGCGCTGATATGTAATTTTAAGTGCTGACCTATTGGTCTGCCTGTTCCTGTGAAGTTTAATTTTTCGTTAATAAATTTCATAAATTCTCCATATTTTTTCGTCTGTTTTAATACAGACAGCAGGTGGTTTTGGTACTGGTTTGTCATTATTATTTACATTATTGTTCTGGTTATGATTCACGTTATTAGTCTGCAATATATTGTCCACATCGGTGTCTGATTCTAAGCAATCATATCGGTTCGAGGTTTCTGTTTCATAGTTGTTTTTACTCGTTCTTATTCTATTGAATTTTCTTTTTCTACGATTAGCATATGGGACAAATTCACTGTCATCCTCCGTTTCATTACGGGTCGATCGGACCAGTCGTTTGGGTCTCGCTCCGGTGGAGCTATGCATCAATTTGACAGGTGCAGTTTTCATTGAGGTTTTACTGTTATTTGTAATAGGGGGATTTCTGGGACTTTGAATAAGTTTTTATTCGAATCATTTTTACTAAATTTATTAATATTTTCAAGATTATTAATACCATTACTGGTAGAAGGTATGTCATTTAACTCATTGTTTACATTTACTACTTCAACAGTATTATCAGCATTGTTATTAGTAATTTGCGTATTAACGTTACTACTCATTTGTTTAGCATTACTTTCAGTAGAAGTGATATTTTCAACACTGAATGGTTTTTCAATAGACATATTACCATTATTACATACGCTTTTTTAAATATGGTTACTATTTACACTATTATCATCATTTACAGTTACATTATTAGCATTAGTACTTTTACTACTATTAGAATTATTTACATCATTATTTACATCACATTTGTTAGAATTATTGCTATTTTTACAATCATCAGCACATTTAATTTTAATACTTTTGCTTTTATTTTTAGATTTCACGGATTTTTTAGAGACATTAGTACTTTTATAAAAATCAATATTTTTTGGCAATGAATCACATTTGAGAAAGAAAGTTAGGCACTCACCTGTATAGTGCACCAGTTCGGCGCATGTTGTTCCCACGTTTATTTCTAAGTCCTTAGGAAGGGGCTTTCCTTTAATTGCGTATTTTCTTGCATTAGTGTTCAGTTTCTGGAGTCTTTGCATTAAGTTCGCGAATATTTTAACTAACTCCAGATTTACTATGGCCTCCTCTATCTCCTCGTTGAGCTGCGCGGTAATTTCATCTGGAATCGGGGACCCCAATATCGCTGCGTCGTCTAAGACACTGGCAAATGGAATTTCAAAGTTTTCACTAATATATTCAGGTTCCAGGTCCCATGCGAATGTTGGTTTGTTCATAACCATTCCTTGAATCTCCTGATTGATCAGCTCCACTTCTGCATCCGTATCCATTGCGCTTGAGTAATCAGTATTAGACTCCATAGCGACGCTGGAGTCTAGTTTCACAATTTTATCACGATTAAAATTATTTATTCGGTTGAATACTTTTCCCTCATTGGGGACACAATTTGATGAGTTATCCGTATTTGTATTCACACTAGAAGCACTGGTATGAGCTGAATCACTGGAATGAAGACTCACGATCTTGCGTCCATTTGAAGCATAATCTTGAGAAAATTCACTATTATTTGATCCATACTCGATATATCCAGGCACAGGGGCACTATCCACCTCGGTGTTAACACTTCGGGTACCCAATTTTGATGAGAAATCCACTTTTTTGGCACCTCGTGTATTCCAAAAAAGCTTAACGTCGGCCCCGCCGACTGGTAGAAAATGGTCCTCGCCTCGCGACTCCGGACGGGGTCCGGGGAAAACGCCACTCAATCAACCGTTGAATCTAGACACACAAATCTGCCATGTTGCAACAAGTAGGTAAATTTCTTAAAATTAAGAAGAAAATTTTGTTTCCTATAATAAAAAGGGCATGGCAATGTTTTGTACAAATACCATTCTTCTTTACAGATTATGAATAAGCATTTTTAATGATACTCGCATTATATTAGAGAATTACATGTGTATTTTTAGAAATTCGCATCATTTACATAATAATCTCATCAGGACGTTTGTTTTTAGTTTGCCTAAATAACATTTTTCATTCTATACAATGCCTAGGTATTATATACAGTGCTTAGGGAAACTATGTGCTGCTTCTCATATTTCATACCTTGTCTATAAACCTGCGGTATTATATACAAAATGAATGAATATTTCTCATTTGTTACATGCATTCTTAAAATAATTTCTCATTTTATGTAAAAATCCATTTTGTATTATCATTAAGTTTTACTTCTCAATGTTTTTTTATATCGCTATTTTTATTATACAAATACTATAGTACATTTCATTCATCATTTTGTTATACCCCGTATTTTCACCTATGATGCATTATTCCCCCTTGTGGAATAATGTTAGTTTGTTTGAACTCTTGTTATTGATGAATTTTAGTATTTATAGTGAATGACATGTGTTATTAATTCTGAAAAATGTTTATTAGTTATTTTTATAAATAGTAATACATTATCTAAACTGCATGTACTATAAGGAGGTATGATTTAGTTTTCATTTACAAAATATACAATAGTGTCATTTTCCATATACATAAAAACGTCCAAAAATGTTGATAAAATCGTAACTTATTTATTTTGCTTAAAATTCGGAAGAAATGATTATTTAGACTAATTTGTTATTCTGTTCGTAATATCTGTGATTTACAAAAAATCTACAATTATTTCTTTAGAATTACGAGTTAATGTTAAGTTACCACAAAAGTTAAATAGCTTAATATACTTTTCAAAATAACTGTAGCATTTAAGTGAAATATTTACATATTTAAAATATTTACATAAAAGAGCGAATTTAATTAATATAATCAGTTATGTCTATTATTTTGTAATTTCTTAAAAGATTAATTATAATGCACATAAATAAATTTATTAAAAGAGTAACTACTTAAAATCTGCAAGTATCATTTTATAAATAACAAAATATGCTAATGATTAACGTAAGAGATTAAAGTCGTATATTGGTTAAGTTTTATTTAGTGTAATTAATCTATATTATTTAAATTTTCTTCTTCTTAAAGTTGGGTTTGTATTATATTGAACACTTCTGCTTTTATCAGCATTTTGTACTGTTAACTCCAAACTCAAAGTTTCCTAGTTCCAGTTGCTCGTGTCACCCACTTTATTAATAAAGTCCGATAACCATTTAATGGTGTGTCTAGGTGTAACTCTCTAGTATGGATGATGCCTAAAGAAGTTAATCTAGGAAAAACAAGAGCCACGCATTCGTAAATGATATGCTTTGCCGTTTCCTCTTGCGAATGACATTTCCTGCAGATAGGGTCTTGCTGAAACAATCCCATTTTATGGAGGTGATTTCTGCAATAATACTGCCCAGTTACGAAGCCTACGATTAAACGCATCTTCTGCCTAGAGTATCTAAGAATTTCAGATGCAATCATCGATGATGATCAACACATCATACTTTTAGCGTGGGTTTGACCAGGAGTGTTGAGCCAAACTTCATACATCTTCCGTTTTTCCTATCTAAGTACATTGGTTTTTGTGTCTTCAAATTGATCTCACAAAAATGTTCTCCACCAATGGGAGCAAAAGACGATCCTTGTTTAGCAAGTTCATCAGCCCTTTCATTACCTTCGATACCTTTGTGCCCTGGCAAAACATACAAGGATCACCTTGTTTCTAGTTGCCAGTTCTGTAAGAAGGTTTCTACATTCCAAAATCATTTTAGATTTGATTTCGAAAGAATTGAGGGCTTTTAAAGCGGCTTGAGTGTCACTAAACATGAGAATCCACTTACCGTGGTTGCCCTTCCTCATATTTAATCGCAGACAGTGGATAATGGCCAAAACTTCTGCATGGAAGACCGTAGCGTATCGCCCAAGGCTTACAGATAGATAGATCCCTGTCTTGAGAGGCTGTTTTTCAGTGATCAATCTGTGTACCAGATTAGATCTCCTGTTTTAGTTTCAAACATGTTATTGTTCCATTCGTCTCTAGTTGGAAAAACTATTTCAAATTTACTTTCAAACATGTATGACTTTTCCATGATGTCCAATGGCATCTGGAAAGTAGGATCTTGAATTTTCCCGGTAATACACCTGTGCCCTTTGGCAACAGGTTGGTCGTACCATTGGTTTTGTAACTTCAATCTGTATGCAGCCATTCTGGCAGTGCTGCAGATGAAGATGTCTAAGGGAGTCAGATCCAATATAACTTCCAATGCTCTGGTTGGCGCGGTGGACATTGCTCCTGTGATGCAGAGACAGGCCAATCTTTGTAGACCTCCTAGTCTGTCAGTCACAGTCTTCTGTTCCACCTTACGCCACCAGATCACACAGACATATGTGAGAATGGGCCTGACAATGGCTGTGTACATTCACAACATAAGTTTTGGATGTAGACCCCAGTTTTTGCCAAGCATTCGCCTGCAAACCACACTGCTTTTCTTTGCTCGGTTAATTTTATCATCAATGTGCTTATTCCAGGTGAGTTTTCGGTCTAAATAAATGCCCAGATACTTCACCTCTGAAGCCACATTGATTTCAATATAAAAAAGTCTTGGTATGAAAAAACCTTTTCGTTTCTTTTTGTGTGTAAAAGGTACAAGGCAGGTTTTCTGAGGATTAACCATCAGGTCACTATCCATGCACCATTGACCTACATAACGTAGAGCATCCTGCATGAGATGACAAGTTATGTCGAAACGTTTGCCAAGGATAAGGATGACAATGTCATCAGCATATCCTTGCCTATTATAGCCCCAATCATTTAGATATTTCATAAGGCTATTTACAACTAGGTTCTCAAGAAATGGTAAGAGAACACCTCCTTGAGGACAACCTCTAGTAGTCTTTTTTTCAAATGATTCACCGAAGATATTCATTTGTATACATCTATCCGAAATCAAGGCCTCAATGCAAGTACACTGGGTCTAATTAATCCCTGCTCCTATATGTGCATTGAGGATTGGTGGATGGGAAGTATTAACAAAGGAATCTTGGATGTCGAGGAAAGTTGCCAAGGCAATTTCTTTTTAATCCAGAGTGGTTTCAATCTTAAAAACTAGCTGATGTAAAGCAGTTTCAGTAGATTTGCCGGGTTGATAGGCAAATTGAAGTGCATGCAAGGGACTGTTACTACCCAAGTAATCTCTTATATGCCGAACAATGATTTTCTCCATAATTTTAAGAAATAATGAAGAAAGACTGATAAGTCTGTAAGATTTGGCCTGGTCATAGGTGTCCTTGCAAGGTTTATGAATGAAAACAATGGTGCTCCGTGGCTGAGTGGTCTAAAGCATCACCGCTAATCGCTTGAGAGCGTAAGAGTGTGGGTTCGATTCCCACCGTGGCCCTGGGTGTTTTCTTGGTTATTCTTCTGCGGTTGTACATCTGTCATTGTGCTATTTGTCCTATTATCGACGAAGACATACAAGCGGATCTCAAGAATCAAGCATACAAGTCTGAATATATGTAATGTAATAAAATAAATAAATATAGAAAACAATCCTGGTCTTCTGCCATATTTTTGGTATGTAACCCAGTGCTAAGCTATCTCTGTAAATTCTAGTTAGCACTGGTATGACAACCTCCTCGGCCTTCTGGATCATGATGGGCATAACTCCATCAGGCTTTGGCCTTTTTAGAGGTTTAAAGGCAGAGATTTCCCATTTAACAATATTGTAGTTAACGATATTTTTAGCGATGGTCCATTGATCGCTATTGACTCTTTGCAAAGAGCCCATGCAGTGCTCCCCTTCGTTGCTATAAATATCTCTAGCTCCTGGAAAGTGGGCTTTGGTCATAATTTCCATAACCTCTTTCTCGGAAGCAGCAAAATTACCATCCTCGTCCTTTAAGGTGCTAACCAAAATAGGTTCATCCCTTTTGAGGAGTTTTTGTAGTCTAGCTCCTTCAGAGATAGAATCTATCTCTTCACAGAACTTCTTCAAGGAGTTAATTTTACTTTTCCTAACAAGTTTGTTATAATTAGTGAGGGCCGTTTTATAGTTCTCCCATTCACCATTTTTCTTGGCTTTATTAAAAAGTTTCCTAACATTAGCCCTTTCAGCTGCTAGAGAGTCATTCCACCAAGGACATTGGAGTTTAGATCTCCTAGTGCGAATAGGGCAATTGTTATGATAAGAATCTAGAATATTACTCTGCAGGAGGTCTGCTGTAACTTCTAGATCGTAGTTTTCTCTAATAGATCTGTTCCCGAACTCAACCAACCCAGTCAAATCCTCCGGGAATTTCTTCCAGTCCGTAATAACTGGGTCTCTGAACATGCGATCCAGACACACATTAGAGTGAATTTCAGAATGGATGTTTTGATAGTCTGAGCCAGAAGGTCTGTCATCTACTTTCCAATTTTTGATATTTTTGCTAATTAGCGTTGTCGTTATAGTAATGTCGATTTAATCAAATCGATTGGAAGCAATGAAAGTTGGTTCATTGTCCTCATTTAGAATATCTAATCCGTAGTTTAGAATGAATTCTAAAAGGCACTCACCTCTTTTATTTGTGTCCGTACTTCCCCAAACAACATGGTGAGCATTACAGTCTAGTTCTAGGACTATCTGTAAGTTGTTGTCTCTGCAAAAGTTCATGAGCTTGTGCAGAGAATGGTCAGGTGGAGCCTTCATAGGGCAAGTACACAGAGCCAAAAACAATTTCTCTGTTCCCTCCCTTTATGTTGAGTTTAACTTTCACAGCTGTCAAGTCTCTAAGGATAAATTCAGAGAGGGGTAAAACCTCAATGTTTTTATGTAAGAGTATGCAAGTTCTAGCGTTGCTATTGGTACAATAGGTAAGCTTACCTTTAGTTCTTTTAAGGCCACTGATTCCTCCCTAACCAGCCGGGTTTCCTGAATCAGGGCCAGGTGTATATCCCCAGCAAGAAACTTCTCACTGAGGTTAGTGGTACCACATCTACTGTGGTGGAGGTTGGCTTGGACTACCTTCACCCCCATCGGAAGCTTGATTCGGATTAAAACAGAATCTCCAAAAATTTAATTTGATTGTTTAACAAAGGTCAGTCATGCTAGCGATAGCTTCCTGACTTTCACCAGAAGAAGATGGTTTGGAGGTCATTTCTACCTCCTGTGAAGGATTCATTGTTGCCCCTTCACTAGATTGCCTCTGAGCAGTGGCGTAGCGAGGGGGGGGGCAAGGGGGGCTATCATGCCCAGGGCGCAGCTTGCAGAGGGGCGCCAAAATCATTTCAAAGATAAAAAAAATTTTTCCAGAAAATTTAAATCTTAATTTTATTATGATATCAATTTTATTTAGAGAAATATGTTTTGCCTTTTATAATTCTTGTGTCAGGTCCTGAAGAAAAAATGTCATGGAAAAATTAGACTAGGAAGAGAGAAGAGGTTGTTCATGAAAAATGACGAGTAAAGAGCTAATGGAGCTTGCCATAAAAGAAACACTTATTAGATTTCCTAATTAATAATATTTTTGCATATTTCGATTTTTGTTTCTTAATAAGTTCGATTGTCGTTTTTTATTTTTCTAATCCTTTTTTTAAGTTGCATATTTTACTCAATAATTGTCATACTGTTGTTTTGTGCAACAAATCTTGTAAATGAGTAAATAACGAAAATACTTTAATTTTTTCATATAAAATTTCTGGAAAATTCGATTAGTCAATTCCATTTTTATGCATATGAGAAATTTTAAATTTAATATAAAGTTACTAATCAAATTATTTGTGTCAATGTTATATAATAATTTTTGGATCTATTATCTCAGGAAGATTACAAAAAAGTAAGCACATGACCTTATTTAATTTTTTAAATACACCAAGATGCACAGTTTCTTTTATGAGTCCTAATTGTTATACAAGCTAAGTCAAGTCTTATGCTAGTGAAAGTGGTAACAGTAATGTTAACAAAGCAAATAAATTTCTTGTACTCAAAAAAAAAGTTCAATGAATATCCACTGACCTTTGACACCTCTGGATGTGATAGTTATTCAAAAATTCAAAACGGCAAAATTATTTTCGAAATTTTGTGTTCTGTAATATTATTTGACTTATTATTTAATTTCTCATAAGAGATTAAGTTATTTTATCTCACGAGTAATATGTTTCGTTAATAATTTTTATTTCCTTTTATAATACAAAATGTCGAAATTTAATCTGATGTTGACTACAATAACATAGTGAAACCTTACTTGCAAAAAAGAAAATTACATAAAATTGATATATTATTAATGAAAATTTAAAGAATTTGACTTAAGTTATCAAGAAGCGATACAGAATGATCAGTTTCAGTTTTTATTGAGACTCTGAAATTATTATCCCTTGTCTATATAAATAAAAGTAAAAACACATTTATTTTTATCCCAAGCTTTATTGTAGCCTTTTAGTCTAGTGTCGCTTATACTCGTGAGAAAATTCTTACTGAAAACGTGTTTCCTATTAGTTGTCCCTTTTGGCCAAAATAATGTGGTTTGCAGCTGACTGACCTTCAACGAAAGGAGGGAAATTTTTCTCAAAATAGCTTTGCAGTATCAACACCCCCTATCGGGAATTGTCTTCCTGGAATCTAAATGGTGGGGATCGAGTACTAATTACCTCCAAATGAACTTCTTCCCTCTGTTCAGTTCAAATGGTTAGTATATCATTTCTTCACTAACATCGCTTCGTCGGAAACGAAAATTTAAATTTTTGAAAATCTGGAGTTTCGACCTTAAAAATATTATAGCAGTAAGTTATATTTCTGTCCACTATGTATTTCTTGTAGATTTCAATATTTAATACATTATGCCAGTGTAAATATTTACTAGCATGCTTGTTGAGTTTTGAAAATTAAATATCAAATTATTCATTACTTAAAAAGTTATTAGTGTAAAATTAATTTATTAATGTTTAAATGTATTTATTCAGGGAAATAATTTTTATTTGTCTTGTAATTTTATTGGCTTTACATTAGCACCTTATATTGAAAAATTCTTTTTTCAGATGGTAAAATTTAAGAATCTATAATTGTTTTTTTTTCTTTTTAAATGTTTTCTTTTGTTTTCTTTGTATCCTTAAGAATACAGAATAAATTTTAATTAATTAGTTTAATTTATATGAAAAAATATTTTTTGACTTGAAAAAATCCCTGACGAAAATTGTCAAGAAATTGTGCATATTTCTCATTCTCTCTGTATTGTAAAATTTTAAAAATTAGTGTTGTCTTTAAATGTTGTCTTTGAAAGAGAAAAATTTAAGCTATTGCATGAACAGTACTTCCAAAATGATTCATAATAGTAATGAATTTTGATTTTAATAAAAATTAACTTCTATTTAAATGATAAAATATATTTCATTATCTTAGGAAAATAATTTTATTAAATATATTAAAAATATATTTAATAAAATTATTTTCCTAAGATAATGAAATATATTTTATCATTTAAATAGGAGTTAATATTTATTAAAAATATGCTTAATAAGGAAGGTTGACGAAATATATTGCATCGAATATTAGCATGCATGAAATATTTGATAATTCAAAATCTACCTCTACGAGGTCATGTTGAAAATATTACACTTGAAGATGGTACAAATATTGGAAATCTGTTATCTTTACTTAAACTTGTAGTGCAGTTTGATTCACTTCTCGCAACTCATCTTAAAAATGTCATGGAAACGCCAAAAAATCATACCTATCACCACAAATTCAAAATGAATTTATTCACCTTTTGGCATCCACAGTTCGAAATCAGTAAGTGCTATCAAGTGAAATAACTATTATGGATTTTTATTTGATTCGACTCCTGATCTCTCTCATCGAGAACCAATGTCCCAGGTTTTCAGGTACGTAGATAATGATTATACTAACAGAAAAGTTTCTGTCAAAGAGTCTTTTTTAGGATTTATCGAAATACATTCTAAAGATGCAGCCACAATTGAAAATACAATTTTAGAAAAGTTAAATTCTGATCAGATTTCCTTAATAAACTGTAAATCTCAATGCTATGATAATGCCTCAGTGATATTAGGTCATATATCTGGAGTTTAACAGAGAATTATAGAGAAAAATAATAAAGCATTATTAGTGTAAATTGCGATAATTAATCATTATATTTAGTTGGAGTTACTGCAACTAAGCAAGATCCAGTCATCATAACATGTTTTGGAATAGTTGAAAATATATATGCATTTTTCTCACGTTCAACATTACGCTGGGAATTATAAAAATGCTCTTTAAATAAAGTTAAACGTGAATCTGAAACTTGATGGAGTGCAGTTAGTGTTATTGCTAGGACTTAATAGAACTATTAGAGAAACTAGCAGAAGATATTACCACCACAAATGATACCAGAAATGAAGCTGGAATTTTATTGCAAAATAAACTTAACTTTAATTCATTTCTGGAATGAAATCTAAATAAGAATTGATCGTGTACAGCTCAGATTACAAGATCCTAAAATGAATTTTAGAGAAGTTTTTTCATGATCTTGAATCATTAGAGCCAGAACTTGCAGAAATTTGAGACCAGATATGCGAGGAGTCAATAAAAAAGGCTGAGTTCTTTAGTGAAAAATGGAGTATTGATACAAATGCCCATGTAAAAAGACACCGAAAAATGCCTGGAGAATCATCTACAGATGTTGGCCTCTCAGTGGAAAAGGAAATTTCTCGTGTTATGAAAAGAGTTGTTGACCGTCTGCAGCGAGAAATGCACATGCGATTCATATGACTAAGAGATCTTAATTCCAAATTTGGATTTTTACTTGATGTTGAAAATTTATTTAATGATGGTAGTTTTGATAATGAACTTGAAAATAATTGTAAATATTTTGGTGAATTTTATGATACAGATTTCAATGGAACAGAACTCTAAATTTGTGACTGCAAGATGTTACTCTGCAGTAGAAAAGAAATTTAACTAAAAACTCCATTAGAACTTCGAACCTTCCTAATCTCTTAAGGAGAAGATATATATGCAGTCCCAAATATGAAAATCGCCCTTCAAATACTCTTAACTATTTCTACATAAATAGCAAGCTGTGAACGTTCGTTCAGCAAATTAAAATTAATTCTAACGTATTTACGATCAACCATGAGTCAAAACCGTCTAAATGGTTTAACAATTTTAAGCATAGAAAAGAAAAGTTTGAAATGATCAACTTCGATTAAGTAATTGACCAATTCGCATCAGCAAAAGCAAGAAAAATGTATATAGTGTGATATATGTATTATATTATGATTGTAAATACACTAATTACATCTACTTATATTTATAATATATATTGAATTTCATGTTTAAATTTTTTTATGTTTTTTAAAATAATTGTATTAGTATATAAGATAAATAATATCTCTTTAATTAAAAAATTCTACATCATGTAAGATTATTCCTTTGATACTTTTACGAATCCAATATAAGTATTTTTTCTAGCTAGAATTGATTTTTGTTTCAAAATTGAAGCTAAGCCTGAGACTTTTAATATATTTCCAATTATTTTATAGAAGGTAAAGCATTCTCTTATTATTTGCATTGTATTCTTATTACAAGTATGCTCTATTTATTATAATGTATTGTATGCAGTTATAGCTTTTATTATTTAATAATTTTTTTCTTTTATTTATATTGGATTACTCTTTTTAACTTCGAGGGGCGCCAAAAAAGGTATCGTACCCGGAAGCCAATTATGCTCACTACGCCACTGCCTCTGAGTTCCCTTGTCTTTTTCAGCAAGGTCTACTTCAGAGGCTTCACCTGCAAATGCAGAAAGGTTAGTTGTTTCTTGTGTCTTTTCAGCCATAAGATAACAATTAATAAACTCAGGTAATATAACAGTCCACCCAGCATTGCCTGAGTTACTGGGCAAGGCAAAAAAGCTCTAGAAGTTCACCAGGCAACTAGAGGCTCCGTTAAGACACCATTAACGCGGTGCCAAATAGCCCTAGACACGGGTCACATAATACTAGGGTTTACTGGAGCTGGTTCACTATTTAAGTTTAACTTCTCCTGCAAATTTCTTTTCTTTCCTATTTTATATGTTCATTTAATATCAAGAAGATTATAATGCAGTTTTATAATGTTTCGTCCTTGCATAAGATGTAATACTTCCACCCAATCATAAAAACGATTTTTTCAAACCAATCGTATGGAAGTATGATAATATTATTTTAATAATAATCCAAGGTTAATCTCTTCAAGGTTACTCAAGGTTAAGGTATTAAAAGAAAAAGTATGTTTTGCTATTATAATAACATGAGTAAATACGTATCATTCATAAACTAACTACGTAAAATGAAACATAATTTAACAAGCAGATATTTTAAAAAAGATTGAAAATGATTATTAGCCATGATTTTGCAATTTGAATAAGTTATTATGAATCTTAAAAAATAATTGCAAAAGGATGGTAAAATAAAGAATAAAAAAATTTAACTTGTAAACTCTGTTGTGGTACCAAAATAAAATTAATCATGTTGTAGGCGGATTAAAAGAGAATCTCCAAAAATTTAATTTGATTGTCTATCAAAGGTCTAATCCTAGATCAGAAACGTCCGATTTGAGAAACAATTAGAAAAATTGGTTTTGATTTTAAAAAAGTCATTCAAATGAACTGAATTATATTAATTATCGTTGAAAGTTCAATCGTAAATAAATATTATTTTTATTTTTTAAAATTAAAGAAGGATTCAATTGTAACTTGTTTAACATAATGTAGTTCAACAAAAAAATTAACAAAAAGAGCATTAAATAATCGTGTTCATATAGAGAGATTTTATGCTAGTTTAGATAATACTGCAGAATAATTTGAATTAGAAAGAAAAGGTATATGAAGTGTCTGAAAAATTCTCAGTTTCTTTTGTTATAAGTTACTATATATATATATATATATATATATATATATATATATATATATATATATATATATATATATATATATATTCATAAATTTCGTGTCACAATGTATGTTCGCGATAAACTCCGAAACTACTGAACGAATTTTGATAAAATTTTGTAACCATTTATAATGTGGTCCAACTTAAAAGATAAAATAGTTTTTATCTCTTACTTATTGATCTCAATATTTATTATACGACATTAGTGTTTATTTATCGGTTAGTTCTGTAAATTCCTAACAGATGGCGGTGTAGCATCTAAGTTGCACAGGTATTCGGCAGATGGCGACGTGTTTATTTTTCTAGATTATACCATCTTCGAAAATTTAACGTGCGTGCGCAAGCGCTTGGTTGAATATAGAATTTACATATATTTTCATGATGAATAATCAAACTATAACTATTTTTCATGAATCATTTTCATAATTATACTCTGTATTGTGTTATTACTGTGCAGTGTTCAGTTTGAGTACTTTTAATACTATAAATAGTAAAATAAAATTTTATTTATTGCTGTTTTTCTCTACTAATTTTCATACCACCTCGAAAATATATAAGTATTTCTTGATAGCCTTTTTTTTTATTTTATTTTTATTTGATAATTATTAATTTATTCAGCCGTACATTTTGATCAACTTTATTTATTCAAATGATAAATTCTTTTAATTTTTTTATTTCAGTATAATGCCACGGAAAAAATCTAACCTTAACAATCAGTCACTAATTACAAACTATAATTTAATATAAGATGAATAAAATGTAAATTCAGAAAGTGTATGTTGATTTGTGCTTAATTTCAAAATTTCGATACTTTACCTATTACTTTTAAATTTTGGCGAATCGTTTTATTTTTAATCTCATATGAATGAACTTATTTTAAATTTTTTTAGAAAATTTTAATTTGATTGTACCAAAGAATTAGTAAAAAATTGATTCAATATATTATAATTACTCAGCCACTGCAACGCGTGGCTGGGTCAGCTAGTATATATATATATATATATATATATATATATATATATATATATATATATATATATATATATATATATATACAGACTAGAAATATATATATATATATATATATATATATATATATATATATATATATATATATATATATATATATATATATATATATATATATATATATATATATATATATATTGTTATCGGCTTCATACTATTTGTCAGATGACGAGTGAGTAGCTTAGGTGGGGAAGGAAGAAGTTCTTATAAATTTACTAATTAATAAAGGTTTATTTACAGAATATTTACAGACATCTTTAAGGTAGCTCCTTCATAGTGAGCTCCTTCTTACAATCTCTCTTCTCTCTTACTTCTACACACCTCTCAACATTACATATTAAACACTGCCATCTAGTGGCCACTCATTTTATAAGTAATATTACAATTTGTTGCTAACATTCGGCCAGACTGACCTTACAATTGTCCTCAATTTATGTAATAATACTAAATTACTAATTAATACAACAAATATTAACATTAAAAATTAAATTAAACACAGCAGATTAAATAAAATTATTAACTACATAACTAACATTTCTTTCATTCACACAAACAAATACTGTAATTATAATCATTAATAATACACATCTTCCATTAAAAGTAGAAAATTATTATGTTAGATTACAAAAAAACTATAATAATATATAATACACTTTTTTCCACAAAAGTAATTCTTGATACAATTCTAATAAAACTACTTACAACAAAAGTTTAATAGAAAATAAATGAACTTAGGAATATTTAATCATTCACAGAATAAATTTAACAAATTTTCATAATACTTGATGAATACTTCAGTATACAGTAAATGATCTTTAAAGTTATTTATTTTTAGAGTCAATAGTTTATGATAAGTTCATTGTCTTTTAATTGCAACGTTTTCTTTAAATAAAATTGAAAAGATCTCACCATTTAGGATCCCTCATTCAGCTTTAGTCCTTGCGAGTGGATCTATGTGGATTGCGTCTAGGGCTATAGTCCTCATCATCACTATTGGCACTATCGGTATCATCTTCATCCGAATCTGGTTCATTTAGCCATGGTTTTAGTTGACTAATGTGAGCTGTTGTTGCGTAGAAGTGGCCTTTCTTTTTTCTTCTAGCTGAGTCACACGGTAGACATCGTTCGGCAATACCTCGGTAACAATAAGAGGGCCTCGGTACTTAAATTGTGTCTTCGTAGGTTGGCCTGAAGATTTCGGGGCTCTTTTCATTACGACAATTTCTCCTCGTTCAAACGTCATTGCTCTACATCTCTTTTTATCATAATACTGCTTCATTTTTTGTTGACTTTCTTCTATTTGTCTTCGAGATTCTTCCTGCACTATAGATGGATCTTGCCAACTCTGAGCTTCTTCATCAGCTAACTTTCTCAAAATTCCATCGTTGAATCGTGGAGAATAACCATGGAGCAATTCAAATGGTGTCTTGTTCGTTGACTTGTTTACAAAATTGTTCAAGTTTCTCTCAACTTCATGTATTTTAACATCCCAATCTTTGTGATTCTGATCTTCCATACCAGTTGTTATGGTAGACAATATTGTTCTATTAACTCTTTCAACCATTCCATTTGCACATGGTCGCTTCGTACAATTGAGTGTATGATGTATACCATTTTCAGTACAATATTGTTGAAATTGATGCGAAGTGAAACAAGTTCCTCGATCTGTTATTATTTTCTCAGGTAGACCATAAGTATTTACAAACTTTTTCAGAGCCTTCAGCACATGGGATGTTGACGTGCTCTTTACTGGAGTCAATTGGACAAATCTTGTGAAATTATCTATTATGACCAGAAGTTCTTGATTACCTTTAGAACTCTTAACAAAAGGTCCTAAATGATCCATATGTATAATTGAAAAAGGTTTACGACCTGCTTTAATTGGATTTAACAAGCCAGGCTGTTTTCCTGATGGCGTTTTGTTCATTAAACATTCAAAACATTTCGAAATGTGCCTTCGTACATAACGTTTCATGTAAGGAAACCAATACAATTCTCTTATCTTATTTACAGTTCTGTCAACAGAAAAATGTCCCATAAGATCATGGAATTTAATTACTGTACTCTTTCTCATATTCCTTGGAATAACATAGAGAAATTTTTCTTTTCCATTTTCATTTATGCACCTAAATAATCTATTTCTCTTAAAGATATAATTTCTTATAAGTTGTTTTTCTTCTTTTGTTCTATCCTGATCTTTTTTTCTGTATATTTCTATTAATTTTCGTATTTCTGGATCAGCCTGCTGTATCATCAATATTTGCTCATCTTCACTCAAGGTCAAACAAACTTCAAATTTTCTCTCAATAATACTGTGCAAAGTATCTTCTGGCTCTTCAACAGCTGCTCTGCTTAGTGCATCCACGTGTTTCATTCGTTCACCTGATCTATGCCGGATCTCAAAATCGTATTCTTGCATGAGGTTAAACCATCTTGCCATCTGAGGATTTGATGACTTTTTAGCGTTTAAATACACGAGTACTTGACAGTCTGTAACGATTGTGAACTTTATTCCTATCAGAAACTGCCTTAACCTTTCTAATGTCCACACAATTGACATCAACTCTAATTTACTCGAATGGTACTTTTGTTCAGTTTCTGTAGTTTTCTTGCTAACGCAATAAACCATCCTCCAATTCCCTTTACTATCTCTTTGAAACAATATTCCGGCCAATCCAACTGAACTTGCATCACAATGTACCTCAGTTTCACTTTGAGGATCATAATGAGCTAGGATCGGTGCTTTAATTAGATTACTTTTAAGTTCCTCGAAAGCCTCACTTTGCTCTTTTTCCCAAACAAACTTTGCATCTTTTTTCGTAAGTTCAGACAATGGTGCTGCCTTGAGAGAATACTTTGGAACAAATCTTCTAAAGAAACTAGTAAGCCCTAAAAATCTTTGGATGTCGTGCGTATTTTTCGGAATAGGAAATTTTTCAATAGCTGCTACTTTACGTGGTCCAGGTTTCAAACCATCTTTACTAAGTATGAAACCGAGAAACTCAGTCTCTAATTTTCCAAATTCACATTTTGGTAATTTTAAAGTTAAATTGGCTTTTATTAAGCATTCAAATACTTCAGTAAGTTTTTGTATCATTTCGGTCCATGTTTTAGCTGGAATCAATATATCATCTAAGTAGCACAGTACTTTTTTGTTGAATAATGGGCCCAAAACAAGATTCATGAGTCTTTGGAATTCTGCTGGAGCATTCGCCAATCCAAAGATCATTCGCTCAAATTGACCTGTATCGTCTGGAGTTATAAAAGCAGTTTTCAATTTTGCTTCTTCAGTCAATGGTAACTGTAAATAACCACTAGCTAAATCTAAAGTAGTATAAAATTGGCTTCCTCCCAGACATTCTAAAATGTCATCAATTTTAGGTAATGGAAATTTATCCTTTATTGTTTGAGAGTTTAATTTCCTATAATCTATAACCAATCGCTGTTCCCCTGTCTTTTTCTTAACTAATAATACAGGACTGGAATAAGGAGATCTTGTATCTGAAACTATTCCATACCTCTTCCATTCGGATACAATTTCTTTTATTTGCTTCCTCTCTTCAGAATTAGTTTTAAATGGTTTTTGAAAAATGGGCTTACTGCCCTCTATTTCTTTTATGTCCATTTTGCATAAATTCGTGCAGCCTAACTCGTTTAAGTTTAAAGCAAAACAATCACGATACTTATTTAATAAATTCAAAAGTTCCAATTTTTTATCACTTTCTAAGGATTTGTCAAAATTAATATCTTTCATTAAAATAGGAGACTTCTCTTTGTTAACTGTTATAACTTCAACTTTTTCATTATTACTTTTAACTTTATTAGATAGTATTAAGCTTTCCTCACTTACTTCCATTCCTCTACCTAAGCACTGTCCTTTCCTAATTTTTAAGTTAAATTCTTCTTTATTTATTACTGGTACAACTGTTTCACCGTTAACCACTTCAAGAATAGAATCGAAATTCTGTCCTATACTTTTGACTAAAACTGTTGCATTAACTATCGAATTTTCGGTTTCTTCAATTTTCGCTCTAATTAAATTAATTGAATTACTTTCGATTTCAGTTTCATTTAATGTTTTCAATTTAACTGTATTTTCCTTTAAATCTACTTGAATTTCTGAAAAAACATCGTCATTTGCGTATTTAAATTTTAGATTACCCCCAATACACGTAAAAGCAATGTATGGTAAATCTAACCATGTTCTACCTAAAATTAAATCGCATGGTTGGGAATTATCTTCGACAATTAATAAGGGAATACATTTTCCAACTACATCATCTACACGAATATTTACTACAGCTTTTCCAAGAGCTTTAGTTACTGGGTTATTTTGATTTCCAAAACCGAATAAATTACTGCTATCTGGGGTTATATTCAAATTCATTTTTATTGCAATACTTTCTTTTAAGAGGCAACAGCTGCTTCCTGTATCAATTAATGCAACCATTTTATTTCCATAAATATAAGCATCTTTCAAGTAGTTCGTAGGCGCCAACAACGCACTTGAATCCGAATTGCTTTGACTGACAGATAAATTATTCCCCTCGCGCTTTTGATCTGTTTCAAACCTACACATTCTCTGCGAATGACCTACTTTTTTGCATTTCTTACAGTAATCTGAAGTCTTCGGCGCCGGGCATTCACGAGCTATATGACCATAATCATTACAATTAAAACATTTAAATTCCCCTTTTTCATTTCGAATATCCGAGCTAACTAGCTTTTTTCGATTAACACTTTTATTTTCACTAAACGGAAATGATTTCTTTTCTACCTGAAATTTACCATTACGAGAATTATAATTCGATGAGTTTCTTAATTTAAAACTGTTAATAGATCGAACATTATCAAAATTATCCAATTTATCGGCTAACTGGTCTGGAGAATTAATTTTAGGCCATTCATCTACAAAATGTTCCCGAGTTGTTGAATTTACTTGTTTCTTTAATTGTTCAGTAATAATTAAATTTTTTAAGCTATTAAAATCTGAAATCTCGAGTCCCGTTATCCATTCCTCAAAATAATTTTGTAATTCGAATGAATAATCCTTCCATGTACTTTCTGCATTTTTAACATGATTTAAAAATTTTAATCTAAACTTATCAGCACTTAACTTATATCTTTTAAGCAATAAAGATTTTACATATTTATAATTATTTGCATTATCTTCGTCTTCACGCGCTATAAGTTGCGTAATTTCATATGGGAGCAGTCCCAATAATTGTGACACCCAATACTCTTCATTCAACCCAATTCGTCTTGCCTGCCGTTCAAATAAAACTAAATAAAAATTTATATCCCCATCTTTAATTTTATATTCGTGCATTAACTTTCGAAAATCTATGTGTACGTTTCTACTTTCATCGTTGCTACTTATATCTGAAATATTTACATTTTGAACTCTATTTTCGATACGCAAACGTTCAAGTTCATGTTCACGGTCAGCCAACGTTTTGGCGGCTATTTCTGATGCAATTCGATCTTCAGTAATCCTACTTAATAAGCTCTTACTAAACTCTTCATCATACGTCTCTGATTCCGTTATAATACGTTTTAAATCAATTATTTTAGCATCTTCAGGTAAGGAGAGACCTAATTCTGTTGCTAATTCTATTAAATCTACTTTTTTAGCCTTCCCCCAAAATGCCATACTTTACAAATTATAATACTTAATTACTTTATACATAAAAATACTTTATCAATAACGAAATTACTTTTACTTCATCCAAAACGAAAATAATTGTTTCTTTAAAAACGAAATTACTTTTTGCAAACGAAATTAAGAAAATACTTTATACTTATACTCAAAATTCTTAAATATCGTTTACTACTTCAAAATACGTTACTTAATACGTTAATATACATTTCGAAACGAAACAATTAAAATTCGCCTACCTCAATTCCGAAAGCGTCGCGAGTTATATCCCTCTTCTGATTTGTTATCGGTTTCATACTATTTGTCAGATGACGAGTGAGTAGCTTAGGTGGGGAAGGAAGAAGTTCTTATAAATTTACTAATTAATAAAGGTTTATTTACAGAATATTTACAGACATCTTTAAGGTAGCTCCTTCATAGTGAGCTCCTTCTTACAATCTCTCTTCTCTCTTACTTCTACACACCTCTCAACATTACATATTAAACACTGCCATCTAGTGGCCACTCATTTTATAAGTAATATTACAATTTGTTGCTAACAATATATATATATATATATATATTCGTTGTTATGTTGCTTGTGCTACGACATTACAAAATGATTAAACACAATCTGGAAACAATTTCTTTTGAAGATCAGAGGCTTAATTTTTCTCCATAAAACTGTTTCTCTCCTTAAAACATTAAAATATTTATTTTATTGGTAAAACTGTTTTATATTTTTTGATATTTATTGAAATTTTATGCAACTATATCTAATATAAAATGATTATGTTTACTTAAACATTATTAATACAGTTTTAATTGCAAAGCTACTTCATTTAACCATAAATTGATTAAGTTTCAGGAAACTGAAACAAGATATGTGAGTTAATGCAATTTTTATTTTAGAAAAACTGGTTTATCTACTACATAAAAATATAAACAAGTAAAAGTCATTTACAATAAAAATTACTATCTATTGTACATAAAAATTTTTACTATGTTTGTATCGTTAATGTTTAATTATAGAAAAATAAAGGAAATTAAATTTAAGTTGATTTTTCTGATTAATTGCTGTATTTTTGTAAGCAAACGTAAAGTAAAACCTCTTTGTAATTGATTAAACCTCCCACTTTACAATTCTTTACAAAATATTTACCAGTTAATTATAATATTCATTTTCATTATTATAAATTCTGAAAATAAATGTAAATAATAAAATGTAATGATTTTTATATTGAATGAATTACGTTTAAGAAAATTTAGAAATTTAAAATTTTTTACAAAAATATGGTTTGTAGATAAATAACTTATATTTCTTTGCCTCAGACTAGAAATTAAAGCATTACAGGAAAAAAAAACTTGCAATTAATGAAATGTTGCATAAATAATAAGAATTATTTATAGATCTTTTTATTAATATTTAAGTGAATGCTTATTTATAGATAATAATTTAAATTAACATTAATTATATTAATTAATTTTATGGTGTTATATAAAATATTATTGATATACTTATTTAGTTTTAATTAATTATTAATTTATTTATTATTAATTTAATTTTTATTCAATTTTATAAAATTTTAAAAACTTTGTCTTTATATTTTAATCCGATAGATGGCAGTACAAAAAAAATTGTAACAAGTCTTCTTCTTTATCCAACGCCCGCCCTTGGCCGATGGGCCAACAAGTGCAAAATGTAATCGGTAAAATACTTGTTACTTTAAAAGTAACTGTACTCAGTACGTACTAAGTACAGAAAAAGTAAAAAGGTCCCATCCCTATTTGACTACATTCTCTCAAAAAATTAATTGCCAGATCCTCTTTGTTTATGTTTATTTGTGGCGTCTAAATTCCCTTGTGGCATGCATATGGGAAGGAGAGAACCAGCTCAGGTGTGCACTCCAGAGCTCGACAGTACTGTTATGTATTCATACCTATAAGAATTGTAGTTAAATTCTCAAAGAATTATAACAAGAGCTCTATTTATTAAACAACCATTTTGATACTATTTTCCGAGAAGCATATGTTCAGTTTTATATTAAATAAATTTTGTAATAATGCTTAAAATTTAATCACAAGAATAATACTTTGTCTTTAGTAAAAAAATTCTTCTGATGTTTTATAAAAATATAATAAATTAAAAATTCCGTAGAAATGTTGTTTAATGTCAAAAATCCTATGGAAATTGAAATCATGTTTACGTTTTTTATCTTAAATTTTCTTTCTCAATATTTTCAAGAAATATTTTTTTTGCTCTCTTTTTGCCCCTGCTATTAATTTGCTTTAAATATTTTCGATTATCTTAATGCATGCATATACTGATGAAACTATCTTTTTCCTTTGCTGAACAAATGAAAAAATTAAAAATGAACTCAAAGAATAACATCACTGTAATCAGATGTCTATCAAGGAATTATTTATTAATTGCACCCAAATTTATCAAGTTGAAAAAAAGGAATTGCACTTGTTTTGATTTTTTAAATTATTCATTTTTATTGATTATTGGTTTCTACTTGTATTGATCAGTTTATGATATAATAAGAATAAAAATAAATAACTTGAAAAAATTAAAAGAAATTTTAAGTGAAAGCAGTTAATTTTATATACAATGGATAAAACTAATTTTGTTTTTAAGCAAAAATATTAATTTCCATAAATGTTAAAGTAATTTTCAAGATTTATTTGAATATTTTATCGTTTGTTACACGATTTCATTTCATACATCATTAAAATTGATTGAAATTGAAAGCTGCAAATATTTTTTAAGAAATCAATCTACTAATATTTCTGAATATTTCTTTTATACCCTGAAGTAAAATAATTATTCACAGATATTTATAGAAATACGTCAAATAAATATAAACTATAAAATTTTACTTATATCGTTCATGATAAAATATATTTTAGTTACTGCTTAATTTACTGTAAGCGATTAGTTGTAACATTATAGAGACGAAAGTTTATAATGAACTCCAGCTTCATTGAAAGCATATATACTGACGAGTGTTTGTGAGTAAAAATGTCCAAAATACGAAATACAATCCTCGGATACTACATAGTGGATTTTTAAATTACAGAAAGTATTTTCACGGATTTGATGTTATTTGCACAAGTTTTTTCTTCCACTTAGAACTTTTATAGAGGGTGTAAATTTCTCTAGGAATGAATGTGAATTTAGTTGGATTGATCGTTCAATAATATAAATTTATGTTATTTTTCCCTGATTCATAAAATGTATTTCACGTCCATTTGGTTTTAATTACATTACAGAAAGAATCCCCCAAACGTTTTTTAAAAAATAATTACTTAATTGACCAGAATTTGTAATTTAAAATTTTAATGTGCTAATTCAATATCAAGAATACTATAAATTAGTTTTATGATATTCCTGTTTATAATACATCCCTGTAAATTCAAATTAGATTTAACAAAATTAGTTCTTAAGTTTATAGATTGTTTACGAATATAGTGAAAAATAAAGATTAACGTTAAAATAAGCATAAATAAAATATTAAATGAGGTGTTTAGAGAAATACTTTGTAGTCTAATGGTTACTCTTTAAAGAACACGTGATTATTTAATTCTCTAACAAAATTTTAACAATGTAGTCAATGTCCTTTTAAGCATATTTTTGAGAGAATATTGATATATGTAATTCCTGGCATCAGTTGTGCAGTTTGTGATGGACACGGGTAGAGTATTGACAACACTAAACAGAAAAGCACCAAAAATTGATCTCTATATAGCCTTTAAAATTTCTTTTAAATAAACGAATAAACGGAAAAAACACACACGTATAAACATTTACATGAGATTATGTTTTACTGCTCATTAAAAATAGATATATTTAAAAAGTTACATTTATTTATTCTCAAAATATATCACGCGAAAAAAATATACAATTATATTAACTCATTTATTTAGTAAAATCAGAATTCTGTTTTATGGCATTATTTTTTCTAGCCATTTTAAAATATATAAAACTAGCAATATTTTGTGACAAATGTATCAGATTTGATAGCGCAGAAAATTTTGTCGTGGATTTCAATTATAGCCTTAAATGCGAAATATAATTGTCAATGGATGTGTAGTGCTATTCAAATATATTTTGAAGATAAAAAGAAATATTTATTATTTTTTAATGAGTTTCATAATATTTAACTAAATACGACTAACTATTAAATGAAAATTTTTGATTAATAATTTTTAAGAAATATGGTCAATATTTAAAAAGATTTTTTACATAATTTTTTGAAAACAATTAAAAATTGAAAAATTTATCGAAAAGCATTAAAATTATGAAAAAATTTATTATTTTTTACTATACAAAATGATTACGAAATGCTAAAAAGCAAATCAAATAAACTGGCTGAATTTAGTTTAAAATGCCGGGGGAATGTGATTATTACAACTCTACACTGTATTTTGTAATTTCATGCATCAGCGTTCCTCTTTGTAAATTTGATATGATATGAAATTAACATTAAGCATTTTGTACATTGAACAGATTTAATTTAAGCACTTTGTAGGCAGCAGAAATCTGAAAATTAATGTAAGTCATTATTTTCTACAGAAATATATTAAAGAACCATAAGCACATTAAAAGAAAAGAAAAAGAAAAATGCATATTTATAACTTATGCTAGAACACCTAATGAGCCTTAATTTTTACCAATCAGTGGTAAGCTGGCTGTAAAAACTTGTCATAGACTTATTTTATTATATCAGTATCCAAAACCTCTTTAAGTTCCTCTTCAAAAACTAATACATTATGTTTGACTACCATATATTCAAGGACTTTAATAATGCTTTTTTCAAACTTACTTTAAGGGGAAAGAACAAAGGGAAAACGGCTATTCATTTTAATAAGTGATGGTAGACACGTGATTATTTTTTGTCCCTCGGGGAAGGGATAGATTTACACGCTTTTCAACTTGATAAACTTGGGTGCAATTAATAAATAATTCCTTGATAGGCATCTGATTACAGTGATATTATTCTTTGAGTTCATTTTTAATTTTTTCATTTGTTCAGCAAAGGAAAAAGATAGTTTCATCAGTATATGCATGCATTAAGATAATCGAAAATACTTAAAGCAAATTATTAGCAGGGGCAAAAAGAGAGCAAAAAAAATATTGCTTGAAAATATTGAGAGAGAAAATTTAAGATAAAAAACGTAAACATGATTTTAATTTCCATAGGATTTTTGACATTAAGCAACATTTCTACGGAATTTTTAATTTATTATATTTTTATAAAACATCAGAAGAATTTTTTTACTAAAGACAAAGTATTATTCTTGTGATTAAATTTTAAGCATTATTACAAAATTTATTTAATATAAGACTGAACATATGCTTCTCGGAAAATAGTATCAAAATGGCTGTTTAATAATTAGAGCTCTTGTTATAATTCTTTGAGAATTTAACTACAATTCTTATAGGTATGAATACATAACAGTACTGTCGAGCTCTGGAGTGCACACCTGAGCTGGTTCTCTCCTTCCCATATGCATGCCACACCGTGGAAGGGAATTTAGACGCTACAAATAAACATAAACAAAGAGGATATTTGCACTTAAGTTCGTGCTTAGCAATTTTGACAACGTGAACCGGTTCTTGCTTGTTTCTTCCAGCGCTGCCCCTTCCCACCGATGGCTGAGGACGGCTCCGTTCACCCCTGCCGGAACTTACCGGCAATATTATGGACATTCCTGATGCCAGCTACTCCAATATATTACCCGGTATGGATACTTCTGCGACTCCGCCACCTGTGCTTATGGATTATGGTGACTTTCCTCCCCTAAGTGCACCTAGTGATCGTGTTAAGGATATGCCCGGGTCCAAAGGCCCTTTTCAGAGCTATCAACTTACTGTGCAAACTGTTCGTGTTCCTCACGTGTCAATGCCTGAACAACCTGGTTCTATGCAGAGCCAACTAATTAATGACAAATCTCCAAATGCCTCTGCTGACGGTGACTACCCAGTCACTACTGAAGTGCGTTCGTACATACAGAGTGCAATAAGAAGTGTAGTGCCAAATTTGGATGCAATGTTATCTCTTGATCCTTGTGTTCCTATCACCAAAGTGGAAAGATGTGAGACACTTAGGGAATTAGTTAAAAAAAAAAAAAGCGAACTACTGGAATCACTTGCTACCACCCAAAAACGACTTATGGAAGTGATTGGATCCCAAGATGTGAACTTTCATAAAAATCAAATCTGGATATACAATTACGAAGTTTACAAACATGCATTCATCAGCAGTCAAGAACTACGGGGTAAGTGCTTCCAATTTGGTTATTGTTTAATTTCAAATTGTTCTTTGCATGATGATAATGGTAATAATAATGTATGTAGTAATTACGATACTGATATTGATAATGATATTTCAACTCATAAAATTCTTAAAACTGGTATTAAATCTAAAAATCCTAAAACTAAAAGAAACGTAATCATCAAATTATCTAAAAGTAAAAATAAATGGTCGGTGTTAAATGCAAATGATGCTAAAAATAGTTCTAAATTACAAAATAGCAAATCTAAACTTGTAAAATCTTGATGATCATTTATCAGACAGCAATAACAAAATAGATTGTAATATAGATAATTCTATTGCTACTAATGAGTGCAATGATTCTAATTCTGTTGTTGATAAATGTAAACAATTGTAGCGTAAACAATCATATGCAAAATATTAATAATACGACTAATACTGTATCTATTGATAACAGTATGTGTAATGACAATACTACTGTAATTAACTCATGGTCATATGTTAACAATGTTATGCATAGCTCCTCCCAATTACCAACTACTTGTAAAGATGTAATTATGTATAACACCCCAACTAAAAATAAGAGAGCTCTAACTAACAATAGTGATGAGGAGGGTTTTATTAGACCCAGAAAAACGGCAAATATTAAAATTACCACTCCCAATCCACAAACTAACACAATTAATAAATTCTCTCTTTTAAGTAATTTGCAAACTGAAATTCGCGACAATGTTGACAGTAGTCAGCCAACTACCGTTTCTCCCAGAAACTCCATTCTCCCTATTCTGATCAAACTTAAAAGTAATTTCACTGAACTCTTAAACGATCTTAAAATAAATTGCGACAAAAATATTAAAGCAAAACTATCAGGAGAATTTCTCAAAGTATTTCCAGCCTCCTCGGAAATGCACAGAAAAATAACAAAATATTTATTGGACAATCAAATCGAATGCTTAGTAATTAAAAATCGTCTTGAAAAACCCATTAAGGTTGTTATTAAGGGCTTACCCCACACCACCACCCCTGAACTAATAAAGAAAGAGCTGACTAACAAAGGCTTTGATGTAGCCGCAGTAGCAGTCATGAGAAAACACAGGGTCAAAGAACCCATTCCCTGCTTCTTAATCACCCTAAACTCTAATGAAGAAGCCTCCAAAATTCATGATATCAAAGAAATAATGAATTTAATTATCAGAGTCAAAGCATACATTAATAATAGACCTACGCAGTGCTATAATTGCCAAGGGTATGGGCATAACTCTACAATTTGTCATTTAAAACCGAATTGCGTGAAGTGTGGTGAAAAACACACAACTAAATATTGCCCCCATAAAAAAAATAGATTCCCCAAAATGTTGTAACTGTGGCAATTCACATACCGCCTCATACGCAGGCTGCCCTGCGAATCCAGCTAATAAAAACAAAAAATCGCAACCAACGATTACAAAATCTGCAAATTCAATAAAAAAAATATTTTCCTATGCGCAAGCTATTGCACAAAATATTACACCACAGCCCCAAACCAACACTATTCCTACTCCCAACCTACCTAACTTAGGACAAATTAAAAAAATTCGTACCATTCTTCAACTGTTTAAAGAAATTAATATAATATTTAAAGCTTTTCCTGCACTGTTACAGGCAGTACCTCTTCTAGAGAAGACCATCCATCCAACAGATAAAGTCAACATTTTATTAAAAGCTCTTAGTTTAAATGAAACTAACAATGATAATTAAAAAATTCGAAAATATGAAAATTATGATATGGAACGCAAATGGTTTGCACAATAAACTTCCGGAATTTGAAACATATTTAACGAAAAACAATCCTGATATTATTCTACTTCAGGAGACCCACCTTGTTAAGACTCATAACCTCAATGTACCTAACTATAATATCTACAGAAACGACCGCACCGTTCGCCAGGGAGGTACGGCCATTCTAATCAAAGCAAAGATCAGCCATACACATATTCCCACACCTAAATTGCACTTTGCTGAAGCGACAATTATCAAACTACACTTCTCGGACAGCTCTGACATTACAGTGGCGTCACTCTACATCCCCCCACCTCCAATTCTTCACTTCTGTCTGTTGACATTGAAAACTTAGCAGCACTCACTTTTAAGATCATCCTCGCTGGGGACCTCAATGCTAAACACCAGAACTGGGGTTGATTATAAACAATAACGACTTTACCATTTTTAAACCCGATAAACCCACTCATTTTGGCCCTACACATGCAAATTATATAGATCTAATGCTCTGTAGGGGTATCCAACCTCCTATGAAATTATCAACAATCGAAGAGCTCCCGTCCGATCACTACCCAGTGCTAATTTTCTTCAGCAAAAATAATCAGCAAGAAAGTGAATGGCAAAAAACCTGCCACAATTGGAGTAAGTTTAGAAATAAAATTAACTGTTTAATTCCAGATAAAGCCTTTCATTTAACTGATGACCCATCCCAACTTGAAGAAAATGTTAATAATTTTACTTCAATTATAAATATTGCTCTCAATCACAGTAAATTCTTCAAAATGAATCATCAAATAGAATACTTGCTAGACAATATAATTGATTTAATTAAAAAACGAAATAAATTAAGGAAAACTCATAATAGAACCAGATCTCCAGTGATTAAAAATCAAATTAATGCCTTAAAACGAATAATCAAAAATAAAATAGCTTTACATAACCATGACTCATGGAATGTATACCTCACTAATCTCAATGTGGAGGATGGATCCTTCTGGAGAGCAGCTAATAAAAGGAGAAACACTTAGGAGTGTGTCCCCCCACTCATAATTGGCGCCAAAGTAGCACTCACAAATTTTGAAAAAGCGGAATGTTTGGCAAACAGTCTTGAAAAACAATTTCAAACAAACAACATCAGTAATCCACAAAATGACCAGCAAATTATAAACACAGTAACCAATTTCCTGACTAACAACATTAATAATCAGCCTTTCATTGAAACACCTGCTTCAGAAATTGAAGAAATTATTAAACAACTAAAACCCAAAAAAAGTCCCCGTCATGATAATATCAACAACAAAATTATGAAACAGCTCCCTATTACAGCAATTTGCTGCCTCTCTGCAATCATCAACAGTATACTGAAAACAAGTCATTTTCAAAAAGTATGGAAAAGGGCAGTTATCATTCCGCTCCACAAGAAGGGTAAAAGCAAAAATCTCCCATCCAATTATAGACCGATTTCTCTTTTGCCGACTATGGCCAAGATTTCCGAAAAAATTATTCTTAATAAATTACTGGCCTTTGATGAGACCAAAAAAATTATTATTCCTCAACAATTTGGCTTCCGTTAGAAAACTTTCTATCACCCACCAACTACTCAGAGTAGTAGATAAAATTTCAAAAGGAATCGCGTACAAAAAATCCACGAAAGGAATATTCATTGATATAGAAAAAGCGTTCGATAGAGTTTGTCACCCTGGTCTAATTTACAAACTAATTAAATTCCATTTCCCAACCCAATTAATTACTTTAATTAATAATTACCTCTCCAACCGCTCTTTTACTGTTAGAGTAGGAAAAGATATCTCTCTGGACAGACCCATTCTTGCAGGCGTACCGCAAGGATTCCTGCTGGGTACTCTCCTATTTAACAGCTATATCACTGATATTCCGCAACACCAAAATACTATGCTCTGCTTGTTTGCGGATGATACTGCCGTTTTGTCCACTAGCTCTCTCTACTGGAAAATCCATGCTACCCTTACTGAACACCTCATGGCCATTGAAGAGTGGCTTAATAAGTGGAAAATTAAAATAAATCCAAACAAATCCACTGCTGTCATTTTTACTGGGAAACGTACTCTTCCCCCCCCCAGATTCAACTAAGCGGTTTTTCGGTCCCCTGGTCAAATAAAGTCGAGTATCTCGGTCTTACGTTAGATAAAAAACTTACTTGGAAAGCCCATATTAATAAAATTAAGAATAAATTTATTTCTACCAAAACTTCGCTCTACCCCTTAATTGACTACAAATCAAAGCTCTCCATGGCTAACAAGCTATTGATTTATAAATCATACTTCGCCCTATTATCACCTATGCAGCCCCAATCTGGGGTGGTGCTGCGGAAACGAACCTGAAACTTCTTGAGGGTCAGCAAAGTAAATTTCTTTGACTGATCACTCAATCAGACTTCTACATCAGAAACGAACACATCAGAAACAATTTGGGTGTCCTTCCCCTATCAAGATACGTCCAAGTCCTTGCTTTTCGCTTCTACAACAACCATTATGAAATTGATAACTCTGAAATTCAAGCAATTGAAAACTACAGTCCCTATGAACTTTCCAATTTCCACAGACCAAGGGCGGTTCTGCGGGCTAAGCCGCATTCAAACTTATCTATTCGCCTCCCAAAAAGTAGAAATTAATAATTTCTTCTTCTTATACTTAAAAAAAATAAAATAAAATACAGAAAAGGAAAAAAATTGTATTTACATATGCATATATAATAGAATAAAAATTTTTTCCTTTATATAGTTATATCAATACTGTAACTATGTATATAACTGTAATTGAATTTTTTTTTTTTTGCACTCTTGTTGGTAATGTGTATTCAAAATTTTCTTTTTTATGTTTATTCAATATCATGCAAAGAACTCTCTTGGGAGCATTTTAACCTAAGCAAAATATTTTCTTAATCTTTTGTGTTTAAATAACCTTATGTTTTGAAATCATTATGTTAATCTCAACTAAAGTTAGGTGTAGAAAAATTTCTTAGGAACAGAAGGTACATGGCCATTTAGGCTAGGAACCTAACAAACACCAGATCCACTTCTTCTAGTCGAATACTTGTAAAAATTGTAGAGAAAATAAATTTAATACCTCATCCTTTAGTATTCAACTATCTGTGATAAAAAACTTCGCAAGGTTTTAAGGAAAGGAAATGATTAAGTGAAAAATGTTTGAATACTATAGGAGCTATGGACAAAGAATGTGAAATGAATTAATATTACTCATTAATTGCATGTGTTCTTAAAATAAAATTTCACATTTTATTCGAAAATCCATTTTTTATCATTACAAATCATTTTTTTACATTACATTTTCATTACAGTACATTTTCTATCATTACTTTACTCTTTCACTATCATTACACATTACTCTTTCACTATCATTACATTACTCAATTGCATTCTCATTGTTTTCGATATTGCTATTAGTATATAGTTAAATGATATTTTATTTTACTCACCCCATTTTCTGACCTCTCATACTATTTGCACCTATAATTAATTTTCATCGTGTGTAATAATATTGGCTTGCCTGAATGCTTTATATTAATGAAACTTAGTATTTCTTGTGAGTAATAAACCGATTTAGTATTATTAATACTGCATGATTTTTACTGATTTGTATGTTATTTTTTATACTTAATATATTTTTCTAAGCTGCATCCACTGTAATAAATCTCTATTTTGTTTTCATTTAAAAAATACGTAATTGTCTCATTTAAAAAAATCATAACCATATCAAATAAAGTTGAATGAAAAATATTATACAAGTTTCATTAAGACTAGCAACAATGACTTTTTTGTTTAATTAGTCATTCTGCTTGTTATACTTATGATTTATACAATCTACAAATATTTGTTAAAAGGTACAATTTATGGTTAAACTACAACAACTATTAAAGGATTTTGGATACTGTTCAAATAATAAGTTATAACGATTAAATGAAATATTTATAATTTTACGTTATTTTTTATCGGAAAGGAACTATTTTCAGATAAATGGAAATAATATAAGTTGATAATTGTTGAAATCTAAAAGTGTATATTAATTGATTTGCATTAATACTTGAATGCTTATTTGTAAAATAATATGTACTGAAAAGTAATTTAATTTTTCTGTCCTACACTTAGAAAATGAAATTAATAAATTAATTAAAAAAAGGAATTTATCTAATATAATCAATGTATTTAAAAGTAGATTATGAAGCAAATTATTTAAAGAGTTATCATTTTTGATAATCATTTTCGCGAAATAAACTTGATAAAATTGTGCAATCTAGGGATTGAGGAACATCAAATTAAAATGTAACTGTTAATCTAATATGTTAGTGTAATTTTCTATCATAAAGAAATAATTTATTAGACACTTGCTCATTTTATTAGAACTATTAAATTTTTTGATTAATTAGTTTGAATGTGCTTATTAATGGTAAAGGAATAGTTATCAAAATTTTATACTACAAAAAATATGCAAGAATATAGCATTTTGAAAAGCTTTACTGTTTCTCAAACTGAAAAAAAATAATTATATAAACAGAAGTTATAATTTGTGTTTAACGTATTGTAATTTTATTAAAAAATCTTAGCAGTAAAATATTAAATAAGTGTGTTCTTATAGAGCTTTTAGACTAGTTTAGACAATACTTGAAAATAATTTGAAATAAAATGAGTAAATTTATCAAGTGTTTGAAAAAATTCGTAGTTACTTTTGTGATAAGGCTTAGGACCGATTATAATGTGAAACTACTTCCTGAATATTTAAGTGAAGGAAATATTTATGGATTTTTAAAATATATTAGATTTTTCATAACATTTAATGAAATTATAAAAATTTTGAGATCAAGTCTTTGACACATGTGCAGTATAACATAGGAGAAGATTAAAATTCATTTCATGTAAAGTCTAAGAATTTAAGTATCGCATTATAAAAAAATGGTTCTTTATTGTGATATTTTCCTCAATTTTATTTCTGACTGGCACTAAGCAAAACAATTTTTTTTCTGGTTCATTAAAACCATTTCACGTCTTTCGTTCTTAATTAATAACACAAAAAAACTTCCATATATATTTGGATAGTAATTACTTGAGCAATCAGGTATCGAAAATCGTACTTAATATTTTTATTCTATATTCAATTTAGAATAGATTTTATTTTTATCTTACTGAGTTTACTTATTTTTTATGCTACTAAAAATTCATCACAGCAAATCCACATCTGGGATAATAATATCTCAAAGATAAACTTTGCTATTAGATACAGTAAAAAATAAAACACTAATAAACAAACGTAACAAAAATATCAGAGATAAAAATCATACAATTATTTTTTAGGTATTTATTTGAGAGAATATTGATATCTGTTATTGATTGCACCATTCGTACTGACTGTTATTAAAACGTGTCCCGTATAGATTACTATAATTAAAAAAATTACCCCAAACTAATCTGAACGGGTCTCAAAAATACGTTTAAACAAACAATAAATTATTTACATAGAATTGAGTTTCACTAATTATTAACTATAGATTTTTTAAAACATAGTATTTATTTATTGATAGAATTGCTGTAAAAAGTGCTAGAACATAAATTTTTATTACTGTATGCTTCAAGATTTATTTTTTTAAGCCATATGCAAGATTATAAAAATGTAAGTATTTTGTAATAAAAATATTACGTCATGTATTGCAGAATTTCATAATGGGCAAAAATTGTAGCATTAAATGTAATCGAAGTGTACTGTTGATTGGAAGTACTGTAATATTCAGAGACATTTTAAAAGAAAGAAATCATTATCATACTAATGAGCTTTATAAATTTATCAAAATATGATATACTAAATATAAAATATTTGATAATAACTGAAATGATGAGTTTATTAGCTTCGAAACAAATTATTGAATGCTCAGTGAGTTTTTGTAATTGATTTTTAGAAAACAATTACTAAAATATTGAAGAATACATTGATCAAAAAGCATTAAAATTAAAAAAAATATGTATTTCATATTTTAAAAGTACTTACAAAAGGATAAAATATACATTCAATAATTCAAATATAGACTAAAATTAGTTCAAAGCCTTAAAATATTGAATATGTTTCAAAGCTCGAGTGACTTCATGCATAAACGTGTTCCTGGCATCATCGTTTTTAAACATGACATAGCTTGAAGTTAACTTATAAAGTTCATTCACCGAACGACTTAATGTTAAACCATTTGTAGACAACTGAAATCTAAAAATAAATGTGGAGCAATATTTGCAGCAGAAATATTGTATAGAGCCACAAACACATTAGAAGCAAATAAACAAAAGTACGTCTTTACATCAAAACACCAAAAAAGCTTTAATTTTCACCTATCCGTTGTACGCTGACTGGAAAACCTGTCATAAACTTATTTTAGTTAATCACTCACTCAGTTTCCAAAATAATGAGTTCATCTGTTTCCAAAATTATTTATATATTTTTCAAAAACTAATACCTTATGTTTGACAATCGTAATTCAAGGCTTTCTGTTCTACTGGTGGAGTTTTTCTTGACATAGAAAAAGCTTTTGACCGTGTCTGGCATCAAGGCTTACTATTCAAATTAATTACTTACAACTTCTCCCCTCATTCAGATCAAACTCTTAAGAAACTATTTAACTAATAGAAAATTTACCGTAAGGTTTGATAATGTTTATTCCCAGGAAAAGCCCATTTTAGCAGGCGTCCCACAGGGATCACTGCTGGGTCCATTCCTATTTAATGCCTTCATCAATGATATTCCGCAGAACCCTAATGCTATGCTTTGCCTGTTTGTGGATGACACTGCCATATGAACCACAAATAGCAATCACAAAACACTACACCAACACCTATCAGAACAACTGAAGGTAGTAGAAGAATGGCTTGTTAAATGGAAAATAAAGGTAAACCCGACCAAGTCCCAGGCATTTCTTTTTACAAGAAAAATGTTACCGTGTGAAAAGGTCCAATTAGTGGGAAGAGAAATTCCCTGGGCTAGTAGGGTTGATTACTTTGGACTCATTATTGACAAGAGACTAACGCAGAAAGCCCATTATACTAAAATCAAAAATAAATTCATAGTAGCTAAAACTACCCTTTATCACCTGCTAGCCCCCAAGTCAAAACTCTCGCTAGCAAATAAACTCCTAATATATAAAGCCTACCTCAGGCCGATAATAACCTATGCTGCTCCAATCTGGGGAGGAGCAGCTGATTCAAACATCAAAGTCTTAGAAACCCAGCAAAGCAAAATCTTAGACTAATTTCTAACTCAGAATTTTACTTTAGAAATCAGTAAATAAGAGAGAACTTGGGAATCATGCCCCTAGCCCGCTACCTTAAATTTTTTGCATTTAATTTCTACCATAAAATATACACAATCAACAATGGTGAGATTCAGGGTATTGAACTTTACAGTCCTTATGGCCTAATGCACTTCCACAGGCCCAGAGCGGTGTTGAGAGTAAAACCTCTCACCAATATCTCCATTCATTCAAATACTTCCAAACGAAAAAGAAAGAATAATAATAATAATTAATGGAAATCATATCTTTACCTAAATGAAATCCTGTGAGAAACCACATTGCAAATAAATTGTGTGTATCCAATAAATATCTCCATTCTATTTAATCTTTAACAAATATGGAAAAAAAATTTTTTTTCTTTCTCTTCCGTTGCAAATATTCTAACTGAACTTTGTGTTTATCAAGAATTATTGTCATCAGTCTGTGTTTTTTCTTTGTAAATATTTTAATGAAATTTGTGTGCTTCAAAGAATTCTTGGTAGTTTAGTGGTTAGGGTATCGGTCTTCCGTCCGGAAGGGCGGGGTTCGATTCCCAATGCCGCCAAAGACCCACCGAGTACATGCGATATACGTGCTTGTTAAAACTGTTGTATTGAAAGTCCTGTGGTTGGTCATTGAGAAGTAACCATGGGTGTAATGGTCTGGAGAAAAAACTTCCCCCTTCAGATCAATGTCAAAATTGAGGGAGTGGATCCTCTGGTGGTGCCATCTATCGGATGCTTTAAAAAAGAGCTAAAACTTGCTTTCACCTTTTTGGTGCTCTACTTAAAAAACGAAATACACTCCTTATTGAATTAAATTCGCATTGCCAAGGAATAGCGAGCTTAGCTTGTCCAAGTGTCTTAAATAACAACAGAAATTACCTGACTACCATTCTGGCTTTAGGCTAAGCAGAAAGTTTTTCACTCCATCGCAAAAATTCTAATATTTTTTTTTATCTAAATACTAAATTGATGAGCAATGTTGTGTTTTCTTTGTTTCGTTGTCAATAATTTTGATAGCTATTAAATTTATGGAAAATGTAGTGTTTGCTTTTAGTAGCAATCAGTAGTTGATTAGTGTTACATCAAGAAAATTTTTTACGAAATCTGTTAATATAAAAATGGAAGTTAAAATTTATTCCTGTTTTAAAAAATAAAATCTGTAATTCCAATGTAGTATTTCAACTTGATTATTGTTTCTTTTTGAGTTATTTTACTTGTAAAAAAACAGTCACTTTTGAATATTCCTTCTCAAATATTGGGAAATTTAATTGATGAAAATAATTTAATGGGAGTTGCTACCTACTGTTTATAATCTTAACCGTAATTGAATTATATATGGCTTCACTTTAACAATTTGTTTATTATTCAATATATTTTCCTTCTGTTTGTAATGATTTTTGTTACATATGGTTTTATTGAATCATGAGTACGAATATATTTTTTGTACTCTAGATTAAAGTATATTGGATTTTATTTGCATCGAAATAAAAGAAATTAAAATCGAATGTCAATAGTTATTATAGTCTCTTCTGGAATTCCTCTTATTTTTATATATATTTTTTCAGATATATTTAACTATCAGTTAACGTTGGCTTAAAAATTAATTAGCTATCTATTTTCGATATAAACATTTATTTCGAACAATTTTCGATATATATACTTTTATGTCATATAGCAATGATTAATATTATTATTAGAGTTTATAATTAAATGAGACAAATCAATGATGAATATTGCTGTCATTTTTGAAACTAATTAATATGGAGTGGTATAATGTTAATAATAATTGTCAATAATTACTGTATTCTGGAATTTCTTCAATTTTTCATACATGTAAATATTTTGTTGAGATATAATTTTTAACCAGCTAATTAGTTAGTGATGATTTAAAAATTAGTTAACTTCCTATCTTTGGTTTTAATTTACATGTATGTCCAGAGTCGTAGGAGCATACTTGGCTCCCGGGTACGATATCTTTTGTGGCGCCCTCTGGAAAGAAATACTGATACAATATAAATATGAGAATAAAATGTATTAAGTAATAAAAAATGTATAGTATAAATATATAATACGTTATAATAAATTGAGTATACTTTTAATGAGAATACAATGAAAATAATAACAGAATATTATACCTACTATAAATTAATCGAAAATATATTAATTAAAAGCCTAAGCTTTAAATTTGAAACAAAATTCAATTCTAGTTAGAAAGAAAAAAAAACTTATATTGGATTCGAAAAAGTGTAGAAGGAATAATCGGACGTACGTGATTTAGAATTAATTAAACAGATTTTTATGTATGCAATTATATTAAAAAACATTATTTTCAACATGAAATAGTTCAATATATATTATAGATATAAGTAGAAGTAATTTACAATCATAATATAATACACTAGATACATTTTTCTAACCTTTGCTGAACCGAAATAATTAATTACTTCATCAAAGTTGATCATTTCAATTTTTTTTCTATAGTTAAAAATGTTAACACTTAGACGGTTTTAACTCAGGGTAAATCGTAAATGCGTTAAAATTAATTTTAATTTGCTGAATGAAAGCTCACAGCTTGCAATTGATATAGAAATAGTTAAGAGTATTTGAATGGGGCGATTCTCACATCTTCTTCTTCTTAGAATTGGGTTTGTATATCATTGGGCACATCTGCTTTTATCAGTATTTTGTACTGTTAACTCCAAACCCAATGTTTCCTAGTTCCAGTTGCTCGGGTCACCCACTTTATTAATAAAGTCCAATAACCCTTTAATGGAGTCTAGGTGTAACTCTCTAGTATGGATGATGCCTAAAGAAGTTAATCTAGAGAGGGCAAGGGCCTCGCATTCGTAAATGATATGCTTGGCCGTTTCCTCTTGCATGACATTTCCTGCAGATAGGGTCTTGCTGAAACAGTCCCATTTTATGGAGGTGTTTTCTGAAATAATAGTGCCCAGTTATGAAGCCTATTATTAAACGTATATTCTGCTTAGAGCATCTTAGAATTTCAGAGGCAATCCTCGTGATGATCCACAGATGGTTCTGGTTAGAGTGTCAGTCATGCTAGCGATAGCTTCCTGACTTTCACCAGAGGAATATGATTTGGAGGTCACTTCTACCTCCTGTGCAGGATGCATTACTGCCCCTTCACTAGATTGCCTCTGAGTTCCTTTGTCTTTTTCAGTAAGGTCTACTTAAGAGGCTTCACTTGCAAATGCAGAAAGGTTTGTTATTTCTTGTGTCTTTTCAGCCACAAGATAACAATTAATAAGCTCAGGTAATATAACAGTCCACCCAACATTCCCTGAGTTACTGGGCAAGGCAAAAAAGCTCTAGAAGTTCACTAGGAAACTAGAGGCTCCGTTAAGACACCATTACCGCGTTGCCAAATAGCCCTAGGCATGGGTCACATCACACCAGGGTTTACGGGAGCTGGTTCGTGACCTCTGATTCTATATTCAAGGCTATCTTGTCATTCCTACAGGATGTTCGGCGATCCACCACCTGCCGACGCGCCTGGTAGCTGCTCAGGCCCCAGGTGTAGAAGTGTAGAAGGAATAATCGGACGTACGTGATTTAGAATAAATTAAAAAGATTATTATATATGCAATTATATTAAAAAACATTTTTTCAACATGAAATAATTCAATATATATTATATACATAAGTAGAAGTAATTTACAATCATAACATAATACACTAGATACATTTTTCTAACCTTTGCTGAAGCGAAATAATTAATTACTTCATCAAAGTTGATCATTTCAATTTTTTTTTCTATAGTTAAAAATCTTAATACTTAGATGGTTTTGACTCAGGGTAAATTGTAAATGCGTCAAAATTAATTTTAATTTGATGAATGAAAGTTCACAGCTTGCAATTGATATAGAAATAGTTAAGAGTATTTGAATGGGGCGATTCTCACATACTTGGGAAAACAAAATATATCTGTAACAAAATATATCATTAAAAGAAAACTCAAGTTTATGTATTACTCTTAAACAAACTAAAGATCCTTTTGAAGATTTATGAATTTCCATGAAATAAATTTCTATTTTACAAGTATGAAAGATACTTGCAAGTAAATGATTGTAAAACACTCTTAGAACAACATTATCACCTATTTTATTTATATAGTTTTTCAGTTATAGTCTTAAAAGTCTTAACTTTCATAGTAATGCTTATAGTTTTGAAAAAATAGCCTTTAAATTTAATCAAATTAATTAGTTTTGATACATAATTTAATTAAATTATGCATAAAAGCTTTCTCAGAAGCTTTGTAAAAAAATCGACATAATCTCTTTCGACTAATGTTTGAAAAAATATAAGTAACGTGCATCATAAAAAATAAATTTTACTGTATGAATAATGTATCTTTATTTTGATGACTTAGGATTTGAATTGTTATCCACGTCTTAGGATTATATTTACGTCTTAGGATTTGAATTATTATCCACATTTTTCAGTCATTAAAATTTAAATCACATTCATAGCGAAAATTAAAAAAAAAAAATCGAATAAGATAATTTCAGAAATGCATACCTTTTGTAACCTGTAATTTTTGGCAAAAATATTTATATTCCATAATTGATTTCAATTTTTCTGAAAAAAATGCTAAACTAAATTACATCATTGAAAAATGACAGGTCTATTTAAGTGCTTATATTGATTACAATTAAGATATAATTTGTACATAAATTTTATAAATTATATTTCTGGCTGAATAAATATATATTTTTAAAAAATGACTTCCAGCTCCCCATTTTTATACCTTGTTGTATTTAAAGGGACCATTTTATGAAATTATTATCGGAACTTATTACAGATTTTTTAAACCTTCAATGTACGTTCGAATTAGTAATGTTCTATGGTATTTTCCATTTGTCATGAAACATTCCTTTTTCTTTGGTCTGGTTTAAACTGTTATCAAAATAATGATATTGAAAGGCTATGAGTCAGCAATTAGTGGTCAGTTAATGGCTATTAATGATTATATGAGATCGCGTCTCATAAAGTTTATGCATGTCAGAAGCAATCCAAAGATTTAATTAACAGTTTAACAATAGAAGTTTTTAAGAAGGCTAATTATCAGAATAGATTCAAATCCAAATATGGATTAGCCACGAGAAATCCAGCAGCTGTAGACTCTAATCAATAAATGTCAAGTCATACAAAAGGAGCTTGAAAAAGATAGCTGCTTGAAAAGATAACTTCAGGGTCTCAAACAGTATAGCCAATTGACCACATTTCAATTTGTTATATTCTTCTCAGTTTTCAAAGAAGTAGCCAGAGAATTCTAAAATGGATGATGAGTATAGTCACAGATGTCAAAGAAGACGTGTAGCCATTCATGATAAACTATGTGATGGTTGGTTCCACGCCTTCTAACCATAAACAATGGTGATATGCCTGAGACGACTAAAATACTTTTCTCAAAAACGAATATTCTAGACGAGTCTACATATGCTTATTCCTTGTCAAAGGCAGCCAGTCATAAGACGTTTATCTCTCATGTTGGCGAAATTCTTAAATATACAAACTATTTCGATAACAAATTTATGTAATTTTAAAATATGATTATTATACTATTGTTTCGTAAATTAATTGAGTTGGAAATTACCAAATTCAGATTTCTTTTTAAATTTTTTGAGTGTGTTGGAAACACGGTTATTTATTTGACATTTTAATATCAAAAATTTTTAATGTGAGTTAAAATTCTGTTCCAGAGATTTTGATATTGGACATTGCTTTTAGAATCGCATTTTCTCATAATACTAATAGTTATAACATTACTTACATTTAAAATTTTCTTTTATTCTAGTAAAAAAGCATCAAGAATAATCTTTTATCTCATTTCTATAAGTTTATACAATTTCCTAAGAAATGATGAAATAAATTTATACCGTTTTACCAATAATTGTCCCAAATTTAAATCATTCATATTATATCTTTATCTGTGTAGGCTATGTGATTTTGGCCTTGAATGGGCGGAAAGTGTTGCACTTTTCTCTTGAACATACCGACGGCCTTCCAAATGGAGCGGTCGTGGGTAGTTAATGATTTTAATTTTTCTCTCCATTGTGTGGTGTTGTATTCGCTAATCTTGGCTCTGAATTCATTATTTGCTTTGTTATATTCTGATTTAGTTTGTTCATTTCTATAGGTTTGTGATATTTTTCTTAGTCTATTTCTTTTAGTTTTTAATTCTCTCAAGTACCGGGGAAGGAGTGTGGGACTGGGGGAAAATGCCCTCTCTGATTCACGGTGCGCTCTGAGCAGCTCCGCCTCCAAGCGAATAGTTTCGTTTTCAAGTTCGTCTCCCGTGTTAACTTTGATGGGGGTGAATGGGTTATTTTTTAATATTTGTTTGTATTTAATCCAGTCCGTGTTATGAATAGTGGGTGATTTTAACAGAGGAATATTAAGGTTGAACTCGATCATGACTGGGTTATGATCAGAGCTGAGTTCGGGTAGGGCTTTAATTGTTGTGTCATAATTAATTCCTCTGATGAGGGCAATATCAATTGTTGAAGCGGTATTAGCGCTAAAATGAGTGGGTGTATCAGGTGCATGGATTGTAATTTCAGCTTTATCAGCGAATGTTTTGATTATTTTTCCTATTTTGTTGGAATGTGTGTTATTCCATGCAGCATGTTTGGCATTCAATTCTCCACAAATTAAAATGTCATAGTTTGTAGCTAGTAGTGTTTCTAGATCCATATTAATGTAACTATATTGTGGTTTAGGGCGAATATATGTGGAGCAGAAAGTAATGTGGGGGAGAGTCGGCAGGGTGACAGTCACCAAAGTAGCTTCCACCGTTATTAATTTTTGTGTGATGTTTCTGTAGTGAGGGAGACTACTCTTGATAAAAATAATTGTCCCACCTCCGTTATGGGTTGAATTTGCAGGGCGATCATTTCTATAAGTTAGGTAACCTATAAGACTAATATTAATTTGGTTTGTGAGAAACGACTCTTGGATTAGGATAATATCAGGGTTGTGCTCATTTACAAAGTCACGGAACTCAGTCATTCTGTTTCTAATTCCGCAGGAATTCCAAGAACAAATTTTAATTTTTTGCTGGTTGTCTGACATTATTGCTTATTACTGGCCTCATCTAAAAGATCCATGATATGAAACATCTTATCCATGCGTTCTGGCGTAGCTCTTATTCTTTTTATTGCATCTGGGATATTAATTCCTTTAAATGCTTCCCTAATTTCGCGTAAGAGCGTAAATAGATCACTTGAGTCTGATCTTTGTTCAATATTTTCTCCTTCTGGAGAACTTGTTTGAATATTGACTGGTTTGTTTTGAGCTTGGGGTGGCACAGTGGTAGAGCTTTCAGCTCGTCCAGCGACAACGTTGGCAAATGAACGTTCATTATTAACAAAATTTGTTTTAATAATTTTTTTTGGTTTATTTTGGGGAACTTAAGGCAGCCCCTATAACTGGCCGGGTGATTTCCACCGCAATTGCAGCATATTGGTGTTTCAAGTTTTTTGTCTTTTGGACATTCTCTAGTGTTGTGCGTTTCGGCACATTTAACGCAGCGGGGGGTCATGTGGCATAGTTCACTAGAATGGTGAAAGCGTTGACAATTATAGCATTGTATAATATTTTTTGCACCTCGATAATGCTCTATTGTGGGGTTGGAAATATGGCAGATGCTTTTTATTTTGAAGATGCCTGATACTTCAGGGGTATTGAATACCTGAACTAGAAAGAGGGGGAGTGGCTTGCCATTTCTTTGGCTGGTCATACGATTGACTCTATGTATTTTAAAGCCTTTGCTGGCCAAATCTGAGGCGATCTCTTCACTTTTTGTTGTCAAGGGGAGGTCCCTAATGACAAATTTTCTAGGTTTTTCATTTTTCCCTCTGAAGAGAATGTATTCATATTTGTTTGATTCAAGAAATTTGGTTATTTCTCTGTGGTCGTTTTCCGTTTTTGGGATAAGTTTTAAATTTTCTCCCGATGTTCTAGCATCTATTTCTTTGTTTAGAGCATTTTTTAGGCCAGTCATAAATTGACAATGGCTCTCACCATACCTAACAATGATGGGGGGAATTTTTGGTGCTGGCTCTGTTGTCAGCTGGTTCGCGTCCATTTGTTCTTGGTTTTCCTCCTCTGGAGTTAACCAATTGAACGCATTTTTAGTTTCTATTGGGGTTGGGATGACATTTTCAGTCATGGCCTTAGCAGTTTTTTTTGGAAATACGAAAGTGTCCTCACCATCATTATTTCTTTTCTTAGCGGTTTTTTCTTTAGAGTTACAAGCAACATTAGCTTGGTTATTATTTAAGTTAGGAGGGGTAGGGGGATATGCCAATACAGAATCAGAGATATAGCTACCTGTACTAGCTGTCTGTATAGTTTCTCTGTAGATTCTTATCGTTTCTTCTATCTGATCTATCAGTCGTTGTTTAGGATTTGTGGCCGAGGTACACGGTCTGCTTCCAAGTAGTGACATCTTGATCTGCATCAGGCTTTTTATCTGGAGCTCGTTGGCATCCTTGTAACCTTTCTGCATGATGTCATGTAGTTTCGCTGGCTTGATAATTCCGTTGTCCTTAATCGTTTCCATTTCCATTTCCAGTCAATTTCCGGAGAGCAAGCGCTTTTAAAAGCAAGAATTGCTAGCAGTGAAAACTGCTGTTTTTTCCCCCTCTAGGGGAGGCAATGCGTCTTCAGTGGTGCGGTATTAGCGCCCGACAGGGTTGAGCGCGCTTCGGCGTAATAGTTGATTGTACTAGTGAGTACTGCAGAGAGCATTCAAGTGCGTCCTTCACTGACGAAGGAAAATCCACGAACTCCCGCGGCTTCAGTAGACCTAAGTCTGTCAAGAACAGGTTAGAGGAGCCTAGCAGTAGTGCGTCCGTCCAGGTCGGCTGCTCGAGCCAGAATCAGTCTGAAATCAAGTCAGAAAATGAAGTCAGAAATCTAGTCAGAAATGAAATCAGAAAATCAAGTCAGAAATGATTTTTTTCTTTATTTTTTATTTTTTTTTTTTCAGAATGAGCCGAACCAACTACCCCTAGGTGGTGTTGGTCGAACGCGTTTAGAGATTTCAGCGCATGCGCAGTCAAAGATTCAGTAGCTCTTGTAGCTCTGCATGTGCGGTACGTAAACAAAATTTGCCTATTTAGTGAAAACAACGTGTAGGAAGGAAAGCGCCATTTTAAGTCTCCCTAGGTTATTCCTATTCTATGTGAGTATTTTATCTATAATTATGTATCTGTCAATTGCCGAATGTACAAATAGGAAATTGTTAACGTTGAATTGAAGCATGTATTTTAATTTTTGGACTCTTTTCAAATTTTATTTTGATGTATCACATTAGTTTAAGTGTGTTGCTTTCTAACATACTACCCTTTTTCTTTATTTTTAATTAAATTGAAAAAAATCTTTGAAGCTGATTTAAATTTTAATGAATACTATTAAAAATGCGATAGTTTGTAATTTTTTTTAAAAATAGATTATAGAAATATATATTTATTTTAAAATACATTTCCATGTTATTTGTAAGGCATGGACAATGTTTCTTATTTTGTGTGTGTATATATATGTGTGCGTGTATATATATATATATATATATGTATGTATATATATATATATATATATATATATATATACGTATGTGTATGTGTGTGTGTGTGTGTGTGTGTGTGTGTGTGTGTGTGTGTGTGTGTGTGTGTGTGTGTGTGTGTGTAAACATATACATGTGTTTGTGTGTCCGTGTATATATACATATATGTATATTTGTATGTGTATAAATATATGCGCATGTGTGTATATGTAGTGGGCTGATAAGCTGAGCTGAGTACAAGCATGCTTGGGAACTAAACACTTGGGGTTTTGCGTTAAGCTGATCACATAATTAGAACAAATGCTTCGCACCCTAGGGCCTCTCGGTTAGGAAAATAGAGTTAGGTACAGTAGGCCTTGCCCCGCATGGGCTGAAGTGCCACACATTTTAATAGTTACATTTCAAAAAATATATTTCTTTTATTTGCATATTTATTAGAAAGGTTTTATTGCATCTTTATTCATTAAAATATCTATACTAATTATGAATCAACGAATAATGGATGTCATATATCTTCTCTCTTTATGCACATATATGGGTGCTTGTAAATATTTTTGGTCCGTATTGCATCACATATAAGTAATTTTGTTAGTAGAGTTCATCTCCCAGGAGACGAAACAATTTGCTTGGAGAGAATTCTTACAAGGAGTTTCATTTTTTTCACTTTAGCAATGTCAAAGTGATAGGATTGCATTGAATTTAATATAACAGAATATGAGTGGAAGCCTAGTAGTAAATATAATATAATATAACTGTAAAGCCTAGTTATATGAATATGTGTGATAATGTGGGATAGTGTAATAATGAAAGAAAAATAACTTCTTAGAGTAAATTGTTTTATATTATTTTAAGTGAATTGAAACCTAAATCAATCGAAAGCAACTCATTTTAATTTTATCATTCTTTTTCATGTAAATCTGACGTTTTTACCGAAATTACTTCTTTTACTTTTAATTATATGTAAATTTCGGTTCACATACACTGGAAAAATAATTTAAATAATGCACTTGTATAAAAAAAAATCTTCCATTTATATTGAAATAAATTGACCGTAACAGCTTAAACTACTTAGTATATGCACTGAAAGTAAGCCAATCAGATTAACCAATAAAATCAATTTTCAAGCACTTTTTTTCTAAAATATATAACAAGTTATATTTTATCTTAGGTTTTCCAGTTTCGGGTTTAGGAACAGCAATTTAGCAAGTAAATGTGTGCCTTAACACTTTTAAATAAGCACAAAAAGAGCATAAAAAATATTTTCAACTGGGTTAAAAAAAACTTAAATTAATTAATATTTGCTAATAAATTCCTAATGCATTTAGGCTGATTAATTCTAAAAAAAAAAAATGCTGGAAATTAAATTTGGTGTATATGCTAAACATATTAATACTAATAGGATTGGAAAAATATTTATTCAATTGAATTACTTAAGGAATTATTAATTGTCTATATCAGCAGTTTTTAAAATGAAATGATATAATACTAATTTTTTTTGCCGTTCAATTATTTCAATCGTTTATTTTCATCATACGTATCCTTAAAGCTGATAGGCAACACACATACATATTCTAAGAATATGCAAGTGTTCTGCTGCCCTTTGTATAAATTAATCAATAGCATCCCATTTTTCAAGTTGCCATATGATCTTTCAAAGTGTTTAACTTCCAGAATTAAAAAAAAATTGATTTCTAGATTGAAAGAAATGTATAATAAATTTGAAAATAATTTCATAAATTGTAGAATGCTTTGTAAATTTTCAATAAAATTTTCCACATATATTGAAAAAAATATTATTGAAATACCATAGCATCTGTAATCTAGATTAGCTTTCTATTTCACCAGATTGCTTCATAATAATGTAAATCGAGTTAATGAAAAGAAACACACTGATTACTTAAAAAAAATAATGCTTTTTACGAAGTTAATCTTTTGTTCATCACTAAAAATTATTTTCGAATTCAAAACACAACTTTCACTTTAATAAAAAAAATGCTTTTGCTAAGAACATCTAAATCACATTTTAAATATAATAAGAAAAAATATAAAAGTAGCAAATGATCTTTTATTATTGTTTTAGGATGTAAATATCGTAAGAGGTATCAAAATTAAGAAGTTAGATAATCCGCAAATTATTTCATCTCAAGGTTAAAATTTGATTAATTTAATTGATACAGAATAGTAATAATGCAAGTTTATCTATATACAATTTACATTTAAAAATTATACTTTAATAAAAAAAATAATATACGTACGAAAATTAAACTTTTTCTTCATTTATATTTAATAACATTTGGTTCTTAATTGTCAAGCATCTTCTTCAAATATTTTAGTGTAGAATAAAAATAATTTTTCAGATACAGAATTCTAAGAATTTTCAAAATATATTAAACATGGGAAATAAAGTTTTTGAAAATTGTTTTGAAAGTTTCCTAGTGTGATGTTGAATTACTTTGATTCAAATAATTTAGATAAATAAACTAAAAAGCTTCTGTTATTTCTTTAAGTACAACATTTTATAAAAAATATTTAAAAATAATTCGCCTTTTATTTTCATGGTAAAAACTAACCTCACTGGTTACTACATACAAATATATTCAGATAAAATACTATAAACATTAGTATGTGTTAAGGAAAATATAATATAAGAAAATGTATACATTTAAATCTTAATTTATCTCATGGTAATAAAAATATGAAACGCACTTGTATCATTCGAAAGGGAAAATTTTTCCTCTATAGAAAACATTAAATATGTTAAGAAAGATTCAATATATCTGAATGTATGGACAATATAGCAAACAAGCCAACTTGTTTAATCAAAATGGCATAAAAATTCAAAACGTAATAATTTAAATATATTGTCATTCTTTGTATTTCATATTATTCACTAATGAACATGAAAGCACTGAGAAATTTCTTCTATCAATTTATAAATCACAACTTATTATTATTTTTGCTTTTTAAAATTTTTACAAAAATAAATGATATGCATTTTAGATTTAATCACTTTTATTAGGCTGTACAACTCCTTCTAGCAAACTGCTAAAAACATACAACCCTACGTGGGATTGTAAACTGAAAAGTGACAACTCCCCCTCCCACACTCAGCAGGGTGTAAACTTTCAGGGGGGTAAGAAATCTTCCCAGTAAGAGGAATTTGCCGATGATAATGACCAGTTCAAGGGAAGTGAGTAATAAACGAAAAAGTACAACATCTGGATTTGAGGAGGAAACGTTTTCCCCATATTCTTAAAAATTCCTGAGACGCTGAGTCGGTTAAGCAGCATATTAGGGAGACATTGCTTATTTATTTTAAAATGTTCAATGCTGACATGGGAACTAGTAAGTCGGGAAGCGCAACATACGGTATTAAATTGATGGTGGGTGAATTGAATTCATATCATAATTTTGATTTATAATTTCAGTACGAGGTCGACATCAGAGTTTTAAATCTTGTCTGGAAAACTGTTAAACGACAGAAAAAAAACATTACACTGTGGCAGGATAATATTAGAGATTTAAGTTGTTGTTGTTGTTTCCCTATGTCACTTGGGCATGCCAAGCTCGCATTTTGCCTTTGGCACTGCGAATTAAGTCAATAGAGAGCGTCTTTCGTTTGGATCAGAGCACCATGAAGGTGAAAGTACGACTTTGCTCTTTTTAAGGTGCCCCGTAATTTTGAACCACTCTCAGGTGACGAAGCCACACCTGAACTGGCACCCTCCTCTCCACATCCACGCCACACCAGCGGAAGGACAGAGATTTAAGTAAATCGGCTGATATTATTCTATAATGGAAGATAAAACAAATTTGTTCCGTTTGTCAATTAGATTTTTGTATTTTAGAACCAAATATTACAAAATTTAGGAAATCAAAAATACCTCTCTGTATTAGTTAAATATAATTGCTTCTCGCTGACAGTAATAACCACTCTTTCAAAGGAGATGACATAAAGAAATTTTGTACTTAAATAAATGTATAAGTGGCTTTCTTTAAAATAGTGCATGTTACTGATAGCATTTTAAAAGTGAGAATTCTGTTAATAAACAGTATGATTATTCATTTTAACTTAACTTTTTGATAAAATGCTTAAAATAATATGAATATATGATCTGATTGAATAAAATTCTTCAGAAATGGAAAATTTGTTCTTAAAGTAAGTAACTTTATAAGTAAAATAATACTCCAAAAATAAATGCTTTTTCCAAAGCTAGATTCTTTTAAAGTCACTTTTCTAGTCACTCATAGCACTTTTTATGCGGAGGTGACTTGCCTAATCCGGGGGCCGTGGTAGCCTGGTTGGTAAGGGTGTCGTTCTCAATACCGAAAGGTAGTAAGTTCAAATCCCAGCCAACCGAAGATCCATTTTAAAGTGGCTGGGGCAAGTTAAAACTGGGCGTAGTCGCAATGTCCTCCAAATGAAATTATACTTGGGTGGCAGGCCAAATATTAGGGGTTTTCTGCTAGGTTCCTGCTTCAAAATCTTGGAGACGCCACCCGGCTGTTTCTAATTAACTGCTGGTAGAGCCTAACTCATAGCTAGGTACAGGGAAGCATGCTGGTGCAACAATAAGAACTCACCTAATCCATAATCTGAGTGTTGCTGAATTCTTATTTTTCCACTACTTAGATTTTTAGAAATCAACACTCTAAATGAATAAGGAATTTATTTATAAATATTAATTAATTTATGTTTTTAACTCAGCTGAAAAATATATTTTTGATGCTCTTTTTTATGGATATTTATCGATCAAAAAGAGCATTTTTGGCTTATTTAAAAGTGTTGACCAAATTTATTAGCTAAATTGCTTTTTCTCAACTCAAAATTTAGCAACCTTTGATAAAATATCACTTGTCATATTTTTTTGAAAAGAACTGCATGCAAATTTATTTTATTGGTTAAGTAAATTAGGCTGCTACTGACAATTTTTTGGAAATTTATTTCTACAAGAGTTTTTTTTCAGCATTTTTCTTACGTATGTGAGCTAAAATTTACATATAATTAAAAATAAAAGTAAAAAAGAATGCTTATCATTTAATTTGGCAAAAGTGCCAGATTTATAAGAAGAAAAATTATAAATTATAATGAGTTGCTTCTATTGACTTAGGTTTAAATTTACTTTAAATAATATATAACAATATACTAAGAAGAGTAACTTTTTATTATAAAAAAGTTTTTTCATAAAAAGTTTTCCTTTGTAACATAATGATAGTAGGCATGCGAAACTTTTATATAGTCTCCTAATTAAAGAGGCATTTAATTTTAAATAATTTTAAATAGCATTTTATTTTTGTAATTTTTATAAACAATTTTGCTCTTTTTACCAAACTAACCGTTTTTTATGCTACTTGATATTACTTCAGGTTGTAATAACAAAACTAAATTTAAATATTTCATGATTTCCATGCCCCCCTTTTTTAACACTAATAATTCATACAGGTGTTTCTGCCTAAGCAAATGTTCTTTGTTTTCATAACTTTAATTCTTGAGAAAAAATTTGATAGAAATATGTAATACACTGATTATTACTTTTAGGTTTTAATGACACTATCAAACAGATTTCGAATTTTATGTTCAAATGATAAATGTGACGGATTAATTTTTTTATTCAAATAAGAATGTTTAAGAAGATAAGGTAACCATTTGGCTACAAGAATTTGTGTAGTTAAGATTATTAGATTTTAAAATTTCTTTTGGTATCTAATATCAATCGTTTTAAAGAATATTTTTTGTAGAACAAACATATTAGAAATTTGTTTTAAAAATAATTTTATAATAAAATAATTTCTTAATAACATTTTATAATACAATAATTACTTTCCTTAAGTTTAATGTTTAATTCTTTATATGTAGTATGAATGTGACTTCAAATAAAATCATTAATACACCATTTGAAATAATTGTGAAGTGTATAAAACTATTTTTGACATAGAAATGTTAATTAATCTTTAAATATTAAATAAGACTCACTTATTTTGCTGTAGAAAATATTGCTGTTTAAAAATTTGATTTAAATTCATCATAAATTTAACTTGCCTAAAATATATTAAAAATTATTTATTATCAAGATATTAAAAAAGATTAAAAAGTAGAATACACTGATTTCTTTTCCTTCAAGGTTGGCTGATATATATTTGAAATAATTACTTTTTTGAAGGAAGAACTTTGATTTGAATGAAAAACTAAGAAACTTTCAACTGTAAATATAAGTCTTTCTTAATTCAAATGTAATTAAAAATTGAAATTTTAGCTGATATCATGAGACGTTTGTATGGTTTAACACTGCATTCTTACTTTTTTGTATATAAATAATTTCATTTTAAATTTTTAATTTACTCTTTTAAATTCTTTTTAATAGAAATTTTCTGAACCACTTAACATTTTAACAAGCTCTTTCATCTTTTTCTTTTCCTTAAGAATAATTTTTCAGCTTCCCGCTTTTAAGGTAATTTTCTCATACTATCATTGAAAATTGTTTCTCATATTCTTTAAAATGGATCTTATATACATTTCATTACTCTGCGTGTAAGAAATGACCTTGTGCAAAGTTTAAGCTTTTGAATAGAAAGTAATAATTATAAAGCATTTAGCATTTTTTAAAAGTTCAAAGAAAGAAGTTTGCATTCTTAATTAAATAAAACTCCACAAAAACGCATTCAAAGATAAAATAAAAATTTATTTAACTTTTAATAATATAACATCAACAAATAATTATTGTATTGAATCTCAATGTATTACGAGATATCGCTGTTCTCTTTCATTTATAAAATTTGCTTATTTTTGATAAGTAATCATAAATTTTAATATTTTAAATTAAAACATGAAGGAGTTTCCGTTACAGTTCTTTAAAACTAAATAAAAATTGTTTATTTACGTATAAAAATCGCACATAATTAATTTCCTTTTAATATGACTAAAACTAAGAAAATAAATCTAACCAATGTTTCTGCAAATAGAAGTAGTGTACTAAAAAGTCTCAGTGAATTAATTTTATCTTTCATTATTGAAATTTATATTGTATTTTATTTTAATATACTTCAATTTTTGCTATCGTTTTTAGAAAGATCGTAGCAAAATGAATACTTATTTATGTTATTTAAAAAACAAGGAGATGCTTAAGAAAGAGAAAGATTTTTTGTTAGACACTTATAAAGATGAAAATAGAAAAAGAAAAACAGACATGGATGTGGAAACACCATTTGTTTCACGAAAAAGTGAACTCGGATATGCAAACTTGGTCAGTATTCATTAAAATCTATTAAACATATTTATAAAAAAATAGAAAACTCATTTTTTAAAAAAAATCAAGTTATATGTTGTAACAACTATTTTTTTGGTTGCCATTATAGATTGAAATATTCTACGGAATCCCTACATCTCAAAAGCGAAAAGAAATTGAAGAATGGATTAGAAAGGTCGGAGATTTAATGCCTGGATCTGGTTTATGTGTAGGTCCTTTGATGGTAAGGAATTTTTTTTATATTTATTTGAATATCAATTGAAAAGAATTCTTAAATTAATATATTTTCAGGTTCCTATTTTAATATTTTATTAAACATTTCTCATTTCATTCAACATGCTATAAAAAGAGATTTAATTTAATTCTGTTAAAATTTTGAAATACTCTCAAGCAGTTTTTTTTACATAAATAAAATGGTTAAGTGTTTTAATTTATCAGTAATTAAAAAATTTGCATAAATAACTGCTTTTTTATTGTTAGATTACACCACATTGTCGAAATTTATATTTAATAAAACCAGACACCAATAATCAATTTGTTTTGTCTCCTTTAGTACTAAGTTAACCTCTTTCTCAATTAAAAATAATTCATAAGAACATTTTAAAAGGGAGTTAAAATGATTATGAAGAAATTTCTGACAAACTAATAAAAAATTAATGCAGAGAATATCATAATCTTCTTCAATAATTTCAGTTTCAATATTAAAGAATCAAATATTAAACTTAATGTGTGATTTTTCATGTTGTAAGATAATGATCTCTGTTATTATTTAACCCGTTTAAATAAATTATGTAATTTATTTTAATATTTTATTTTATTTATTTATTTCCACGACATTAATACAATTGATGTTGAGTAATCCTGGACACAATGGTTGAAACTGTTGATACACATATGATTAATAAGTATATTAATGATAATTATGTATTTACATACAATGAAAATCACAAATGCATTCATAGAAATTTGAAAAATTTCCTTATACGCGTGAAATATTTAAATTAATGTTTTTGTTCCTTTTATTTTGTTACAGTTTCCCACCGATAATGCTTGTGCTACGGAAATAAACGTGCCGGATCGGAATCCACCAAATTTATCTCTGCGTTCTCACTGTTTGGCAGCCTTAAAGAAGCGTAGACAAAAAAGTATTAAGTCAGATAAACATATAAGCTCATTAATGACACAGAATAATAAAAACTTGCTTAAGAAAAAACGAAGCAAAAACATTTTCCAGCAGTCACTGCGAACCACTCCTGCTTCGTTTCCTCACAGATCAACGGTAACAGGAGAGAACTGCGAAGTGGAGCCTTTACTCAAAAAATTGAATGACATTAGCTTAAAAGAATTTCCTGATGCTCCCCAAGATGTTATGGACAAAGAATGTGAAATGAATTAATATTACTCATTAATTAAATGTGTTCTTAAAATAAAATTTCACATTTTATTTGAAAATCCATTTTTTATTATTACAAATCATTTTTTTACATTACATTTTCATTACAGTACATTTTCTATCATTACATTACTCTTTCACTATCATTACATTACTCAATTGCATTCTCATTGTTTTTTGATATTGCTATTAGTATAAAGTTAAATGATATTTTATTTTACTCACCCCATTTTCTGATCTCTCATACTATTTGCACCTATAAATAATTTTCACCGTGTGTAATAATATTGGCTTGTCTGAATGCTTTATATTAATGAAATTTAGTATTTCTTGTGAGTAATAAACCGATTTAGTATTATTAATACTGCATGATGTTTACTGATGTTGTATGTTATTTTTTATATTTAATATATTTTTCTAAGCTGCATCCACTGTAATAAATCTCTATTTTGTTTTCCTTTAAAAATATATAATTGTCTCATTAAAAAAAATCATAACCATATCAAATAAAGTTGAAAGAAAAATACTATACAAGTTTTATTAAGACTAGCAACAATGATTTTTTGTTTAATTAGTCATTCTGCTTGTTATATTTATGATTTATATAATCTACAAATATTTGTTAAAAAAAGTTCAAGTTATGGTTAAACTACAACAACTATTAAAGGATTTTGGACACTGTTCAAATAATAAGTTATAAAGATTAAGTGAAATATTTATAATTTTACGTTATTTTTAATCGCAAAGGAACTATTTTCAGATAAATGGAAATAATATAAGTTGATAATTGTTGAAATCTAAGAGTGTATATTAATTGATTTGCATTAATAATTGAATGCTTATTTGTAAAATAGTATTACTGAAAAGTAATTTAACTTTTCTGTCCTACACTTCGAAAATGAAATTCATAAATTAATTTAAAAAAAGGAATTTATCTAAGATAATCAATGATTTTAAAAGGAGATTATGAAGCAAATTATTTTAAAGAATTATCATTTTCGCGAAATAAACTTGATAAAAATGTGCAATCTAGGGATTGAAGAACATCAAATTAATATGTAACTATTAATCTAATATGTTAGTGTAATTTTCTATCATAAAGGAATAATTTATTAGACACTTGCTCATTTTATTAGAACTATTAAATTTTTTGATTAATTAGTTTGAATGTGCTTATTAATGGTAAAGGAATAGTTATCAAAATTTTATACTACAAAAAATATGCAAGAATATAGCATTTTGAAAACCTTTACTGTTTCTCAAACTGAAAAAAAAAATTATATAAACAGAAGTTATAATTTGTGTTTAACGTATTGTAATTTTATTAAAAAATCTTAGCAGTAAAATATTAAATAAGTGTGTTCCTATAGAGCTTTTAGACCAGTTTAGACAATACTTGAAAATAATTTGAAATAAAATGAGTAAATTTATCAAGTGTTTGAAAAAATTCGTAGTTACTTTTGTGATAAGGTTTAGGACCGATTATAATGTGAAACTACTTCCTGAATATTTAAGTGAAGGAAATATTTATGGATATTTAAAATATATTAGATTTTTCATAACATTTAATGAAATTATAAAAATTTTGAGATCAAGTCTTTGACACATGTGCAGTATAACGAGAAGATTAAAATTCATTTCATGTAAAGTCTAAGAATTTAAGTATCGCATTATAAAAAAATGGTTCTTTATTGAGATATTTTCCTCAATTTTATTTCCAACTGGCACTAAGCAAAACAATTTTTTTTCTGGTTCATTAAAACCATTTCACGTCTTTCGTTCTTAATTAATAACACAAAAAAACTTCCATATATATTTGGATAGTAATTACTTGAGCAATCAGGTATCGAAAATCGTACTTAATATTTTTATTCTATATTCAATTTAGAATAGATTTTATTTTTGTCTTACTAAGTTTACTTTACTTAATTTTTAGATTACTAAAAATTCATCACAGCAAATCCACATCTGGGATAATAATATCTCAAAGATAAACTTATAAGCTAAAGTAACAAAAATATCAGAAATAAAAATCATACAATTTTTTTTTAGGTATTTATTTGAGAGAATATTGATATCTGTTATTGATTGCACCATTCGTACTGACTGTTATTACAACATGTCCCGTATAGATTACTATAATTAAAAAAATTACCCCAGACTAATCTGAACGGGTCTCAAAAATACGTTTAAACAAACAATAAATTATTTACATAGAATTGCGTTTCACTAATTATTAACTATAGAATTGCTGTAAAAAGTACTAGAACATAAAATTTTTTTCAAAAAAGTAATTGTATGTGTCAAGATTTAATTTTTTTAAGCCATATGCAAGATTATAAAAATGTAAGTATTCTGTAATAAAAATATTGCGTCATGTATTGCAGAATTTCATAATGGGCAAAAAATTGAAGCATTGAATGTAGTCGAAATGTACTGTTGATTGGAAGTACTGTAATATTCAGAGACATTTTAAAAAGAAAGAAATCATTATCATACTAATGAGCTTTATACAATTTATCAAAATATGATATACTAAATATAAAATATTTGATAATAACTGAAATGATGAATTTATTAGTTTCGAAACAAATTATTAAATGCTCTGTGAGTTTTTGTAATTGATTTTTAGAAAACAATTACTAAAATATTGAAGAATACATTGATTTAAAAGCATTAAAATTAAAAAAAATATGCATTTCATATTTTAAAAGTACTTACAAAAGGATAAAATATACATTCAATAATTCAAATAGACTAAAATTAGTTCAAAGCCTTAGAATATTGAATATGTTACAAAGCTCGAGTGACTTCATGCATAAACGTGTTCCTGGCATCATCGTTTTTAAACATGACATAGCTTGAAGTTAACTTATAAAGTTCATTCACCGAACGACTTAATGTTAAACCATTTGTAGACAACTGAAATCTAAAAATGAATGTGGAGCAATATTTGCAACAGAAATATTGTATAGAAAATTTTCACCTATCCGTTGTACGCTGACTGGAAAATCCTGTCATAAACTGATTTTAGTTAATCCCCCACTCAGTTTCCAAAATAATTTGAGTTCATCTGTTTCCAAAATTATTTATATACTTTTCAAAAACTAATACCTTATGTTTGACAATCGTAATTCAAGGCTTTCTGTTCTACTGGTGGAGTTTTTCTTGACATAGAAAAAGCTTTTGACCGTGTCTGGCATCATGGCTTACTATTCATATTAATTACTTACAACTTCCCCCCATTCAGATCAAACTCTTAAGAAACTACTTAACTAATAGAAAATTTAATTTAATGTTTACTCCCAGGAAAAGCCCATTTTAGCAGGTGTCCCACAGGGATCACTGCTGGGCCCTTTCCTATTTAATGCCTTCATCAATGATATTCCGCAGAACACTAATGCTATGATTTGCCTGTTTGCGGATGACACTGCCATATGAACCACAAATAGCAATCACAAAACTCTACACCAACACCTATCAGAACACCTGAAGGTAGTAGAAGAATGGCTTGTTAAATGGAAAATAAAGGTAAACCCGACCAAGTCCCAGGCATTTCTTTTTACAAGAAAAATGTTACCGTGTGAAAAGGTCCAATTAGTGGGAAGAGAAATTCCCTGGGCTAGTAGGGTTGATTACTTTGGACTCATTATTGACAAGAGACTAACGCAGAAAGCCCATATTATTAAAATCAAAAATAAATTCATAGCAGCTAAAATTATCCTTTATCCCCTGCTAGCCCCCAAGTCAAAACTCTCGCTAGCAAATAAATTCCTAATATATAAAGCCTACCTCAGGCCGATAATAACCTATGCTGCTCCAATCTGGGGAGGAGCAGCTGATTCAAATACCAAAGTCTTAGAAACCCAGCAAAGCAAAATCTTAGACTAATTACTAACTCAGAGTTTTACTTTAGAAATCAGCAAAAAAGAGAGAACTTGGGATTCCTGCCCCTAGCCCGCTACCTTAAATTTCTTGCTTTTAATTTCTACCATAAAATATACACAATCAACAATAATGAGATTCAGAGTATTGAACTTTACAGTCCTTATGGCCTAATGCATTTCCACAGGCCCAGAGCAGTGTTGAGAGTAAAACCTCTCACAAATATCTCCATTTATTCAAATAATTCCAAATGGAAAAGAAAGAATAATAATAATAATTAATGGAAATCATATCTCTACCTAAATGAAATCCTGTGAGAAACCACATTGCAAATAAATTGTGTGTATCCTGTAAATATCTCCATTTTATTTAATCTTAAACAAATATGGAAAAAAATTTTCTTTCTTTCTCTTCCATTGTAAATATTCTAACGGAACTTTGTGTTTATCAAGAATTATTGTCATCAACCTGTGTTTTTTCTTTGTAAATATTTTAACGGAATTTGTGTGCTTTAAAGTATTATTGAAATCATCCTGTATATTCCCCTTATATTTTCCTTTGTAAATAATTTTATGTGTACCAAGAATTATTGTCATCATCGAAGTGTTTATTACTATGATTGCTCAATTATTTTGTCAAAAAACACAAGTTATGCAAAGTGCATCCAGTGGGAGCACTTACCATAATATCTTTGTATTATTCATTATTGTATCTTTATTTCTGATTTGTTAATCACCAAGCCAAGACTATCCAAGGACTCTAATTCATTAGAAAACGAGGTACATGGCTGGAAGGCTACAGATCTCCCTCAATCCTAGACAAAAAAAGGCTTTCTGTAGTGCTTTTCAATCTTACTTTAAAAGGAAAGCAGTCAAGAGAAAATTTTCGCTCATTCTATGAAATGTTAACAAACCCATGATTATATTTCTTCTGCGAGGGACTCTCAAGGAAGGGAAAGATTTATGCGCATTCCAAGACATTGTAGCTCATAGTAGATGTGCTGGAAAATAACATCTGGAGATCACCTGTAATTTTGGATTAGAAAGAAGTGTGAACACACAATTTACTTGGCAGCATGATCCACATTATACCGTAAACATTTACTATCTCAAGACTTATGAGTGGGCATCAGAAAAGCATGTCACTCGAATCTGAAAGCAAAGTCTTTTCATTGCACACAAAAGGCAACCCGAAGCCGGCTTTCCCTTATCACGTCCTGAATTGTTTGGGGTTCTCTCTGGCGGAAGTGCACTACTGGTGCTCGACTTCGCCAGGGTTCACGGTGTCTTGGAACTGATCTAGCGGGCTCTAGATTTCTGAAGGATTAGAAACAACTACAACAACATTTATTATCACTTACTGCATCACACCACTTCCTTATAAGATGAGCAAAGTGAAGCATCATTTGCCATAGGCAGTGATTATGAGGGTGACCACGTGCCCTCCCTCAAGGTGTTGCTGGAGCTCCGTGAGTTGGGGATGTGTCCACGTAAATATGTGATGTTCACAATCCTTTCGCTGGTGTAGCGTGGATGTTGATTGGAGAGGGATAGCTCTGACCGTCGTAAAAATTTTGAGTCACTTAGGGATAGGCAAATATTCCAAACCCATTATCCTAAAGGTACAGGGCTCACCTGCACCCATAAAAACAGACTATCATGGGACAGGTGTGGGCAACTAGAATTAAATTTTCATAGATTTTTATAAAGTATTCTTTGTGAAAATAAAAAAAGTGGATGAACAGAGATAGATAGATATACAAGTATATCGTGAAAGAGACGCAGATTCAAAATGCATTGAAGAAATAGAGAAAAATATTTAAGTGGCGAGAAAAAATATTTACCTATAAGTTGTTTTATAAATAATATCATTTTACTGAAGTTCCACTGCATTTATATAGTATAGTATAAACACAAAAACATAAAATTTAATATAACATAAATAGAATTGAAATCAAATCTTAGCAAGACTGAAGAATATAACATTTTTAATAGAATGCAAATTAAAATATTTTATCTTATTTTACTTAATTTGTAAAAAAAAATTACATTGTTAAAAACAATGTTCTGCGAAGAAGCAAAAATTAGAAATAAGTTTTTTTTAATTTTTAAATTTAAATTTTGAAAAATAAATGACTCAGGCGTGCAAATTTTGTAACAACCAAAATTTTGTCGTTGTATTAAATAATTTATCAGGGATTTTGAAGGTATAAAAAAATTTCTGTCTGAAAATGTAAACATAAAACATGTAAAAAACATAGATGTAAACATCAATTTTTTTTAACTTCAACAACTTTTTTAAGACTTTAAAAACAATCAGTACACATATACCTCTAAGATACAATTTATAAATATAAAATTTTTTATTTAACAATAAAATTGTACCATTTAGATATTACTAGCTGAACCCGTTCACACGTTGCTGTGTTTGAATAAAAAGGCAGTTTTGATACCTCAAACATAATTTATTAATGATCAAATGTATACATTACATCAAAATGAATATTAACAATAAGTCATTTGAATATAACGTATGCACAAAAAACATGGCTATACATAGTTGATGGTAGAATAAACATGCTTCTTCACTTGTGATGCTAAACAATATTGCAAACGAACTTCAATTGAACAATAATTTTGTAATTATTAAATCTCATCATGAAATGAATGATATTTGATTTATAATGAAGAACTTTATCTAAGCATTGCTTATAAATATACATTTTTTGTTTTCTTATCTGGTGCAAGAACAAATAAATTTGTTGGTTTTCCGACCCGTGCACATCTAACGTATCACTGTCCATGTGAGAAGCATGGATTTATCAAATTTTATCCACATGCTTGCAATGATTGCCCCTGTGCTTTGTTAATGGTCATTGTAAAGGCTAGTCGTACAGGAAACTGTCGATGTTTGAATTCAAATGAAATATCCGTTGTTATCATGGGAATGCGTGGTAGTAGTACATGTTCCCCTTTTTGTTTTCCATTTAAAATGTTTGCCTCAATCATGTTATTCTTTAATTTTTTTACTGATAGCTTAGTCCCACTGCATAGTCGCAGTGGATTTATATTTCGTGGAAGGATGGTTGGGGAACCAATTTTCAAAGATAAAATATGCGGTAGCATTCATGGTAGATCTAAAGAATTTAAAAATTCAATTGGATAATTAACTAATTCATCGTGATTGACAACAATTTATATGAATTTATACGTTGCTTCTTCATCAGGTAATTCATTTTGAATTGTGCTGTTTATTAAATTCACATTAATGTTTTTGGTTGCCAATATAGCACGCTCTCTAACTCACTATTTGTTTTATAATATTGCGGAATTTGGAAATACTTTAGCAATCAATTCATCGGTGGATTTTACAATGTGACAAAAATTTTCTGGTAATGTAATACAGTGTGTAGATTCGTCCATTTTCATTTTACCATTCCCAATATCTAAGAATTATTTTGTATATCATTCAGAAGATTCATCTTGTAGTAACTGAACTCGCATATTGGTCTTTAAATATATTTTCTCCACATATCACCATAACACTAATGATTTGAGACATGCACTCAATTCATCTGCTGGTGTTGAACGCGGTATAACTGGTAGAGTTTGTCGAAAATTATCAGCTAGCAAATAGAGAGCACCATCAAAAAGCTACTCATTTCCTCTCAAATCTTTTGATGTGCGACTGAGTGTTTCCAATAATTTCTTGTGCGCCATGGTGCATTCATCCCATATTATAAGCTGAGATGATCTTAGTACTTTTCTCATCCCAGAATATTTGCTAATATTACATGTTAGAGTTTCAATTACTTTCATATTTAATGGAAATTTTAATGCTGAAGGTGCTGTTCGACCACCGTCCAAAAGAGTAGCTGCAATACTAGATGATGCAATATCAAGTGCAATATTGTTTTGTGATCTTACAGTTGCCAGAATGATTGAAATAAGAAAATATTTTACAGTTCATCTAAGAAATATAAACCACAACTCTCTTTAGTTAGATATTGCATTTATATAATAAATTGTGTCATATGTTGTTCATTGTTCTAATACCGATTTCGGTAGATTAGTTCGAACAAATGTTTGTAATTCTTTAATGTCGAAGTGCGTTTCTCGTTGTATATCACGATCTAAAATGTCTACCAGATCTATTTGGAGCAACCATTCCCAATTCTAACTTCGATGTTTTTTATTTAACTTTAAAGTTTAAATTCTTAGAAATAACTGAGCTTTGTTGAAACGAAAATATATAGTTATAAATATATTATAATAGAAAATATTATACAAGCTCTTGAAAGAATTAGTTTTTATTAATAAAAACTAAATAAATTTTCCTATTTAGTTGTAAAATTACTTTTTAATAACTTTTAAAGTTACAACATAAAATAATTTTTGTATTTCATCATATGCAAGGTATTCATCAAAACAATTTAGGCAGGTTAAGAAATTCTTGCAGTACGATAAATTTTTAATGATCAAAATCATTTATCATTCTATTTAAGTAACACTGAAATGTTATGAGCTCAAATACATTTGATGTGGATATTTGTCAATAGTACCTAATCTCAATTTAGAAAAAATATTTGCAGTTTATAACCTGAGAAATTTAAATCATAAGTTATATTTATAAACATAATTATCCGTAAACTATTGAAATCATAATTATTCACATATAAATAGATTAATTATTTCCTAATATTCAGTAATAAGAAAAGTTGTATCTTTTTTTCTTAAAGTTGATCTTCGAATATCTTACAATGGGATACAAATAAAAGCTACGATAGAATAACAAATGTTTACGAAATACGCAATTTAGAAAATTTATTTTATTGCACTTCAAATGTATTTAGAGAAAATATATAAAGACAGGAAGTTTTTAAAAATATCTTCAGATTTGCGTACTAAATATTTGAATGACCAAGGTTAAGAATTAAACACTAATTTTCCTTCAAATGTAAAATTTTCTCATGATTAAAGAACAATAGTTTCAATTAGTGAGCGAACACTGTACCTAAATCTTGAGATTATTAGATTGAGGAATATTTTTTTATTTGTTTGAAATATAACTTAAAAATATCTTGTGTTATTTAATAAAATTTGAATTTGATATAACACAATAATTTAAAGAAGCTGTTAGAAATTTTGGTGAACATAATATTTCCAAATATAATATTTTTTTACATTTAAATTAAGCATTAAACTTATTCTTGTTGAAATTAACATAGTTAATCAGTAACAAGTTTGTATAATTTGATGTCTCTTTTCTAAGTTCTTATAGAATTTAATTAGAAATTGTTTAATTATATAGTACATTCATCGGTGCGTTTAATGATTATATTATTTCATTCAATGATAAGAATTGTTGCAAAGCAATCACGTGAAGATGCACGTTCTGAAAAACAAAGAATCACATTAATTAGAGTTATTGCAAATCTAGAGTCACTTAGAATATTTATCTAGATTTCAGTATAAAATCGCATAGCTTTGTTTTAAAGTGCATATATATTTGATCAGAAAACAATCTTATAATGTAAGTACACATATTATCTCTTATTCTTATGAAAACATTAATATTTAAAATCCTCATATTGTTAGTCTAAAAATAAATGTCATTCCCTTAATATTTGACTTATTAGATTTTAAAGAAAATAATGTGGGAAAGATTTTACGTTTCAGATTTTTCAGCTAGGAAATTTAAAGATGAAAAGCACTTTATATGTGATGATTAAAATATACACAGAAAACAATCGTACAGAAATACTTGAAGAAATGTAGTTTTTGAAATTAATTTTATTGTTGAAATAATGTTGTTTTGATTGATCTTAGCTGTAAACTTTAACGCTAACTTTTAATATTGCAAAAGAGCCAATTATTGATGATTATTAGTTGATAATGTTTGTCATATTAAAACTAAATATTTTTTAATGAAAACACTAAAAAGGTATCTTACAAAAAATCTCAAATTATTTTTTCAATACTTCGAATGTTTTATTGAAAGTTTGGTTAATTTTATATTGCTTTCTATTATTCAAAATTTGCCGACCGATTGGCTGAGTGGTTAGCATTCCTGACTCCTGAGCTGTTGTTGTTCGAATCCCGGTTAGGGGATGGATGGTTCTTTCCTTCTTTGTTCTCTCTGTCCTTTCTTCTGTGTTGTTGTATGAATGTGCCCCCCCATAAACGGGTTTGTGGTGGTATGGCGCGGGCAACGCTACTCGCCTCCGTGACTTGGTTCACAGGTGCTCGCTGGGTAACGATAAATGAGTAGCAGTTTCTGGCCTTGTTGTAGCATAGGGTTCAGTCACCCTTGTGTACCCACCATTGGATATAAAAAAAATAATTCAAAATTTAAAAAAAAATGCTTGTGAAAAGAACTATCCTGTCCTTTTGTCTTTTGTATATTTCTAGAAAAGAGTTCTGAATAATTTAAAAATATCTTATATTTAAAAGAAAAAAATTTAGCTTCAATTGTATGCAGTGCTTAGAGCAGTGTTGTTAATGTTGTTTCAATTCTTAATTGCTTTAATTAAGCTAAAAACAAATTTATAATGTAAGAGTAATTTAATTTGATTTTATCAATACGTTTCCTTTTTATGTCGTATTGAAGTTCACACAATTTTTTATTTTTAAAAGAAATATTATTTTGTTTAACATAATTTCTAGTGATTGATCTATTTCAGTGTCTTATAGCAGTGTCTTCTTGATTATTGTCAAACATACATACTCAATTAAAATCAATGCGTCATTGTATACATTTGATGTAAATTGAATGTTGGAATTAACCTTTACTTTATGCTTGCGATGTAAAATATGTCTTCCTTCATATAGTCTTTTTAAGTTTCCCAAAGATCCTTTGGATTAGTCGGAAAACATGAAGTTAGTATGATGGAAAATAGTGTACGTATCTGCTGTAGCTGAGCTTTAATAGAAGAATCAGCGAGTGAAATATCCCAATGAGCATCGTTTTCTAAGAGACTTAATTTTTTGCAAGCCTCATGAAATGTAGCATACACGTGGCCATTGACTCTTTTTAATTCTTGGAAAGATGTTGGTCATCGAATACTGATTAACTATAATTTTAAATAAAAACATTATGCGTTATTGAGATGTACAGTGTACAGACATCCCAATGCATCTGTGGAATATAAATTTAGGTGTCCTTGTACTGTACCTTATTTGTTTACGACGCTGAAATTTTCTTGTTGATGTATTTCACGTAAAATAAGTTGGTACTTCAGAGTACAGCAGTGTCCTTGCAAAGGTATCATTTCTACGTAATTTGAAAAATTCAGTTAATGCTGTTGGCGGTGGTGACATTGCTCTTGCCCGAATATTTTCTTATGTAATAACACACGTTGTCCATTTTAAAGCTGTACTGCTAAAGGAATAAACGTTGGTTATCTTTCATGAAGGGAAAATGATAAAATACGCCACACTACCTCATTGCTACTTATGTAGCGTACCAGTTAATATTGGGTGACTTCATCGTTAGATGCAGTTGTATTTTCCACTCCAAACACTGACATATCTCTTCCTTTGAGAACATATTTGCAAATATATTCTACAGCTTTCACTAAATTGCAGTACTCAATGTTTACGCATGCGTTATACGTTTTTAGTAGTCATGGAGACAATGGTACTACCCAACTTTTATCAACATCAATACTATTGTTGAGAACTTTTAGTTTAATGGTTTTTCCACCATCTTCGGTAGATCGTCGTCGATAGAGTGGATATCCAACATTGCCTGTAATAGTTTCAGCTTGTAAGTCTCTAGGATAACGCTTTGTGCACTTTCCATCTGCACGCATGAGGAATAATTTCTTAGAGAGCCACGTGGTCCATGAATCATATTTTTTGAGGAAATATCAGGCAAGTCTTTATCAATTTCAATGTCTAGTATTTCTGCAGATATGATTTTATCAATTCTGTTTGGTGCTATCTTTTCCATCATCCATATTAAAATATACGCATGTGGTAAACAACTTTTATGCCATTAAATGAAAGACATCCAACAGCGCGTCTCCCCAAATACATGGTGTTTGACATTAAAATCTATTAAAGATTTTAATCTTTGTTTGAATACACGTTCAGAAATACCATGAAGATCTGATGGTGATTATCCAGTTAATGAAAGCTCCTTTATTCCAATCTATTTTGGGTCGCGCATAAATGTGATGAAAACATCTAACGACCATATGCACGAACATACGTCATTGCATCTTGCGCATAATCATGTATCTGTCTTGGGCTACCTGTAAATGTGGATGGTAACAGCTACAGGTATGAACATTTTTCCCAATTCACCGAGAATGCTATCATTTACAACTGCATCTCCTAAATGGATGTACTCTTCAGAACAAAATGTGTCTTGATTTAGTCGTATGTAGAGGAGTCTTTCACTTTCTATTTTTGCATACATGTCAAAAATGTATTGATGAAATAATTGTCTACATTTCAATGTATGATTATCAGCATTCTCACGAATCATAGTTCGATATGCATTATAATTCTTATTACTGACCTTTTTGTTAATGACCACATTAATTGTAAGATTTCTCATATTAATATTAAAATGATATCTATCCTCTTTTTGCCAAAATAAAATGGGTTATTGTAGATATATATATATATATATATATATATATATATATATATATATTGATATATACAGATAAGAATAATTTATTAAATGAATAAGCAGAAATTAAAAAAAAAATTCCAAGAAAATTTCAACAGATTAATTTACTTATAAAATATATCATCACATAATTTCGCTAAATTATACTTCTAAACACTCACACACGCTTCTATATATGTATATATATATATATGTAGTGCTTATATATGTATATATATAGTGCTATATATATATATATATATATATATATATATATATATATATATATATATATATATATATAAGTACTGGTTTTAATCATATGCATAGTTCATAATATGTTGTTTCAAATGTTTATTTTTTAATTAAGTTAAAAACACAAATTTATAGTGCTCTTTTAAATTGATTACAAAAATTAGTTTCCTTTATATTTCCTACTGAAGTTTAATTTTATATTCTAAGAAGAAATATTATTTTGAATAAGATAATTTCTTTTCACATTGATCTATTTTATTTTAAATTAATACTATTTAAGTTCAAAAATTTTATTCATTAGTGCAGCGAATTTAAATTTATTAAATGCTGTTTTCAGAAGTTGTGGTATTTGTTATCCATATATTTGAAATTTTAGTGACAGTGTCATACTGCTTTGGTTATTATAATGAAAGGAATTTTTGCTTACCCATCACCCCCGTATTTTTATATAAATCCATACGTTGTTTGTCTTCTGAATTTTTGTCCGAACTTGAATTAAAAAGGGCTGTATGAAATGGAGTGAAACTTTTGTTAATAGGTTTGTCTAAAGTTACCATACAATATTATGTTATATTTTCAATGTTAAAAACAGAGCACTTTTCTAATAATTTCAAGCCATAATTGAAACTGATCTGAGCTCGTTATGTTGCTTGCGCTGCGACGTTACATAATGATTAATCAATGTTTAGAAACCCAGTCAAGTGACAAGAAATCAGAGGCTGAATTTTTTCTCTTTTTTAAAATAGTAACTCATTGATAATCTATAGAGTTAGAAAATGACATTTACGACATCGGAATCTTCTTTCTTTCTGCATTTACACAATGTAATTTTTAAAAATAAATTTACGAAATTTATTATTCTTTTTAATTAAAAAAATTTTGTTTGTTCACTGCAGCGATATTTTTTCTCCTTTCGCAAATTCACTGCCCTTCGGAAATGCACAGCAATGCAAATAAAAGAAAATGTGTCATCATATTTAATAATATTGCTATTAAAAAGAATTTTAAAATATTGTCTGTCTTATTTGTAAATAACTAATCTATAGTTTAAACTACATTTCGGGCTACAAAACAGCTTTATGCACAAATTTGGTAAATGTATTGTTACAAAAAAAGTAAATTTTTTACTATATCAATACTCAAATATTTTAAAGCTAAGTACACTGCTAAATCGGCAGATGAAAGCTTGTATTTAAAAATAGTGCTATTTTTAAATACATGCTGACTATTATCTATCCTATTTGAAATACATATATGAAGTCTAATATACCAATTTAAAATAAAAGTAAATTTTGAAACTAAGTAAGCAATTATCTATGATTAGTCAATTCTTGCTGTTTTCAAGCAACAACAAAGCTCGTTAGAAGACAGTATTTATGCAAACATTTATTGAACATTGCCTGAAAGACAAAAATTCCAGCCAACTTACTTTTGACTTTCTATTGAATAGCAAACGATCTTAAAACCTGTTTTGAAGGTCATAAGGTCGAAATGAGATGCAGGCTTACTCACAGATTGGGGTATCTGATAAATTGTAGGCTTTCTTGTTTAATCAGTCATTTTGTAGACTTTTCCAGAGTCATTGAAATAGTTGGTGGAATGTTTTGTTATCGTATTTGTAAAAGAAAAACTAACCAGTCGTTTTAAAAAAATAAGTCTCAGTACAAATGTCCTTTAGTTTTTAAGTATTACCAGATTCATAATTATTGTAATATAGTTATGAGATTAATGATTAATTAAATTTTAAAGGAATTAAAATTTTAATTATAGATTAAATAATTGTGTTCAATTTTTTTTACAATGTTTTCATATTGTAAAATGATTAGTTTTTCCTCTAAAATTTTTTTACCTATTTTTTTAAAATTTATGAAACAATTTTTCTAGAATGCATCATTAAAAAGTTCTTATAAATTTTACTATACCAATATATTACTTTTCATGTTTAAATATTACTAGCCCAATGAATGCTCGATGTTCTTCAAATAATCTCTTTTGATTAAACATTTTTCGGTTTTCGAATTATCATTGAAACATTACATGTACTATAGATTGAAAATGTTAATCTTAAATAATAATGTAGTAATAACATATAAATATTGCAGTAGCTGCCAAACTTGTCTAGTGGTTAGCGTGCCTGACTGTGGATAAGGAAGTCCTAGGTTCGAATCCCGATTTGGGGATGGATGTACTTTCTCTCTCTATCTATGCTGTCTTTGTCTTTTCCTTGTATGAATGGTTGCCTACCTTCTAAACGGGTACCTATGGCATGTGTGTAGAGCAAAATCGTACTTTCACCTTCATGGTGCTCTGATTGAAACGAAAGACGCTCTCAATTGACTTAAATCCGCATAGCCAAGGCATAGCGAGCTTGGCCAGTTCAAGTGTCATTAGTAACAACAACAAACATTGCAGTGTAAAATGCAAAAATTAGAACTTTTAAAATGTAGGCTCATGCAACATATTGAAAAGCTAAATTGCTTTATAATTTTGAATTTCTGAAGAAATGTTTTCAAGTGGTAAATTGATCTGAAGTCAAGCTATGGAAGCAAGGCTATTCGGTTTAAATAAAAATTGGATAAGGAGTACAATCCTTAGCATGTACTCTTTATCTAATGGATTTACTGAATTTTTAACTTGTACGTTTATCCAATTATGTTATAGTGGTTCACCCTGCGCTAGCAAAATATTTTTTTGATTGACTAAAGAAGGAGAATATTTACCCTCGTGAATATCAAAAGTTGGTGTATTGTACTATATATAATAAAAATTTTAAAGCGCAATCACATTAAAACAGTTTAATTTATTTAAAATTAAGTATTTAGATTAAAAATATGATAGAGCTATACAATTTTTTTATCGAATCACTTCGATGAAAAGCGTCTATTGGTTACTGGATATTTTTTTATTTTAGTTTCCATAGTAAGAATATTTGCTTAACTATAATGGACTTTAATAAATATCTGTAATTCGCTTATAATTTTAAATTGAACACATGGATTTCTGATAGACGTTTTATGAATGCAATTGGTAAATTAGATATTTACTTAAAAATTTGCTATAAATGGTTGTTTCTTTTAATTATTATTTAATGATTAAATTCAATATTACTAACAAATTCATATAAATTTTTATACTAGTTGTTCTACTTATTCAACGAGCTAAAGTTGTTGGAAAGATATTGTTATTGTTGAATGGAATTTATAAATTATAGAAATCCCTTGCAAAAATACAAATCAATCACAAACTATGAATAAGTTTTTTTGTTGAATTTTCAACATTAAATAATGTCCATTTTAATTAAAATTTTTTAAAAACATATTATTATTTTTTGTATGTCACATTTTATGTCATATTTTTGTTGCATGTCAAATTCTAGATTAAATTTTGTGGATTCTAAATTTCCAAGAATAAGTTCTGATAAATTGAATGAGATGGTTTAAGAAAGAGAAGAATTAAATTTTACACAAAATTCTCATACTTAAAGAAAAAAAATATGCTGAATTTGAAATAGTACCTCGTTTAAGAAAATTTCTTGCCAGAATATTTAGAAATCTATTATACTGTTAGGTAAAATTTTATATTAATATTGTGGAATAGGAAAATTAATAATCTTGTTGTTTAACCAGAGCGAAATGAATTCTTTATTTTATTTCTGGGTCGCAGTGCGACTAAACGTTAGTGTCTGTTGTAATCAGACTGAACCTTCCCAAAGCAGTTTGTAATTATTTAAAAGTATCATTTGTAGCATTAATAAAACAATTTAAATATTATAGAAAACTTAAAAAAACGTCAATTATTGATGCTGCTATAACTTCTTTGCAGCATTAAAAATGTATTTCTGTTATTAAAAAGAGAAAGAACAACATGTTTGTAGCCATGCATGCGTTAAAGATTACATGGTTACCAACCGGCTTTAAACTAAGCCAAAAGCGTTTCAAACCATCGATAAAATTCTAATCGTTATTACTATTTGAATATGAAACTCACAAAGCAAAAATGTCTTTTCTTCTGAAGTTTTGAAAATTCTTGTTTCATTTCAAACATAAAAATATTTTATACTGTACTTTCAAAACTGGTTATCAAAGTCATTCTAATGTACTAAAGTATATTTTGTGTGTCGTATCATTAAAAAAATCCTATTCTCCATTTGTTGTTTAAAATAATGAAATTTTGTAACTACTGTATTCCTTAAAGTGAAATTGTTTGAAAAAAATGACCTTAACATTGAACTAAAGTGAAACAGATTGACACATGTGTGATTTTTTTAAAAAAGCGGTCCTTTTGAGGTTTACACATAGAATCAACACAAAAGGTTAATCTACCATAGCATTTTATTTCATATATTGAAATTAAAACCAGCAGTGCACTTTAAATAATGAAATTAAACGTATGGTGCTATCTAATTTTAGTATTAATGATATACCTTTTAAATTTTATATTTCAATATGTTATTCAATATTGATAAATAATTAACTTTTTCATATTTATTTACCTAAAGAAATGAAGTATTTCTTCTTCACAAAGTCGATGTTACTAAAATGTTTTAGGATGGACATCAAACATAGATTATTAGTACTGAATAACAAATGTTTCAAAGTATAAAAAATTAGTAAACTTAATTTGTCTACTGAAAGCCATTTTGGAAAAAGTAAAAAGGAAACAGGAGATTTAAAACGTTTATTAAAAGAGAATTTTTTAAATTGTCATAAATATTTTAAAATATTGAAGGTAAACAAATAAATGTTAATTTTCCTTCAAAATTTTTATGATTAACAAACAAAAATTGTACATTAATCACCGGACACTGTATATAAAACTTGAAATGGGTACAATGATATATCTATTTTGATTTCTTTTTAGTACAACTGATAAAAATATCAAGTTATTTGGTGATAAGTTCCATATAAAAAAATAATTTAAAAATAAATGCTATAAAGTTAAAGCAAATATAATATTTTTTAATTTAAATCAAATATTTAGCTTATTCTTGTTGAAACTAAAATAATTATTCAGTGACAAGTTGAATAAAATCGATATTTTCTAAAAACAAAAGTATAAGTATGAATTCAGATAAAATCTAAATCAGAAATCATTTAATAATACAGTATGATATTGGTAATCAATGTGTACACATCTTCTAAGATTGCTATCACATTTTATCGATAAGAATTCTTACACACCAATCACGGGATGATTCATGTTTAGAAATAACAACGAATCACATTGATTAGAGTTATCGGAAATAAAGTCACAAGTTGTATTTATTTCGACTTCGGAATTGCAGTTTCTTTTAAAGTGAATCTACTCAACGAGAAAACAACTCTTAATAATGTAAGTAGTCCTATTATTTCTTATTTTTTATGAAAACATTAATAATAAAAATCATGATATTGTTATTCCAATTAAAATAAACATAATTCCCTTAATGCTTCACTTATAAGATTTTTAAAAATGCAGCACACGAAAGCTTTTGCATTTCGCTGCACATAAAATATTATCAAAGTATCTTTTAATTTGTTAAAATTTTTTATTATTTAACTTTAAAGTTTAAATTCTTAGAAATAACTGAGCTTTGTTGAAACGAAAATATATAGTTATAAATATATTATAATAGAAAATATTATACAAGCTCTTGAAAGAATTAGTTTTTATTAATAAAAACTAAATAAATTTTCCTATTTAGTTGTAAAATTACTTTTTAATAACTTTTAAAGTTACAACATAAAATAATTTTTGTATTTCATCATATGCAAGGTATTCATCAAAACAATTTAGGCAGGTTAAGAAATTCTTGCAGTACGATAAATTTTTAATGATCAAAATCATTTATCATTCTATTTAAGTAACACTGAAATGTTATGAGCTCAAATACATTTGATGTGGATATTTGTCAATAGTACCTAATCTCAATTTAGAAAAAATATTTGCAGTTTATAACCTGAGAAATTTAAATCATAAGTTATATTTATAAACATAATTATCCGTAAACTATTGAAATCATAATTATTCACATATAAATAGATTAATTATTTCCTAATATTCAGTAATAAGAAAAGTTGTATCTTTTTTCTTAAAGTTGATCTTCGAATATCTTACAATGGGATACAAATAAAAGCTACGATAGAATAACAAATGTTTACGAAATACGCAATTTAGAAAATTTATTTTATTGCACTTCAAATGTATTTAGAGAAAATATATAAAGACAGGAAGTTTTTAAAAATATCTTCAGATTTGCGTACTAAATATTTGAATGACCAAGGTTAAGAATTAAACACTAATTTTCCTTCAAATGTAAAATTTTCTCATGATTAAAGAACAATAGTTTCAATTAGTGAGCGAACACTGTACCTAAATCTTGAGATTATTAGATTGAGGAATATTTTTTTATTTGTTTGAAATATAACTTAAAAATATCTTGTGTTATTTAATAAAATTTGAATTTGATATAACACAATAATTTAAAGAAGCTGTTAGAAATTTTGGTGAACATAATATTTCCAAATATAATATTTTTTTACATTTAAATTAAGCATTAAACTTATTCTTGTTGAAATTAACATAGTTAATCAGTAACAAGTTTGTATAATTTGATGTCTCTTTTCTAAGTTCTTATAGAATTTAATTAGAAATTGTTTAATTATATAGTACATTCATCGGTGCGTTTAATGATTATATTATTTCATTCAATGATAAGAATTGTTGCAAAGCAATCACGTGAAGATGCACGTTCTGAAAAACAAAGAATCACATTAATTAGAGTTATTGCAAATCTAGAGTCACTTAGAATATTTATCTAGATTTCAGTATAAAATCGCATAGCTTTGTTTTAAAGTGCATATATATTTGATCAGAAAACAATCTTATAATGTAAGTACACATATTATCTCTTATTCTTATGAAAACATTAATATTTAAAATCCTCATATTGTTAGTCTAAAAATAAATGTCATTCCCTTAATATTTGACTTATTAGATTTTAAAGAAAATAATGTGGGAAAGATTTTACGTTTCAGATTTTTCAGCTAGGAAATTTAAAGATGAAAAGCACTTTATATGTGATGATTAAAATATACACAGAAAACAATCGTACAGAAATACTTGAAGAAATGTAGTTTTTGAAATTAATTTTATTGTTGAAATAATGTTGTTTTGATTGATCTTAGCTGTAAACTTTAACGCTAACTTTTAATATTGCAAAAGAGCCAATTATTGATGATTATTAGTTGATAATGTTTGTCATATTAAAACTAAATATTTTTTAATGAAAACACTAAAAAGGTATCTTACAAAAAATCTCAAATTATTTTTTCAATACTTCGAATGTTTTATTGAAAGTTTGGTTAATTTTATATTGCTTTCTATTATTCAAAATTTGCCGACCGATTGGCTGAGTGGTTAGCATTCCTGACTCCTGAGCTGTTGTTGTTCGAATCCCGGTTAGGGGATGGATGGTTCTTTCCTTCTTTGTTCTCTCTGTCCTTTCTTCTGTGTTGTTGTATGAATGTGCCCCCCCCATAAACGGGTTTGTGGTGGTATGGCGCGGGCAACGCTACTCGCCTCCGTGACTTGGTTCACAGGTGCTCGCTGGGTAACGATAAATGAGTAGCAGTTTCTGGCCTTGTTGTAGCATAGGGTTCAGTCACCCTTGTGTACCCACCATTGGATATAAAAAAAATAATTCAAAATTTAAAAAAAAATGCTTGTGAAAAGAACTATCCTGTCCTTTTGTCTTTTGTATATTTCTAGAAAAGAGTTCTGAATAATTTAAAAATATCTTATATTTAAAAGAAAAAAATTTAGCTTCAATTGTATGCAGTGCTCAGAGCAGTGTTGTTAATGTTGTTTCAATTCTTAATTGCTTTAATTAAGCTAAAAACAAATTTATAATGTAAGAGTAATTTAATTTGATTTTATCAATACGTTTCCTTTTTATGTCGTATTGAAGTTCACACAATTTTTTATTTTTAAAAGAAATATTATTTTGTTTAACATAATTTCTAGTGATTGATCTATTTCATTTGAAATTTATAGAATTTAAATTCAAAAATTTTATTCATAAGTGTAGCAAAATTATATTTATTAAATGCTGTTTTCAGAAACTTTGCATTTGCAATCCACATATTTTAAATTTTAATGACAGTGTGATACTGCTTTTGGTGACTAAAATGAAATGAAATTTTGCTCACTCGTCACCTGTATTTAGAAACAAATCAAAATAATGTTTGTCTTCTGAATTTGAGTCCAAACTTGAATTAAAAAGTCCTGTATGAAATGGAGTGAAACTTTTATTAGCATATTTGTCTCCAGTTATCATAAAATATTTACAGTGTTAAAAATAGATCATTGCTAATCATTTCAAACAATATTTGAACTGGTTGTGGTGTTGCTTGCGATACGACGATAGAAAATGATTAAACATTGGTTTAGAAACCCAGTCAAATATATGGAGATCAGAGACTGAATTTTTTCTCTTTTTCAAAATTGTTAGTCATCGATAATCTATAAAGTTAGAATATGATATTTACGACAACGGAACCTATTATCTTTCTACATTTACACAATGTAATTTTTAAAAATAAATTTACGAAATTTACTATTCTTTTTAATTAAAAATATTTTTGTTCGTTCACGGTAGCGATATTTTTGCCCTTTCCTAAATCCGCTGTCTTTCGGAAATGCACTTAAGCACAAATAAAAGAAAATATGTCATCATATTTAATAACATTTTTTAAAAAGAATTTTTAAATATTGCCTGTCTCATTTGTTTTAGCTTATCTATAGGTGATACTATATTTCTGGGTGCAAAATAGTATTATGCAGAAAGTTGGATAAATATTTTGTTGCAAAAAAAGTAAATTATTTTTTACTTTATCGATACTAAAATATTTTAAAGCTTAGTACACAGTTAAATAGGCCGACTAAAGCTTACGATATTAGCTTACTATTTTCAAATGTATGATGACTAATATCTATCCGATTTGAAATACATGTATGAAGTATAATATACCAATTTATAGGTTAAACTCAATTTTGAAACTCATTAAGCATTTATCCATGGTTAAGCAATTCAAATAGTCCCCAAACTACAACAATGCTCTATAGAAACTTCTAAATAAGCCAAAAAACTTTAAAAATTTTTAAGCCTCTGGAAAAATTCCAGTGAATTTCAAATTTGTATGAATGAATAAAAATTCCTGTGATTCTTGAGGAAGTTTTGAATCAAGTATATCCGAGATCACAATTCACTTTATTCTCTAAGATCGTGCTTAAAATTTAAGATATTCATAACCACGAGATTCTTCTACGGTCTGTTGCTATTGCTCAGTCCAATGGCAGCTGCCAAGGATTCGTCAAATGTATGTGGAAAACAAAGTGCAAGTAAAAAATTTGCGTGAAAAATGTAGAAAAAAGTTTTTCAAAATTTCATTCAAATCTGCCATGTTGCAACAAGTAGGTTAATTTATTTTTAATAAGACAATTTTGTTACCTATAATAAAAAGGGCATAGCAATGTTTTGTACAAATTCCATTCTTCTTTACGGATTTTAAATAATCTTTTTTAATGATACTCTCATTATTTTTTAGAATTACATGTATTTTTAGAAATTCGCATCATTTATATAATAATCTCATCAGGACGTTTGTTTTTAGTTTGCCTAAATAACATTTTTCATTCTATACAATGCCTAGGTATTATATACAATGTTTAGGGAAAGTATGTGCTGTTTCTCATATTTCATACCTTGTCTATAAACCTGCAATATTATATACAATGCATAGACATTTAATAGAATGCCGGATTTTCATACTTTGCCTATATATATATATATATATATATATATATATATATATATATATATATATATATATATATATACACATTTACATACATATATATAGGTATGTATGTATATATCATCTATTAATATACCGTTCATATTATGAAAAATTTATTTTAAAACGGAATTTGCATATTTTGGAAAAAATTATCAAGAAAAAGAAAACTTAAAAATAAAATATCGTCTATTAAGTATGAAATGCATAAATTATCTTGGGAAAAAAGTTTAAAAATCATTTGGGATTTAATTTTATTAGTTAAATATAAATATTAATGTATTATAATTAGTATTATTCTATAAATATAATAATTTATCACTATCTCAGAAATAATTGATTTCGCAATTATTTTAAGCATCAATTTTTAGTCGGAGTAATTAATCCATTAATAAATTTTTGATTTTCTAAAATAAAGTATTTTGAATGTAATTTTCTGAAATCTTTGTTCCGTTACGTTAGGGTTGAATATGACACTTTTATACATTAACATAAAAGATATAGTAAACAATTAATTTCTTATTTTTAATAAGAAAATTTTGTTTCCTATAGTAGAAAAGGCGTAACGATGTTTTGTACAAATTCCATTCTTCTTTACGGATTCATTTAAAAAAATTATTTTAAGAAAGGAATTTGCATGTTTCAAAAAATTTTCAAGAAAAAGAAAACTTAAAATAAAATGTCGTATATAAAGTATGATTTACATAAATTATCTTGGAAAAAAACTGGTTGAAAACTCAATTGAGATTTCACTTAATTAGATAAATATAAATATTAATGATTAACATTACTCTAATAATATAAAAAATTATAACTATCGCAGAAATAATTGATTTCTCAATTATTTTGAACATGTGAATTTTTAGTCGGTGTAATTGATATATTAATAATTTTTTGATTTTCTAAAATAAAGTACTTTGAATGTAAATTCCTGAAGTATTTGTTCCCGTACTTTAAGGGGGAATATGACCATTAAGACATTAACATAAAAAAATTCAGTAAAATTGTCGCTTATAATTTCTCAATGGTCAGTTCTATAATTTCGATACTCATGAAATAATTACTTAGTTCAAAGAAGAAATTTAATCTGAATGAGTAACTGAAAAACTTTCAACAGCAAACTGAATCTTCTGAACATCAAATATAGATAAAAATGGAAAATTCTGGCGGACATCAAATAGTGATTGTGTTGTTTCATTGTATTCTTACTTTTTTGTATATAAATATTTTCATTATAAATTTTTCGTTTGCCTTTTGAAAACCTTTTCAACAAAAATGTTTCTACCCAGTTAACATTTTAATAAGCACTTTCATCTTTTTCTTTTTTCTTAGGGATAATTTTTCAGCTTCCCGTTTTTTCGTGGATTTTAATATTATCGTTAAAAGTTGTTTGCCAAATTTTTTAAACATGGATCTTGTATACATTTCATTACATTACATGAAAGAAATGAACTGTGCATTTTTTAAGTTCTTGAATAGAAAGTAATTATTATTTTTTATTTAGGATTACTTAAAAGTTCAAATAAAGAAGTTAGCACACTTTATATTAACTTAAACTACACACACAAAAACACATTCAAAGATAAAATTAAAATGCATTGCACTTACGAAAATATTTTTTGTGTAACCACTTATATCTGAGTGGATTTTATGAGATATCGCTGTTGTTTTTTATTTATGAAATTTGCTTATTTTACATAAGTAATCATAAATTTTAGATCTTAAATTTAAATAAGGATAAATTACCAGTGCAGCTGTCTACAACTAAACAATTTGCTTGTTTACATAGAAAATTGCACTAAATTTGTTTCCTGGCATTTTTATGTGGTATTAATATATCTTTCTTATTTATATTAAAGAGAAAAAAGTTTGCAAGATTATAAAAATATAACAAAAATAAAAGAATAAAAATTAAAATCTTACGAATTTTTTTACAAATACGAGTTGCATGCTAAAAAGGTTTCTGACAATCCATTTTAACTTTTACACTTGAAACTAATCTTGTATTATATTTTAATATACATCTATTTTTGGAGTCTTTTTCAGAAATATCGAGTATAATAGAATCGGAAAAATTATATCCAAGGACTTTTTTTGGAGATCATGGAGACAAAGGATGAATTTTTGATAAGCATCAATAAAGATGAAATTAGAAAACTTAAAACAGACCTTCAACCAGTAGGAAAAATTAATGATTTACGAAGAACTAGACACGAACTTATGAGATTGATGGTCAGTATTCATTAAAATGTGTTAGATATATTTATAAAAAATAGAAAATTGATTCTTTTAAAATGAAGTTATATGTTACAACAACTATTTTTAACTAATAGCTGAAGAAATCCAACGAAATCATGAAAAAAGAAGAGGAAAACATTAAAGAGATGAGAAGGATGGTTGATCATCTTATACCTAAAACTTGTGAATGTGCAGATTTGAAGGTAAGGTATATATATATATATATATATATATATATATATATATATATATATATATATATATATATATATATATATATATATATATATATATATATATATATATATAAATATAAACTTATGTATGTATAAATATATATAATTTAAAATTATTTTAAAACAATTCGTAAATTTATGTATTTTAAGGTTCTTTTTTTAATATTTAGTAAACCTTTCTCTCATCTTTTAACACGTTGTAAATAAAGATTTAATTCTGGTAACATTTTGAAACAATCTAAGATTTTTTTATTACACAAATGAAATGGTCAAGTAATTTAATTTAGCTTTTATAAAAAAAGTTGCATTGCTATCGACTAAATTTTTATTTTTAGTTTACTTTCATGCCAAAATAAGTAATTAATGAAACGTGACACCAAGAAGAAATTTGTTTTGTCTAATTTAGTACCGAATATATCCTTTTTCCCAAAATTAAAAGTAATTATTAAAGCATTTTACAAAGAAATTAAAGTTGCTACATATAAATTTCTAGCAAACTAATAATTAATATGCAGAGTCTCATAATCTTATCAATAATTTCTGTTTTCTTATTAAACAATCTATAACTAGATTTCATTTGCGATTTTCTTTGTTTGAAGCCATTAACATGAGGACACATTTAACCCGTTTTAATAAATAATGTATATTTTTTCAATATTTTATGTTTATTATTTTTTCGGCACATTTACACATTTGATTTTGAGTAATCCTAAGCACAAAGCGGAATTGTTGATATACATATGTTTAATATGTATAATAATCATAATTATGTATTTACACGTCATGAAAATCACAAATGGATTCATGAAAATAAAAAAAATTTCCTATAAGCTTGAAATATTTAAAATAATCTGCAATATTTTTTCCTTTTCATTCTGTTTCAGTTTGACGCCAAAAATTATTTTTCTTCATTTGTGAAGAAGCAGCTTTGCGTGTGTGGTAAATATAAATCAAATAGAGCTTTTCGTTTCAATCCATTGTTAAAAGCTCCGAAGCAGTCTAAGCAAGAAATTGAAGAAGAATACAAAGGTATGGAATCATTAATGAATCAGAATCAAAATTACTTGTTTGTTGGAAAAACGAACCGCCTTTTTCCGCCTCGGCAAACCTTTCCTGCTTCATGTCTTCGCAGTTCAACAGTAACAGGAAATAACTTTGTAATGGATCCTTTACTCAAAAATTTAATGATATTAGCATTCAAGACATGGACAAAGCCTGAAAAGAATATTTCTCATTAGTTGCAGGTGTTCTTAAAGTAATTTCCCATTTCATGTGAAAATCCATTTTCTATTATTACCAAGTTTTACTTGTCAATGTTTTCTATATTGCTTTTATATATTATAAAATTACACTATAATTTTTTACTCATCACTTTGTTATACCTCGTATTTTCACCTATGGTTTAATATTTCCCATGTGGAATAATGCTAGATTGTTTGAATGTTTGGTATTAATGAATTTCAGTATTTTTAATGAGTAATAAAATGACTTGTATTTATTAATCCTGAAAAATGTTTATCAAATTATTAATTATTTTTATAAATTTTAATATATTTTCTAAACTACATGTGCTATAACTAGTCATAACTTATACACAATCGTATTTAATATAAATATACAATAGTGTCATTTGCAAAATTCAAAACCATGTCAAAAAATGTTGATAAAAAGATATTTTTATAATTTTGAATAAAAGTTAGAAGAAATGATTCTTTTACGTTAATTTGCCATTCTATTCGTTATATCTACGATTTATTTAAAGTCTGCTATTATTTCTGAAGAAATAGGAAAGAAGATACGTCATATTATATTGTTAAATTACTGCAAATTAAAATGGCTTAAGATATTTTTTAAAAAAATTTTAACATTTAACTAACAGTTTATTATCTTAAAAATTTTTTTGAATCACAAATGGTATAATTTATAGTAAATTGAAATGAAATAAATTATTAGTTTTGAAAATACTAAAATATATATTAATTTATTTGCAATGATGCTTAACTTCTTATTAATAAAAATAATAATGTTTTTGCTGAAATGTGCGATTTATAAATTTTCATGTTACTACATTTAAAAAATCAAATCGATTAATTAACTTATAAAAAATTGTTTTAATGAATATAATAAAATATTTCAAAATGAGATTATAAACCAAATTAAATTTATTGTCTTAATTAAAAATAATAATTAAAGACAATAAATTTAATTTTATATAAACATGATAAAATTGTGTAATCGAGTGATCGAGGATACATCAAATTATACTGTAACAATTAACATAAGATGTTATTTAAATTTTCTATGAGATAGGAATAATTTAGCTGTACAAAAGTTTCTGATTTTATTTGAACTGTTTAAAATTTATGATTAATGTTAACTAATGTTGACTGAATCGTCAACAGAAATATATAAGCAGGAAAATTGCATCTTGAAAAACCATTGCTTTTTAAATTGAAACAAATATACTTGTATAAACAGAAGTTTTTACATTTTGAAAAATAACTCAAGAAGGTTCCTAAAATTTAACTAAGCATTATAATCAACATTTAAATGCACGTAATCGTGAAATTTTAAGACCCAAAAATTGCTTTCTGGTGTCTATTATTTTTTGATTTTTAAAAGATTAAATATTTTGTAAATAAAGTTACTCTTTAATATGTTAAAAGTTACGGTTATCGTTTTATAAATAACAAAATATGCTAAAGGACAACATAAGAGATTAAATGTCATACATTGCTAAAGTTTTATTTTATTAATATGTATTATTTAATATAGATTAATATAGTAATTAATCTATATATTGAATACATATAATATTATTTAATATATATTATCTACGTTAAATAAAACTGATGTAGATAAGCAGACATATAAAAAAGGATTGAGAAAAATTAAAAAATAATTATAAGCCCAGATTTTGTGTGATTTTTTTAATAAGTAAATTGGGTTGTTTAAAATTTTTTTAAAGGATTGTGAAATTAAGATTTTAACTTGAGTAAACTCTGCTGTCGTATCAAAATCAAATTAATTATTCTAAAAGCGGATTCCCTGAGAATCTCCAAAATTTAATTTGATTGTTTATCAAAGGTGGAAATCTAGAACATAAGCTTTTTGAAGAACAATTAGAAAAATTGCTTTTGATTTCTAAAAAGTCATTTAAATGAAACGGAATTAAATAAATTCTCGCAAAAAATGTTTTGCTCAGAAAATTCATATTTTTATTCTATTTTTTATGAAATGAAATTGAATTTGTTATAAACTTTTATTTCATTTGTATTGAATTTAATGCATAAAGAATTTCTTTCATGTTAAGAAATTAACAAAAAAATAGATATTTAAATTGCAGACGTGTGAATGATTTTTTGCTGAAACAAAAAGCATATGTCTTCAATAATAAATACACACACAACAATTTATTTCACATGTAATATGCAAAAATTTGTTAGAAATGTGAAAGTAGTTTATACTGTGATAAAGAAAAAAAATTTCGATAGAAATGTTTGAAAAGCTGTATTACGTTTATCATGGGAAGAATTGAAGAATTAATTTTATTGTAATCCGATTATTTTACATTAAATAGATAAGGATAAATTCCTCCTATTTTTGCCTTTGAATTTATATTAATGAGTTTATTCCAAATATGTCAACAAATTAAAGTAATGTAACACGTTTGACACTGAAAATCGTATTAATTGCCAGTGTGTTGAATAAATATAAATATGACTATTCTGTAACAAAAATATGAGCAGTAATAAAATATCACTCATATATTTTAGTTTTACATTAAGTACAGATTTGTAATTCAAAATGATCTTATTACTAATAATTGAGTTTTCTCTTATTTAATAATGATTAAAAGAAAATATTTAATCTCAATTAAAGATAAAAATGTATAAATGTTATAAAAAATAAAGGTAACTTCTTAGTTTTATTTTTTTACAAAAAGTTTATATATATATATATATATATATATATATATATATATATATATATATATATATATATATATATATATATATATATATATATATATATATATATATATATATATATATATATATATATATATATATATATATATATATATATATATATATATATATATATATATATATATATATATATATATATATATATATATATATATATATATATATATATATATATATATATATATATATTGAAATATAACTCTTTTTTTATAACTTAACACAATGTAATTCATAGAGAACCTGATAAAAACATTAAATAATTGTTTTTATATAGAGAGATTTTATACTAGTTTTTTCAATACTTGAGAATAATTTGAATTAGAAATGAATAAATATATCAGATGTCTGAAATATTTCTCAGTTTCTTTTGTCATAAGTTACTATATATTTAGGTTATGTTGTGAATATTTAATTTAACAAAATGCTAATTGATTTTTAAAATAATGCAGATTTTTGAAAGGAATATTAACTATAAATTATGAGGAAAACTCATTGTAACTCCAGTGATTTTAGTACAATGCGTAAACAGATTAAAAATTAATTCTCAGATTTAAAAATTTCTATTGCATTCTAAAAAACATCATTTTTTGTCATAATTTCTTCAGTATTATTTCCATGTTGCATTATATTTAATAAAATTAAGTCATGAAATTCACATTAGAAATTAGTTAATATGTTATTAGTTAAAATAACATAAGTATAGTTAAATTAGTTAAACTATGCGAATATATGCTTTAACGACCTGATGCAGACAGTGACTGGGCGTTTGACCACATTCTCCCAAAAAACTGAATTGCCAGATCCTCTTTGTTTATGTTTATTTGTGGCGTAAATTCCCTTCCACGGTGTGACATACATGTGGGAAGGAAAGTGCCAGCTCAGGTGTGCACTCCAGAGCTTGACAGTACTGTGATGTATTTATACCTATAAGAGTTGTAGTTAAATTTCCAAATTATTATAAAAAGAACCTCTATATAATAAATTGTTATTTTGATACCATTTTCTTAGAAGCATAAATTTAATTTTGTATTTTATAAAATTTGTAAAATGATTAAAAATTAAAGGACCGTTAAATTGCACAAAGCATTTTTACGGATTTGCTGTAATTTGCACACGTTTTCCCTTCCGTTTAGAACTTTTATGGATAGTGTAAATTTCTCTAGGAATGAATGTGAATTTAGGTGGATTGATCGTTCAATAATATATATTATATATATGTCTGTTTGGTTTTAATTAAATGACGAAAAAAATCTCCCATACTTATTTAAAAAATAATTACTTGATTGACCAGATTTCGTAATTGAAAATTTTAATGTGCTAATTCAATATCCAGTATGTGATTGTAATTAATTTAAATTTTACTATATTTGTGTTTATAATACATCACTGTAAATTCAGATTAATTTAATAAAATTAGTTTTTAAGCTTATAGATTGCTATCGAATATAGTGAAAAATGAAGATTGATGCTAAAATAGGCATGAATAAGCACTGACAGGTGTGATTTCAGGCATAAACGTTCCCCATTTGTAAACATGAAATAGCTTGAAGTTAACATTAAACACTTGTTCATTGAAGAAATTTAATTTAAACCATTTGTAGACAGCTGAGATCAGAAAATGAATATAAATCAATATTTGCAACAGAAATATATTAAAGAAACATAAGCACATTAAAAGAAAGAAAAAACATAAAAAATGCGTACTTATAATTTATACTAGAACACCAAATGAACCTTAATTTTTACCGATCAGTTGTAAGTTGGCTGTAGAAACTTCTCCGGAGCTTATTTTACTAAATCAGTTAACAAATTCCTAAAACGATCCTCTTCAAATACTAACACATTATGTTTGACAATCATATATTCAAGGCTTTTAACAATGCTTTTCAAACTTACTTTAAACGGGAAAGAATTAAGGGAAAACAGCTATTCATTTTAAAAAGTGATGGTACACATGCTATTATTTTTTCAGTAATTGTAACAGTGTCCCTCGGGGAAGGGAAAGATTAGCACGCTTTTCAATTCATTGCAGCTAATGTTAGATGGGCTGGATATTAATGTCTGGATATATATATATATATATATATATATATATATATATATATATATATACAGAGAGAGATAGAAGAGAGAGAGAGAGAGAGAGCGAGAGATAAAGAGTTTTTAAATTTTGGCGTGAGGTTTCTAGCTTTAAGCCATTTGCCTCTGTACAATTTAAAAATTTTGGGACCTAATGAAGAAGTTGACGTTCTCTAAGTGATGGGAAAGCCTAGAGATCATCAGATAAGAAACACGCGTACGCATATCATTTACCTGCCCGCATGATTCTTATTTAACTGTAAGCGATTGTTTTCCCCCATTACAACAGAATATCATAAGAAAAGAGTGTAAAATTTAAAGTACATTTGCCTAAACTTGTATCTAGTATTTCTAAAATTTAATACAAATTAGTAAAAGGTACTTAGGGATTTAGCAATAACTAGAGATATCATAGCCTGGTATATTTTTAAAGTTAAAGAGTATCTAAATAATAAAAAATAAGCAGATTCAACATCCATTTTAAATAATTTGAAGTTTTGAAGAGACTAACGAAAATATTGCTTTGTAAAGATTTAATGTAATGAACAATATCATTAAACAGAAGTTTCACAATTATAAAAATATTTAGAAACTTATAAATTAGATTATTTAAATACTTTTAATCATGCAAAAAATATTAAATTGAAGAGTGGAATTTTTCGTGGAATGCAGTTGTTAAATTGTTTTCCTAATGTAAAATCATTTTTTTTTCACTCAATTATTTGAAAGATATGTTCGGTAAAGTAACAAAACCATGAAATTAGTTTTATTAAATTGTGGAAATAAATGAATTAATGCAATATCAAAATGTTTCGGTAACCCATATTTTGTATACTTTTAAACCTTATTTTTATTTTTAAAATTTTAATTTATTTACTAAACTATTACACCAATGTAATATATATATATATATATATATATATATATATATATATATATATATATATATATATATATATATATATATATATATATATATATATATATATATATATATATATATATATATATGTATGTATATATATATACATTTAAAAATTAAACATAGAAACAATGACTAATTTCAAACTTTTCATTAATTTTTTCTCACGGATTTAAAGACATGCAATAAATATATTCTTCTGGAAATATAATTTATAAATAAATATATTTATTTAATATTAAAAGTTACACTATCTAGTAAAATAAATTTTTTAAATAAGTTGAAATTCATTAAAAAGTATTTCAAAATCAATTTTAAATGAATTTAATTTTTAGAGTTATTAATTACTTTATGAGATTATAAGAGAATACATTTACTTTTTCAGCGATACGATTCTAATATAACCTTTAATTAGTACTTTTTAGCAGTGTGTGTGCGAAAAGTGATTGAAAATTACAGTTTAATGATTTAATATCATGAACAATATCTTTAAGCGTGATTCTGCTTTTGGATACTATAATGAAAGTAATTTTAGCTCACTCATCACCTGTATTTATATATAAATACAGTTAATATTTCCCTACTCAATTTTTGTCTGAACTTGAATTAAAAAAAGCTGCGTGAAAAGGTGTAAAAATATTACTAGCGCATTCTTCTCCAATGACCGTAAAATATTATGTTATATTTACAGTGTTAAGACAGATCATTTCTAATAATTTCAAACCATAATTAAAACTGATTTGAACTCGTTGTTACGTTGCTTGTACTACGAAGTTACAAAATTCCTAAACACAATCTGGAAACAATTTCTTTTGAAGATCATAGGCTTAATTTTTTCTGCATTTTAAAACTGTTTCTCATTCATAAAATTTAACACTCATAATCTGTGAAGTTAGAAAAAGATATTAACAGTATCATATCAACTGGCCTGTTAATTTTACACAGTGTAAGTTTTAATAATAAATTTACATTTACCATTTTTTTAATTAAAAGATGTGTTTGTGTTAAATCTAGGGGACATTTATGTACTTTCCCAAATTCGTTGGTTTAAAATGAATAAAAGTAATAAAAATTTATTTTCAAATCTTAATGTTTACTAGTGTTAATTAATCTGAACAGTTACATTAGCGAAGTAATGCAATTCGGAATGAGAAAAACTATGGAGAAGGAGAACAACCCTTGGCATGCACTGTTTATCCAATGCACTTACTGAATTTCTAGCTTGTTCCTTTATCCAACTATCTTTGTGTCCTTAATGAAATATTGTCTAGCTTTTGACTAAAGAATGAGAATATTCTCCCCCTTGAATATTATAAAAGTTGATGTGTGATATCGTTTTAAATGTAAATAATGAAGCAGAATCGATACCGCAATTTACTTAATATAAAATTAAGTTTTTATACAAAATTATAATAGAGATTTACTTTTTATCGATGCATTTCTATGAAAAACCATCTATTAATTGAAATAAATTGGAAATTTTTTATTCCAGTTACCACGGGGAAGTATATTTGCTTTTCTGTAATGGGCCGCTTATAGATATCTGTAATTTGCTCATGACGGAATATAATTAATGGATTTCTTATAGATACTTAATAGAAGCAATTGGCAAAATGAATATTTACTTTAAAAATTTGCTATAAATATTTGTTTTTTAAGTTATTATTATATGGTTAAAATCAACATTACTAACAAATAAAAATAAAGATACAGGCTTGTTATTTTAATGATTCAGTGATCGAAATTTGTTGAAAGAATATTGTTAGAAATACTCGAATCATCAACATTAAATATTCCAACTTTCAATCAAACAATTTTTAAAAAAAAGTATTTATAATTTGTATGTTACATTTTATGTCTTATTTTTGTTGCATGTAATATTTTAGATGAAATTTTTTGAATTTCATACTCTCAAGAGTGAATGCTAATAAATCGAATTTCAAAAATTTAATGTGGTATATTTGGTATAAAGTTCTCGTATGGAAGAAAAAAATTTTAATACTGTATTTTTGAAATAGCACCTTATTTAAAAATATCTCTAGAAAATTCAGAATTCAGTCTTAATGTCACGGAATAAGCAAAAGAAATCGATGATCTTATTGTTTTTAGCAAAAGTAGAGTGAGTTCTTTATCTTTTCCTGTGTAACAATAATTCTCCTGATTGATATGAGTTGTAATCATACTCAAAGCTGTATGTAATTATTCAAAGGAATGATTTTCAGCATAAATAAAATAATTTATATGATATAGATATCTTCAAAAGTATGATTTACTGTAGCTGCTATAACTTCTTTTTAGCATTTGTGGAACTTTTCTTTTATTTATAAGAGAAAGAAAAATTTCTTTGTAGTCATACTCACATTAAAAATTACATGGCTGACATTTTAGCTTTAGGTTAGGCCTAAAGTTTTCGTCTCAGTCTAAAAAAATATTTAAATATCAGACTCACAAAGCAAAGTTGTCTTTTGTACCTGAATTTTTTGAAAAACTGTAAAGCTCTTATCGTGAAACTTAATATTATTAAAGGATTTACTTTCTACCTTCTTTTGAAATAACATTTTATTTGGAGAATATCGGACCAAGTTCTGCTTTTTTGACAGAGTTTCTATTGAAAAACATATAAATTAGTTTCCGCAGAAATTGTGATATGAGACTATCTTCATAAAGTTATTAAATATTTAAATCATGTTTTTTTAAATCATCTTTCAATATATTTCCCATAGGTGGAATATGGAAAAAGTATAAAGATATGTGTTACCTTGCATAAAATTTGCTTTTTCATAAAATAAAAGTAAATCCACTTATTAATTTTTTATTTACCTTTTTGCAATGCACAAAGATGATTTCTGATAAATCTGATACCTTAAATATCTGTCTTTATTTTCAGCTGTTACCAATAGAGGATTTTTTTTAAATGTATAATAACCCCACATTCCTTTTTTGAAGCAAAAAAACTTCCGTTGTGGATTGTGTTATATTATTTAATTTAATTAAATTGCAGAATCGAAAATTTCACAAACAGTTAAAATCAGTATTAAATAATTGTTAAAATAATTAAGAAACGTAAATTAAAATTTTGAAATGAAATTGATTTTATTTTATATCAGCTAGGGACTGATCACCCTCTATGATCTTGTTCTACTCCGGTTCGTTAATTTTATAAATTAACGAAATTAATGAAATTACTTTATTTAAAATTTTATTCATTGCAGAAATTGAATTAAAGACGTTTGTAAATAACTGAAATCTAAAAATGAAGTGTATATTTTAAATATTATATTAAAAGTTTGATAATGCATATAAATTATCTGTGTTTTACTCAATCTTATTTTACTTAAGATTAAATTTGATACATGAGTGTTTTTTATGTGGTGTTTACAATATATTTTCATTCCCACTTTTTGTATTAGTAAATTTAAATGCTTATATTATCTTTGCTAGTTTTCATTTTCTCTATTATATGAAAATTTACAGGGTTGGTAGCTTTTCAATTGTTTTCCTATTTTTAATATTATATTTAATTTTATCGAACTAGTCCCAAATTGTTGTATATTAAGTAATCAGTTTAAGATTTTCCAATGTTACTTTTCCTTTACAACTCATAAATAGGAACCACAGAGGTGAGAGTCCTCTTGTAGGACAAAAACTCGTGATTTTCGAAAGATATTTTATTACATTGTATTAAGAAAATGATAAAGAAATAATATTTTTATTTACTTCCACTAATATAAAAGAAGGTTTTAGATTAATATAATAATAGCGTGTGTGTGTTTAATTTTTATTTATACACTTCTAACAAAAGTAATCCATTAATTGAACGAAATCCAAAATGAATAATTCCTACCAAAACTTACGGTAAAATTGTGTAATTTTAATTATTATGGTTAAACTCAGAGATATATCTATCACTTTTTTTACATATTTTTCGACTGTTATAAACTTATTATCTGATTCTTAAACGTATTTCTAAAGTGGATTATTAAGATAATTTTAAAATATTTCTCTTTTATTTATTTCAAATTAAGTATATTCTGAAAATCAGAATGTACTAACGTCTATTTCGTTAAGGAATTGATTTGAAATATTTTAAATTTGGAATGACACTATTTCTACTTAAGATTTGAAATACACGCGTTTTGTTTATCTTTTAATATATGAAAAAATGTGGATCGAAATGTTGTCAATGTTTATTTGGGTTAAAATTAAATTAATTTTATTCATTATTATAATCCTATTTTCAGCATTCATTTTATTTTCTTTTACTTTTTATTTTTGCATTTTATTCATTTTCCAACTTACAATAAAAATTTTGATTTATTGTTTATAGGTGCTTTAATACAACTTTGTTATTTAGGTTATATCGACAGCTATTCATTTTTTGAATCACCATTGATTTAAATAAGTAACCTTTAAATGACAAAACAATAATATATTCTACCACTGAGGAAAAAAAATTGTAAATAAGAAATTTCAGCAAATTGCGGAAAAAATACGGAATTCAAAAAGTATTGGCTGCTCCAATAGCGCCAACACTAATAACTTGGCGATTTAACTTGGCAATTTGGCGAAACTCTGACGCATGGGTAGTGAGAAAAAATAAACTTTAAATAGCGCGTTGTCCAAATTGTTTTGCATTAACTTGTTGCTGAGGGGCTAGACACGTTTTTACTTGTTGCTTGCTGTTAGTTAGGTTTGGAAGCGTTAGTTTTACAACCAGAGTTGAAGTCGAAGAAAATTTTAAGGATTCACAGGATTTTCCTTTTATATGTAAGTAATTTATGCATCAATCTATTGTCGTATAAAAAATTAAAAATAAATCTTTTTCTTAATTAAACACTTATGAAAAAACATTGGTATCATATTATTGGTATCCTACAATTCAACAAAATACGATGCAATAAACATAGAATATTTGATCATATTTAATAATAAATTGATAATTCAAGTAATGAAAATATATTATTATTAGTTTGCATGTAATAGTCAAAACTATAATTCTATTTTCCGCATTCGTAATAATTTCATTTACTTTTTATTTCTGTTCTATAATATTCATTTTCCAACTTATAAGAAAATTTTATTAAATATTATTTAGATGAGCTTAAATGCGTTTTTAGTATTTAATTTGTATTGACAATTATTTTATGTTTTTGAATCATTGTAGTATATAAATTTTACGGAAATAGAGTAATGTTTATTTAATAATTTTTTCTTGGATTACAAATTAGTTTTATATCTTAAATTTAATTATTTGTTTTATTCAACTACTTTGTATACGGAAATTTTGTGTACATTGATTAACCCACTTTTTTATTATATAGAATATGTAGTTTATGGTACAATTATTAAAATGTAATTATGTCATACACATTATTTAATAAATATTGTTCCAGTTGTGGAAGCAATTATCTTTTCAATAAAATTTCAACATAGATATTTTTTAAAGGTTTTATTTAATTTTATTTTCACAGTTTAACCCCTTAATTACAACCTCTCTCCTATCAATGATCCTTAGGACAAACGAAGTAAACATATTGGGAAAGCTAGCGAAATTAAATATTTTTAAAATACATATATCAATTTTATTGTTATGTTTAAAATCAATATTAATAATTAAGATAAAATATATTTAATAAATAAATTAGGTAGAGGACTAATGTGATATGTGATAAGTATATTTAATGATAAAATTTATTATTTTAAAATAAATGTAACTACAATTTACATTATTAATAATCCTGGTGACAAATTCTATTAAACTTATGAAATTTATTTGTATTCTTCATATATTTCCATTTCATAGATAAAAGAAATTTAAATTCAATATTTAATTTTTAAAAAATTAAAAAAGGAAAATTAGCTGCATAATATTGTGAAACTTGTGACTGATTAAAATATTTAAGGATTTGTACTCACTCAAAGAATGACTGATTCTTTCTTATTCCATAATTTAATTTTTAATTTTTTTATTTAAATTGATAAGCGCCATTATTTTCTTTGAAATGAACACAATTTTTTTCTTTGCATATGTATTTAAATAACTATTTTTGTTTCGTTATTTATTTATTCTATGGTGGTATTGAACATGTATTACATAATGATTTAATGGGCTAATACTCTTGGTCTTTTTCAAATATTTAAATCCTGATATGTAGCTCATTAATCTCAAAAATTGCTCGATACTGAAATTTTACTTTCTTATTTTATTGGTGTATGGTAAAAATTTTAATGATTGAAACATGACATATATATATATATATATATATATATATATATATATATGATATATATATATATATATACATATATATATATATAAGTTATACATTTATAATAATAGTAATTATATAAAAATAATTTATTAGTTAATGGAATATATAGGAAATACCTTACACACATTCATTCATTTTATTCGGAAGGAATTTATTTAAGGTTATGTTCGTTTCTTAATGATACTTATTATACTAATAATAAGTACTACCAACTGAAAAGTGTTTTATGAAATTTATTGGAGCATCATTAAGTATTTTTTAAAGCGTAATCTGTTTTTTAATTTTATTTAATTATAACATATTAAATATATTTTAATTAGATGTCTAAAATGACATTTTTATATATTTTATTAAAAATATTGGAATTCGAAAAAATTATTTTGTTTTGTCATATAAAAAATTAGTATGTATATTATATTCCTTTACTTCTTTATGATGCTTAATGTTCAAAAATTCTGATTTTGAATTGCTTGTATATATTTTAATTAATTTTAATTCTTCAGGATAAATAACTTTAAATTTCATCAAATTTTTGGTAATGAAAATTATAAAATTCTCAATATATCCAATGGCAAAGAACAACTGAATAATATGCGACTTTTCATAATATTGTAATAACAGATTTGCTAGATAACTTGAAAATTCGGGTCCTTGAGGAATAACTTTAACCTGTATGCATAATGTATCTCCACAAATAATATTATTATAAATACAGAATCAGAGCAAATATCTTTCTAATAATTTAAAGTAATGACTAATAATGTCCCATATTCATAAAAATAAAACATTATTTCAACAAAATGTTTATCGATTGGGAAATTTCATTAGTAGACGTTAAATTAACTTTTGGGTTTCTCATTAATTTTCCATGTATTTTTTGATTTCATAATATTTTTTAAGGTATTTAAATAAAATGAAATATTTATTCATATAAGTATTACACAACCACGGATAATTTATTGGAATTTTATTGGATTCTTATGAAATTTTGGTTTTGGATATATAAGGAATATTTAAGTTAACATATTTAATTTTAAGTTCTTTAGGCAAAACTAGAAATATTTATGTAAATACTTATTTTAGAGCATATTTAAAATTTTATATTTATTAATTTAAAGTCACAAGTAGAAAATTTTTATAAAAAAATCATAATTGTTTAAGGCTTTATCAAGAGAATAAATATTAAATGTTTCTTAAAGTTTTTTAAAATATTTTAAGAATTTGAATTTAATTTTTAAAACATTTTAAATTTTTTTAAAAAGTTCCACTTTTATTTTAAAAATATATTCTATGTAAATCAAGTATGAATTAGAATTATTAAACATAAATTTATTTATACGAGTCATAAATATATGATTTCATGTCATATTATATACCTAATTTTCTTTATATATGATGATATACCAAGTTATATTATAATCTGTTCTATATAATATTTACTATATAGTTATATATCATATTTATTATACAATTAAAATTTTGTGAAATAGAGTTTACAAAATTCATCTATACTTCAGTTTGTTGTAATTATTAACCCAATTAAAAGCTAGTCTAATAAAGAATTAAGTATCGGAATGCAGGAAACACCAGACTGAGTTGACAACTGAGTGCAATGACGTCAAAGACACCACGTTGATATCAACGTCATCCGACAAAAGTACATCCTCAGTACATAAAACATATTGAGATTTTAATCGCTTGGGCTTGGCAATCAGTAAGAGTGAAAAGATCCCAGATTTGGCACGATTTCGAAATTTAAACAAGACGGGTAGTCAAAAAGATATATCCCCAATCGTTTTACAAGAATTCTTGTAAGAGATTTCTTCTGCTTTTTTAAATACATAGAGAGTGATAGGAATGTTTTGAATTTTTTACAATGGCAACTGAATAGAAACCGGATAATATTTATGATATATTCTGAATTAACTGTAAATGAAACACAATTATTTAAATAAATATACTAATCTCGGAATAGTATATATATATAATTTATCATCATCTTTTATTCTGCTCGCTATTATTAGTATAGTTATAAAATAATCTAAATTTTTAGGGATTCTTATGGGATTTTAAGAGAGTAAGCTAAGAAAAATTTTTTTCGGTAAAATATGTGATTTTAGCAAAATTTATTTTATACACACGTAGGACAAAGTAGGTCAACACTAAGAGTTTGAAGTGAATTCCTGGAGCCACGACAAATATTGTCTCTTAACATCATCCCATTTTTATATTTCCTACAACACTAAGCTTTTGTTTGTAATTATATATTTACATACCTGCTACGTATTAATTTTCTCTAGGCTTGAATTGAACATATGCAATCCTAAAGAAAACAAATACCGTACTATTTTTAAAATATGGTAGTTTTTGAAGTACCGTAATATTTAATTGTTCCGCAAAAGGGAAAACCATGAGATATTTATTAGACCAATAATATTTTTGTCCAATTTTTTTATAATCAAAATTTTTGTGCGTAAAATATCACCTAACTTTTACTCTTAATAATTGCAGTTATAAAAGTACCAAATTCAGTAAAATAATTTTATCACGTTCACTCATTTTATTTAAAACGAAATTTTTTTCAGATTATATACATTTTCTATAGAATATTAAAAATGTTAATAAGTTAAACATCCAACGCAAAATTTTCAACATAGAAATTAGAAATAAAATTAAAATTTGGAGGATAGCAAGCAGTATTTAACTTGTATTGCACACACACACACGTGTTCTTATTTTTTGTATAAAGATAAATTTTTTTTTCAATTAAATTTACCTTTTTATTATTTTAAACAGAATCATTACCTATTTAATATTTGTTAAGCTCTTTGAAGCTATTGTTTTCTTTTTTATTCAGAAGTAATTTTTTTCGAATTTCTCTATTTTGAAAATAATTATCTCATAGTTTTATTAAAAATTGCAGTGGTTGAAATTAAATATGTGGTTAATGTCTCCACTGCAAATTTTTGTCACAGAAACATTTACTTATTTACGTATGAAATTCATATAGAATAAAATACCTTTTAATATGGCATTTTTGTTCGTTAGAAAGTAATGCACACAATTCAAGCAAGATTATAAAAATATAAAACTATATATATCTCAGAAATTTTTGTACAATTACCAGTCGGGTAATAAAAATTTTCTATTTACTTTTATTATTAAAATTAGTTTTATATTTTAAAATACATCACATTCTGCTGTCTTTTTTTAGAAAAATTAAAAGAAAAGATTCCAATTCATTACAGCCAAGTAATATGGAGGACTTCGATGAAAAGAAGATTTTATTTAAGATCAAGGAAGAATTAAAAATGTGTAAACCAGAATTTTATCTCCTGGAAAAATCATATTTAAGAAGAGATCAACATAGATTTGAAAACGTTGTTAGTATAAATTAAAATTTATTCAACATATTTTTAAGAAATAGAAAACTTATTTTACAAAAAAATCAAGTTTTTATGTGTTCTAACAGTTTTTTTAACACCAGTTGAAGAGATTCAACAAAATGCAAATTACTGATAAAAATATATATATATATATATATATATATATATATATATATATATATATATATATATATATATATATATATATATATATATGATTCGAGGAAGGTTGGAAATTCATAGGCATAACACCCCAAGAATTTCTAAAGTAATGAAAATATTTAATTTAAATTCATTGAAACAGTTGAAAATAATTCTAAATTTATATATTTTCGGTTTCCTATTTTAATATTTAGTAAACATTTCTGACATCATTCATCAGGCTATGACAGTAAATTTAATCCTTTATCATTTTGATTAATTCTATAATCAATCTTTATTACGTAAATAAAACGGTCAAATATATTAATTAAAAAATTGTATTAATATAAGTGACCAAATTTTTTTATAAGATTATTTCCATATCGAAATATATATTTAATAAAGCTCGAAATTTGTTTTGACACTTTAGTAATTAAAAAAATGAAATGTAATTTAAGAAAACATTTTAAAAGAATAAAATAATTTTTAAAAAACTAAAACATAGAATAGATAATCATAATCTTTTATATAATTTCAGCTTTGAAATTAAATGTTATAAAACTAAACTTCCCTGTGTAAAATTTTCCTTATTCAAGCTAATGATTTGAGATAGTATTTAATCTGTTTTAATGAATAATGTATAGTTTTTAGAATTTTATGTTAATTAATTTTTCCACGATATTGCAATTGATGTTGAATGTTCCTGGACACAATAAGTGGAAACTGTTAATATACAGATGATTTCTACGTAGGTTGATGATAATTATGTATTTACACATTATAAAAATCCCTAAAGTATACATTATAAGACATAGATTGGCTTTTACGCATGAAATATTTAAATTAATGTGCAATGTTTTTATTTTTTTCATTTTGTTTCAGTTCCACAGCAGTGATGTTTCTCCTGCGGCAGCGAGTATGCGAGATTCCGGGTTTGATGTTATTCGAGAAAACTCATTATTGCGTTCCAATAGTTGGTCGGAAGGTTTGAAGCAAGATGTACAAATGATTGAACGGATAAATAGAAGGCATGAATCGTTAAAGATACTGAAGTTCAGAAACATCTTTGCTAAGCTAAAAGTCGCTAGCACAAATTTAGATCCCCCCCTGCGAGAATTGTATCAATTAAATCTTCGTTATGAAATCCTTGAAACTGGTAGGAGATTAAAAAATTCGAGAGAAAACTGAATGGCATAAGTTTATAAGAATTTTTTGATGCTCACCAAGATATTACGGACATGGACTTTAAAATGAATTAATATACCTCATTATTTACAGGTGTTCTTAGAATAAATGTTTGCATTGTATTTGAATACACATTTTTATCACTACAAGTTTTACTTGTAATGATAAAATGATGTTGTTCGATACATTGTAATTAATATATCCTTGTACTGAATTTTATTCATTCTTTACTGATACCTAATTATTTTACTTACAATTCATATTTCATTATGTGCAACAATGTTGGACCATCTGAATAATTTGTAATCATAAAAATTTAATTTTAGTGATTAATAAATAGACTTTGCATTATTAATAATGTCTTGTGTTTAATGATTTGTTTGTTATTTTTAATTTAATTTATTTTTCTAAACTTTTTCTAGTATTATGAGTTTCGAATTGGTTTTCATTTACAAAATATATAATCGAGTCATTTATAAATTAAAAATGTTGTCAAATAAAGTTGAGAAGTTACCAAAGTTTTATGAAAGTTAGCTGAAATGTTTTTACACAAATTTTTAATAATATTATCTTAAATTTCTTTATAAATGAACTCGTTTTACAGTTTCCTTACAAAATATATTAATTTTTTATACGAATTCACAGGAAACTTTAGCAAGATAAATTTCTAAATTATTTATTATACCGCAGAGTAGTTCCGATTGAATTAATCTGAATCATATTTTCAAAATTGTTATGCTGCTTTACGGAATCAAGTGATCAAGAAATATTTGTAAAGAATCTATAATTCACAGTAACAGCAACAAAGCCAATCAAATTTAAAATATTAAACCCTTTAATTACAAGAATTTAGATTTGCCTCTAAAAAATATAGTCTGTGTTCTATATATTTATTTTAAATTATGTAATGTTTTATTTTCTCTCAGTTATATGTAATAAATTGTTTCTATGAATCAAATAAAAATATTTTCTTAATTCTTGATAAATTTATATGAAAAAAAATTGTAAGAAAAATTTTAAACCTACGAAACATTTTAAAGCAAATTGTTTTGCTTGCAGTATTACCAGGATAAAATAATGAATCTAACCAGGAATGTTTATAATTATTAAATTTTTTGTCATTTAAATTTCTTTTTTTCATTGAACAAATACTTTCTACATAGTTAATTGATGATTTTGCAACGATAATTTATATCGATTTTGTTTCTTCCTCCAAATAATGTCTTCATATATTCCATTCTTTACAATATATTGTTCCCGTAATTAGATCAAATTAACGTGGTTTCGGACAACCTGTTGTTTGCATAATACTCATAAACATCTTGAAATGTAGTTTAGATTATTTGAATTCTAGGCATGTGTAATGTCATGTAAATATGTAAAACTATTAGATGTGCTTATTTTCAATAGTTTGAAATAGGTTTTAAGAATATTAGAATAAAAAAAATTACATTTGAGTACCTGTTTGTGCACTGATTAAGCAAAACTTAAACTTCAGTTCTTTTTTCTTCGTGAATTCCGACGAAAAGTAGATCAGGTAGAAAAGTAAAACACATATTACCTCATGCTTACGAGACCGGAAAATTAATATATGTATATACATGCCCACACAAACTTTATGTATGTATATATATATTATACACAATCTTATGAATTTATATACATTTATGTACAATCAAATTTCTTAATAAGTTGAATTTCATCTATGAGAAATTGATATTTAAAATCAGTCATTATTAAATATTAATAATTCCAGATACATACACAAATGACTAAATGCCTGAGAAAATTCTAAGTTGGAATGATTAAAGTCAGTTTATATAGGTTATTTTAGCTCACTACGGTGAACTGTTACAGCGTTTAAAATTTAAAATGCATTTCTGCCTATTACGAATTTTAAAACTGTCAGTAAAAATAAAAAGCATGACCTGTTTTTAGAACATTATTCCAAGATTTCTTTGTTTATTTCTATCACATGTAAGTAATTTATGTATATCGATCAATAATCATATAAATTTTAATGTTCGTTTTGAATAGTATGAAGTATTCTAAATTCTGGATTCATTTTTAAACTTGTATTTTATCGTATCACTTTAGTCCCTAAATTGCAATTATACATACAAATCTTTCTATTTATTTATTATTAATTAAAGTCTAATATTTTTCTAAAACTGATTAAAATTTTAAGGAAAACTATGAAAAAAATAATTCTGATAATTTATTAATATTTTTAAAACACGTTGTTGGCGCCTGCGAGCGCAGCGCCCCCTTTGAATTATAAAAAAAGAAACCGGCAGTAGCCATTGAGAGTCGGAGAAATAAAGTGAGTGTTTTTATACAGTCTTTGAGTGAGGGTTAATTGAGTTAAAACTGAGCTATTAACATTGGTCATACTCTCACCGGAGAAAATAAGCAACCTATGGAACTATATAATGGCTATGAGTGATAATTTACGCCTCTGCTGAGTATCGTCAACGTAAATGAGGTATGTGACTGAGTAATTTACATATGTTCTGAGAATAGATCTTTATATATATTGAAACATTAATAACTATCCAAAATGTTTAAAGGCGTAAAAAAAGAGGATTTGATATTAATTGCTGTTGAGTTAGGAGAAGATGTCAATGAGAAAATGACTGCTTCAGAATTAAGCAGTATTATAAAACAAAACCAGAAGTACGTGACAGAGAAATATTCCGTTGTAGAATTAGCAAATACGATAATTGAAGAGCGAAAGTGCGATGAGTTGCGGCAACTAGAGTTAGAGAAAATAAAGCTCGAACAGAGAAAATCTGAAGAGCTTCAACAATTAGAATTAGAAAAACTTAAACTTGAAAGAACGAAAATGGAATTAGAAATTGCTTGCGTGAAAGCGGAATCTAAGTCAAAATCAGAAGGTGAAAATGTTGAAAATAATCAGACTGAATCTTTAGACTCTCTCATAAAAAGTGTCCGTACTTTAACTATTAAAACTCCTAGTAGACCTGAGGGTTGGAATTATTTTTTTGCATCTTTAGAAAGTGCCTTTATTTCAAAAAACGCCCCTGATAAATACAAAGCGGAGATTTTGTTAAATATGCTAGGGGAAAGGGCTACTAATGTGATAACTTACATAAAGGATGACGAGTTAAATGAGTATTCTAAAGTAAAAACAATAGTACTTCGAGAATTTGAACCTACCTCTCAATCATGTTTAGAACATTTTAGGACAGCCAACCAAATGAAACATACGTACAATTTGCATCGCGATTAACGACGAGCTGGGAATATTATTTACAATTGAGGAAGGTAACAGATTTCGAAACTCTCAAAGATTTAATTGTGTCGGATAAAATATGCCAGACCTTAGATAGAGAAACTATGTGTCATATTAATATGAGACAGGCTGACACATGGTTTAAACCCTCTGAATTAGAGAAAGAATTTGATTTATATTTTGCTTCCCGAGGTAAGACTGGAGGAAAATTCAAAGTTTAATAAATTGTCCGAGTCAAAATACACGTCAAGAGTTTTCCTTTCGGAAGTCAAAAATAATAAGTGTGTTTTTTTTTATCATGTAATGAAAATCACCCCATATATAAATGCCCTAATTATAAAAATATGTCAGTAAATGAGATCATTGAGTTTGTAAAATCAAATCACTTCTGTTTTAATTGCTTGGGGAATAATCATAGAATAACGACTTGTAAATCAAAACATTCGTGCAATATCTGTAGGCGGCGTCATCATGCCACACTTCACTTTCAGTCAGAGCAAAATTATAACCCAAATATTTAAAACTTGTGGTATGGAACTACATAAATGGCAAAGTAACTGTCCAGAGTTAAGAGAAATTTCTGAAGATTCAAATGACTATAGTTTTGATCAAACAGAAACATTAGGGTTGCTATGGAAAGCCAAGAGTGATGAGTTTTCCTACAATATGCCCAAAAAAGATGCTTCTATAGTTACAAAGAGAGAAATTTTGTCCATAATTGCCCGCATTTTTGACCCACTTGGTTTGGTAGGACCTGTACTTACAAAGGCTAAGGTTTTTATGCAACGACTGTGGAGGTTATCAATAGACTGGGATGAAAGACTGCCAATAGATGTCGTACAAGAATGGTTACAGTTTTTTGATGGGTTGTGTGACATTAATTGTATTAAAATAAATCGATGTATGCTACCAGAGAATGTTGTAAAAATTGAACTCCTTGGATTCTCGGATGCATCCGAGGACTATTATGGTACAGCAGTCTATCTAAGAGTCGAATCAGCGAGTGGTGAATTAACTTCATATCTAGTGTGCAGCAAAGGAAGAGTTGCACCAATCAAAAGACTTTCCATTCCACGACTTGAACTGTGTGCAGGTGTATTGCTCCTTAAATTAAAAAAGATTAGCATTTCCCTAGAACTTAAGATAGGTCAAAATTGGTATTTTTCGGACAACAAAATTGTTTTGTCCTGGATTCAGAAGTCTCCAGCAGAACTGAAAACCTTTGTCGCTACCAGAGTGGCTAAAATACAAGTTCTGACAGATGTCTCACAATGGAGGCATATATCATCAGAGCGAAATCCTGCAGACATCCTGGCTGCAATCCAGCAAACTGAGAAATAATTCCTTGAGGTGTCTTGGACCACTACTTCTATTCGAGGAAGTAGAGACGCTTAACAACTGTGAAGAGCTAATTAACGTGGACTTAGAATATTTTAATACAGAACTGGTTAAGAGTGAACGAAAGTTCAACAGACCTGTTTTCCTAGTGACTTTTAATTCTTTAACTGAGGAGTTACTTAGTATTACTAACAATTATACTAAACTTGTACGTGTTTTAGCTTTTCTTTATAGATTCTTTAATAATTGCAAATCACAGCCAAAGGTAACTGGCCCCCTGCAATGTAAGGAAATTAAAGATGCTGAATTTGTCTTAATAAAATTAGTTCAACATGAATGTTTTAAAAGGGAAATTACAGGCCTTCAGAAGTATGGTAATGTGCCTGTAGATAGTAAGTTAAAAAAAATCTTTTCCCATTTTTAGATGAAAGGGGTGTTGTAAGAGTTGGTGGAAGACTAGCCAACACAGTAAGTTTAGTTTTGATAAAAGGTTCCCTATATTTTTACCTGCCAATCATAAATTGTTTGTGATGATTGCTGAAATGCTTCATAAGAACTGTTTATATATTGGCCCACAAGGGTTATTGTTTCTTATTAGACGAAGGTTTTGGCCTTTAAGTGGACGTAATTTTTGTAGAAAATTAGTGCACGATTGTGTTGTTTGCTTTAAAGCAAAAGCAGTACCTTGTCAACACCTCATGGGACATTTACCTGAAGAGAGAGTAACCTTAAACTTTCCATTCAATTGTATAGGGGTAGATATTTTTGGTCCTTTTTATATAAAATATCCCAATCAAAGAAAAGGAATTTATAACAAAAATTATGTGTGTATTTTCTTTTTGTTTTGTGAGTAAAGCTTGTCACTTAGAGATGGTAACAGACCTCTCTAGTGATGCCTTTGTAGCTACACTGAAGAGATTTTTTAGCAGAAGAGGAAAAAGTATCCACATATTTTCTGATAACGCTACAAATTTTGTTGGCATTAACTCCGAATTAAAGAAATTGAGTAAATTAGATAGCAGTACAGATAAAAACTTGAGTAATTATTTGTCCAAAGAAAAGGTTGAGTGGACTTTCATTTCTGCTAGATCCCCAAATCATGGTGGACTTTGGGAGGCGGGTGTCAAATCCACGAAATACCAACTTAAACGTGTAGTAGGTAATTTAAAACTAACCTTTGAGGAATTCTTAACTGTAATTGATCATATTGAGGCAATTCTGAATTCCCGTCCATTGCATCCCCTATCATCTGACTTAAATGATTATGATGTCTTGACACCTGACCATTTTTTGATAGGCAGACCTATCACAGCAATTGCAGAACCCAACATCCTAAATTTACATGACAATAAATTAAAACAATGGCAAAAATTAACTAAGATAATGCAGACATTTTGGAAACATTGGTCTAACAATTATTTAAGTGCAATACAAGAAAGATCAAAGTGGAGGTTCGCCAAAGAGAATGTGCTAGTTGGAACTATGGTGATTTTAAAGGTGGACAATGTATCAGTTTTTAACTGACCATATGGCAGAATAATTCAAACGTTCCCAGGAAAGGATAAAGTGAGAGAAGTTTTATTTAAGACGAAGAATGGGGTTTTTAAAAGGAGCATTAATAAAACTTGCATTTTGCGATTGCCTAATTAAGGAGTATGAACTCTTTCAAATATATCTGTGTATCATTATGTATTTAGTGTAGTTTATTATTAATAGTGTGTATCATTGTACTCATATATTATATTGTGTGTTATATATTATATATAGTGTGTTAATATTTTTCTTGCGATTTTAAATTGCTGAATGTACCATGTCAATGCCGGGCGGAATGTTGGCGCCTGCGAGCGCAGCGCCCCCTTTGAGTTATAAGAAAAGAAACCGGCAGTAGCCATTGAGAGTCGGAGAAATAAAGCGTGTGTTTTTATACAGTCCTTGAGTGAGTGTTAATTGAGTTAAAACTGAGCTATAACACATGTTATAGAAAGATCTCCCTGTCTGTGTATTATATATATATATTCACAATTTTACATCCGATACATATGTGTGTGTGTATTGTAAAAGTTATTTCAAAACAAGTGAATATAGAAACACTAATTTTTGTTGGAAAATATTTAAAATAGATTGATTTTTGTCAGCATATTTTCTATATGTTTTATTGAGATGGACAAAAGTTTGATTTTCTTCAACTTCTTTGGATATTGATATAGAATGCATTGTTTCTCTCTGACTTATAAAATGCATTGTTTCTTTTAGAATGGTGTGTGTACACCATTTAATAAGTGTTCTTCAAAACGGAAATTCCAGAACAAAAGCATCCTTTTTGAAGAAGAAATAGAAAAACTGCTTTTAATTTTTGAAAAGTTTTCAAATGAACAGAATAAAATTAACTTTCTTTCAAAGATATTTTCTTAAATAAATAAACTTTTATTTTTAATAAAGTAAAAAGGTTTTTTCAGTTATAACTCGCTTAAAATATTGAAATTTTATGAAAAGTTTTTTTTAGCAAAGTAAACATTAAATATTTTTGTTCATATACAGGTCTTTTGTAGTAATTTGATCAATTGCTCAAGAACAATTTGAAATTGAAATACATAAATGTATCATGTGTGTCTGAAAATTTTCTTGATTTCTGTTGGGATGAAATGCTGAAATAGATCAAAATATGAAATTACTTTGTGGATATTTAACTGAATATAATGTTTATTGATTTTCATATTGTTGTAGATTTAAAATAATATTAAGGGTAAATTGTGAGATTAACTTAGAATTGTTGGATATTATCAGGAGACCAACGTTGTAGTTTCAGAGAAGAGGAATGTGTGTGACCAAACCAATTACCCGCCAGCTATGTAAGCATTTGTTATCAGTTATTTCAACACAATATCCGGCAAAAGGAATAGACAACTGGAGTTGATTTTTCTTAAACTTTCAAATCTTTCTGAAAGTAAATATTAAAATAGTGGTTTGTGGTTAAGGATTTAAAATAAGATATATACACAAGGGCATCATGAAAAAGATAAAGATTCAAGATGGGTTAAGGAAAATGAAATGCTCTAGAGGTTATTTATGTATAAGTTCATTTCTACAAAATTATGTAGTTACACTGAGATTTCACTGTATTTTTATATTATAAAAAAAATCATAAAATTTATTGTAATGTAAATACTTAAAATCAAATCTTAGTAAAACTTTTTAGTAAAAATTTTTTCCGGACTCAAGATTTGAAATTTTTTTAATGTTATTTTATTTAATTTGTAGTACGCAATGTCAGAGCAATGTTCTGCAATGTAGAAAACTTATATATCAGTTTTTAATAATTTAACTTTTGGAAATAAAGGGCGCCAATTTGGGTTATTGTAATGTTTTTATAACCAATATTTTATAGATTTGCTAAATAGTTTCATGTACGTAATTCTGCATGTTTGAAGGTAAAAAATTTGTGTCTGGAATTGTGAACATATAAAATTGGCTAACTTCATTAATTTTTTCAATGCTCTAAAGACAATCAATATACATATGACACTGTAAATAAAATTTTTTCAAATAGTATTTATTTCAAAATGAAAATTATCAAAGGGAAATGTAGCACTTTCATAATATATTTCGTAGAATTTATAAAGTAATTAATATGGAAACTAAATATACTATTATTTATCCTCTAACTTTTTATTTTTATGGCGAGAAAATAACCGCTGTGAATTTTTTTCCGATTACAAAGTGAAAAGTGTTAGACATTTCAACATACTGTAATAATAAATTTAATGAAAAATTATAATGAAGCAATATTAAATATATATAGTAGATTCCACATACATAACTGTATTTATTATTATTTAGTTTTATATATATTTCAATATTAATTTATTTTGGAAGATTTAATATGATCAAAGATACTTTTATCTTTTCATATTTTGATTTGAAAAGATAAAAGGTGTTTTCGGGAACTGAAAATATAACTCTAATGATTCTGTTTCATATGATGTTCATGTCTTTAAATTAGAAATTGTATTTTTATTTCACTCATAAACACTGTCTCCAATGAGTTTTGATTTTTAACTTATGTATAATATCCAGCGTGTAAATGAAATTGTCTCTAATCCCAACAAAGATGTGTTTTAAAAAACGTGTAAAAGTAAGAAAACTTAGAACAAAATGTGTACAAAATACTTTATAAACAAATTTTCGAGTAGTTCATTTTTATTATATTTTTTCATAAACAGGATTATTTGAGGCTTTATTTTAATAAAAGAATTCATATACGTGGCTCTTACTGCTAACCCCAGAAGTATGTGAACCAAACTATTAAAATAAATTTAAAAAAATATTCTCCCAATAAAATATTTAAAAAAATTACATATTTGATTAAATTTTTTAAATATTTAAAAAGTCATAGTTCTTATTTTTATAGATAATATTATCTCAAAAAATAAATAATATATTTTTAATTAAATGAAATAACTTTTTATAAGTTGAAATTGAAAAACAAGCCATTGATTCTAAAAGTTTCATTGCTGTAATATTTATTTCACAATCCTGGAGATCATTATTATAATAATTAATTCGTTTATTTCTCTGAAATATAATATCTCATTTTATGGAAGTTAAAGCCTTAAGTTAAAATGCATACTTAGAACTGTCTTGCCAATTTTAAGGTTAATTATCATATTATTATTTAATTATTCTCAGTGATGATGAAAGTATAACAAATTTCTAAAATTAACTATATTTTTTGTACTATTGTTATAAGCCGCATATTTTGTTTCTTTCTTTGAAGTGATTTTGGAAAACTTTACTATTCCCTTTACCATGACGACATGGATGTTATTGAGAGCGAAGAAAGTTTGAATTCTCAGTTAAAATGGCAATACTTTAAATTTCCTTGGCAACGGAAGGTACTATCTTAGAACTAAAAAACGCCCCATTTCTAAGTACAGGATGTATCAGGTGTGGCTTTTACTTAGTCGACACCAATTTCTGCATGACTGAAATGTTTGAAAATTTTTCTTTATTGAAATCTTCAGTTGCAGCCGGTCAGTACAGAGCTTTGGTCTATCATAATGGTTTTGTTCAGCCTCAGTACCTTGTAGCTCCCAATTGTGTTCGTTATCTACTTACTTTTCTAGAAATGATAAATTATTCTTCATTATCAATAAAAAAATACAGTATATATTTGAGATGACTCTGTTGATAGATACGTGTTCTTTATTTTCCTCTGGATGAGAAAATTAGTTTAAATATTATTTTATTTGATAATTCTAAATGTCATTTGTTACATTATTCTATAACATTACTTCACAACCTAAATCCTACAAATTTTAAAATTTGAATCATAGTACGTGATTTAAAATTTTTCAAGAAATGCGGGTTAATTTCTGGATGATGAATTAATTTTTAAGAAATTAATACAAGAAATATCTATTTCGTTGAGAGAAAATCTGCATTGCGTTGAGAGAAAATCTGCATGATTTGTATCAGTTGTAATTTTTGCTTAGCAAATTCGAAGTAAACTATTTAAGAAACAATGACTAAAGAAATTAAAACTTCACACACAGTACTTCAGTAAAAAATAGGTAAATTTAAGCAATTGTTAATTTTATTATTAGAAAAAAAGATTAAAAACAAATTTAGTATCTCATAAATTTTATTATCTGACTTGATGCAATTTTAAATTTACAGTAAAGTAAAAATTATTCAGTGAACGGTAACTCACTAACTCTGTTTTTTTCATAATCAATTAAGAAATTATTTAAGCACCTAATTTACATGTTAAATGTCATTCTTATTATTTAAAACAGTACATACGTTACACCAAACTATTTTTTCCTTTGAAAGAAATAATTAAAGTTTTCAATATAATTTTTTAAATATTAATATATACAAGTCAAATAGTCAATATTTGGATAAAAAAATTAATACGGAACTGATTCAGGAATTTGAAGTTAGAATAAGAATTATTGAAAATTAGGGGATTGTTGTTGCATTTTCTCTTGCTTTTTGTATTTAAAATAATATTGGAATTAGAGGTTCTTCATTCGATTATTGGTTTCAGTGAACTTACTCAAAACGCACTGTAATGACTGTATTTGATAATGAAATTTAAGAATTAAATGTTCTGTATTCGAAACTATTATTGTTGTTGAATTTGGGCCCTTGAATATACATATTAGCTGTATTAAGGGCACATAATCAATTTTAAAGAGTAGATTATTAAATAAAGTTTAACTATATAAGAATACCTGCCACTCTCCTATTTTTCGCATTTTTTAGTGTTACATTTTTTTCTTTGTCATGTATTTACAAAGTTTTCAAATGCAAAAGAGAGGCACAATTATTGGTGTTAAAAAAAGATAAAAATTGTCTTTAGTCTCATAAGGCACTACTTTTCTTCAGTTTTTGAACAGACATATTCGAATGGTAATTCTAAGTGTGTAAATGTTCTGCCGAATGCTCTCATTTTGTGAGGTCTGTAAAAGAGGATAGAAAGGTTTTTGTAGAATATGACTAGAAAGAACACGTATCACACGAATCTCTTTTGTCATAAAAAAGAATCTACAGAATTTCTTGCAACATATTGAAAATTGATAAATCAGCCTATACAATTTCTATTAGTAATAAATAAATTGAATGCAGTTCCTCTACATTCAGCTTGCAATGAAGCAAAATAAAAAAGCCTTTGTATTTTGACTAGCAAATTGATGATAATAGTAGTCTCATCTGCCATGGATGGCCGTAATTCAAGTCTGACAGCAAATTAGGCAAGGAATCTGTCCAAATTTTCTTTCTTCAGTGTTTCGCCCTAAGGTATGCTCAACTTTTGTTCACCCTCTTTTTCTGTAAAGTTTCACCTTTGTCTTTTTCTCCTTGTTAAATCAAAATTCTCAGAATTTTCTTTGTGTATATTCTCTTATATCATTATCAAAATTCATGTATCTTTTAGATGGGATTCCTGAGAAACGTACTGACAAAATGCTAAAAATGCAATAAATCAAAAGGAATAAAATGGAACTTTTCTCTCAGATAAGAAATATTGGTCTAGAAAATTTAATAAAAGCATCTCCACACTTTTCCCAGGTGAAAAGTATAGCTTTAAAAAATTATAAGTTGATTGATCTAAAGAAATTTTTTAAAAAAAATTAAATACTTTACAATATATAGTATGACTATATACAATATATCGCATGACTAAATACACCTAAATTAAACATTTGATGAAAGCAATAAAAATAAATTAGCGGTCCAAAAGATGTGTTGTCAGTAAATATTATTTTGTCAGTTTCAATGTCGATGTAAAATCATTGAGAAAACTTACAGTTTAAGAAAGAAATTGTTGATAAGTTTTAGTTTTCCCATCAATGTTTAAATGTATATTGTGATTATAATTGAGTTGGTTTAACTCTCATAAAATAAAATACGTGCTGAACATGTAAAAGACTCTTTTCTTTCTTTAAAATATGAAGTAATTAATAGCTTGTATTAAATTTGACGTAAATATGAGTGTTAATTTACTTGACATTTTTAATTAATATGTTTTGAAAGAGCTTTGATATAGCGATGAGTTATAAAGTAATGGGTGCAGCTATATGTGAAATGAAAATAAAATTTTCATGTTTGCCTGCCGTTATAATCATTAGCAGCATTGAACTGATTATAAAGCTTTCAAGATATTTCAGGCATGAAATCAGTTTTGTAGTCGATAATTTATAATGAATAATTACTATGAAATTTGTAAGGAAATAATAATTTTGATTAATCCTAGCACCTAAAGTCAAATGAATTAAAAATACAGTTCTTAATTATCACAAATCACAATTTAGCACAGTTAATAATATCACACTGTTTCTGGCATAAAATTTATAAGCAGGGATTAAAAGTATTTTCGTAATTAAATCTTAGGTAAATATGACTAAGTGAAAAACAATTTAAGCACACATTTTTGTTTCAGTGTATGTTTACAATTAACTGCATCAATTAATGAATAAGGATCTGGGGGAAAATATCAAATTTAAACTTAATTTAAGTTGCTGTAAGTTAAAAAGCAAAAAACATTGCCAATATTTAATTATTACATAAAAGCTTTTTATTTTAAAAATAACACATTTTGTTTATCCAATTAGAATTTCCTTACTTTTTTCTATTAGCTTATTATTTTATGTTCAAATCCTTTTAAGTATTTGTTTTTTTATTACATTACATTTAAAAGCTTTTTCCATGATAGCAATGTAAATTGACGAATTATTCATAAGAATTGATAAATTAATATAAAATCCGTCTGCTTTTAGTTATAAAATGTCTTAATGCATGTCTTGAAGATTTTGTTTCATTTTTTGAGTTTAAATTCCAATATGTATAATCGTAAAATTTTGAGAACAAACTTTAGCAAGGAAATTTTGGGAAAATGGCAATATGCACATTCCAAATTGTTACCATGAAAACTCACAATTTAAACGCAAAAACTTTGTGATTATTTACTAATGGCCACGAATATGGTACTTCCTCTTTGTTGCTGTTTATATGCAGGAAATTTGATTAGAAGGAAATGTTGGTATGTCAGCCATACATCACACACAAAGTGATTGATTAATAGAGCGCAATATCCGCCGAACCATTGGATGTCAGTAATATAAAATTCGTAAGAAGTGTGAGTAGTAAGCAGAGTAAACCGGTAGGCGGAAGTGCCACGCCCCTTTTGGCGCGAATGGAAATCACGTGACAGGATGTGACGTCATATCACGTGACCATGGAGTGGAGTTGAGTTGTCAGTTTCGTTTTCTTAATGTTTTGCTTGAGAGATGTTTTGTTTACGTTTATTTATCCCGCGTGGTTTCTAAAGTTTCTGTTTCTGGGAATGGCAACAATTTTATTTATATCAATTGGTTTGTAAAGTTTCTATTTTTGGGGATGGCAACATCATTTTAAAATAATTTTTTATGTATCCCACGTGTGTTAAAAGTTTCTGTTTCTGGGAATGGCAACGACTTTTACAATAAAATTTTTACGTATCCTACGTGTGTTAAAAGTTTCTATACCAGGGAATGGCAACGACTATCACGTTATAATTTTATGAATCCGACGCGTGTTAAAAAGTTTCTATTCCAGGGAATGGCAACAGTTTTGAAGAAAAGGGGATTTTTCCAAGTGCATTGTAAAGTTTCTGTTTTTGTGAATGGCAACAACACGAGATTTTGGGTGACGAAATATGCGTATGCATGTTGGGACAAACCGGATCTTGTTTTCAGCGTACTGATTGGTTGTTAGGGAATTTATTCACGTGTTGAGTAAGCCTTTTACTGGATCGAATTTTTCTATTGGTCAAATAAAATTGTACTACTAGAGTTTGGCAACACAAGTGTAACTCACTTGTACTTTTTATCCGGGAAAATTAGTTCTGTGTATATCATTCCTGCATTATTTCTCGCGTGTGGAAGCTAAGAGAAAAAAGTAAATAATGAAACGTTTTCCCAGAGATTTGTGTAACTTAGAACCTCGAATGAGAAAGAAAGCTGCTCATGATCAAAAACTCATGATGGAAAAAGCCACACGTGAGATCAAGTCTGTTAAAACAAAACAGGCCGAACATATGGTTTCTCTTGGAGGAGATTACTTCGCCTATGCAGCATGCTTCAAAAGCTGTACCCATGCCCATATTCGGAAGTTTATTACAGACGCTGAAGGATGGTTAAAGCCGACTAAAGATGGAGTGACCATGTCTCCTGCCGTGTGGAACTCACTGGTAAAAGAAATCTGCAAATTTCGAATTAATGGTTCTCCTGATGTTGTGACCATCATGAATAAAAAGTTATGTGTATCACAACAAGCAATCAATGGCGAATTAGTGTTTGTGTTTCAAAAGTTATTTCAACGCAAAAATTTGCAATTCGAGTTCATGTCTAATCATGTTGTTCTTAACAGGTCTCAGTTTTCAAATTTATGTGACAAAATTTCAGTGATTTCAGACCAAATGAAGGAAAGTTTCATCAAAGGTTCTTTACAGGAATTTATTTTGTATGAGATGGAACAATCCAAATTAGATTTTTCTAGTCTACCTACACCCGTATATCAGGAAATCAGAAATTCTCTAGCTAAATGTATAGCAAATGCTGTGACTTTAAAAATTTCAGAGCTGTGTGCAATCCCTGAAACTACATACTTTATAGACATGACGCAGAGTCGTGCAGAAAAATTCAATGAATATTTTGAGTTGTCTTTATTTCAACTGGACTGGCAACAAACAGCAAAGGACTTTTTTGAAAAAAATAAACATACTAATCTTGACTTTGAATTTGGACAAGAATTTTTTGATGGCTTAGATGTAAAAGCGTTATTTAAACAAATTGAAAAAATATATGTTTCAGAAGAAGATACTCTGTACAATGAGCTTTTCTTACTTGAATAAATTTGTTTGTTATGTTATTTCCTTTCTGTTTATTTCACAAACTTCACATAAATGTAAGATATGTTGTTTGATATTTTTTTATTTAAAATATTTTTCAGAGGAGATGTCTACATAATGGTAAGTAAATTGTTTTTTTATTCTTATATTTTCAATTTTAGCGCAGAAGTTTCTTGGGTGAAGAGGTATTTAAGGCAGTGACTTTTCACAATGACCATTCATTTAGAATGGCGTTGTCAAAAGAGGAGGTCGTTTTCTTGCTCGTTTATATTATTTTAATGTTTGTAATGTATATTTTATCTGAGACTGTATTTAATGTAGCATTTCCTCGAGATATATTTGTGCGATTTAATAGCTTTTTCAATTCATCTGACAATAACTATGACTGAAAAAAAACTTTCTCTTTTTTACAAAGATCCTCAAATACCCGGTAGTTTCGGCGGTATTAACGCTTTATATCGTGCTTTAAAAGGCAAAGTCAAATCTGGTAATATTAAGAAATGGCTGCGAACAAAGGATTCGTATACATTACACAAACCTTTAAGGCACAATTTCAAAAGAAATCGTGTTATAGTAGGTGGTTTGAATGAGCAATTTCAAGCGGATTTAGTTGATATGCAATCTCTGGCCAGCTACAATGATAATTATAAATACTTACTTACATGCATCGACGTTTTTTCTAAATATGCATGGGCCATACCACTAAAGAATAAAAAATCGGAGAGTATAGTTGCTGGTTTTCAAAAAATCTTTTTAGATAGGTCCCCAGAAAAGTTACAAAGTGATGATGGATTAGAATTCAAAAATAAACACTTTCAAAATCTTTTGAAGAAAAATAACATTTCTTTCTTTACTACACATAATTCAACTAAGGCCTCCGTTGTGGAACGTTTCAATCGGACTCTTAAAACAAAAATGTGGAAATATTTTACTGAAAAGAATACCAAACGTTATATTAATATCATTGATAAGCTGGTTAACAGTTACAATCATACCTGGCATCGTAGTATTCAAATGGAGCCAGCGTCTGTAAATATAGATAATGAAGCCAAGGTTTGGCAAACACTGTACGGTAATTCACTTTTAAATCTAAAATTACCAAAATCAGATCTCAAAGTAGGTGATACAGTTCGTATTAGTAAGGAAAAAATGCGTTTTGAGAAAGGATATGAGCAGAATTGGACAAGAGAAATATTCACTATTCATAAAATTTTGAACAGAAAGCCAATAGTATATAAACTCAAAGACTTAGCTGGAGATGTGATCGAAGGTACTTTTTACAAACAAGAACTTCAAAAAATTACAGACTCGGGTTACTATCCGGTAGAAAAAGTGCTGAAAACTAGAACGAGAAATGGTAAAGTGGAATATTTTGTGAAATTTCAAGGTTATCCGGAAAGTTTTAATACTTGGGTCCGAAACGTGAAACATATATAAATAGAAGTTTATTTAAATTTCATTTTTAGAACAGACAATAATTTAAAAGAAAAAATGTCGTTTTACATCACTCTGATCAGTGACAGTTCTAGGGCTTTTTATCCAGATAACAAAATTTCACAATTTACCACACAACTTCCTTCATCTATTGAACTAACTAGCGGTGCTTGGGAAGTAGCATTAGTCGATATTATTTATCCTCATACCTGGTACAATATACGAAAAGACAATAATTTGTTTGGATTTGATTTAGGAGATGGAAAGTTAGAAGGAAGAAGACTTCCCCTGGTTGTTATGAAACCATACCTGATATCCTGAAGGGCATTCGAATAGATTCGCATCGAAATAAAATTGAATTTCATTACCATTCTGTAACAAAAAAAGTCAAATTTAAAACAGAAGGAAAGGCTAAATTTATTCTCAATGAGGGCATGGCCGAATTGATGGGATTTGAGGCAGGAGAATATCAAGGGATTGGACAAAGTCAATTTGTGGCTGATCCAAAAGCCTCTTTTCATGTCATGTATGTGTATTGTGATCTAGTAGAGCCCCAAATCGTGGGAGATGTTAAAGCACCCCTTTTAAAAATCGTCACCGTGGAAGGAAACGATGGAGAGATTGTCAATGCTCATTTTCCAAGACCCATATACTTACCTGTCATCCGTCAACATTTTCAAACTATACAGGTGGACATTAGACTTCATACTGGAGATTTGGTACCCTTCGAAAGAGGCACGGTTTTCATTGTGCTACATTTTCGTCTTAGGCAAATCCTATAAAAGACTTCGTTCTCTTCTAATAGACTTTATTCTGTTGGTGTGATTAAACAAAGAAGCATCGACAAAATGTTGGTCCCTTATACATGTTGTACAAAAACATTTGAAGATTATTACGTCAAACAAACTGGAAATGGGCTATCTCATTATCAAGGCTCAGTTTTACAGAGAGGATACGGAATCGGTGGATTTTTTGCGAAACTATTTCGCAGTGCGATGCCATTTTTAGTAAATGGTGCCAAAGTTTTTGGAAAAGAAGCTCTGCGGACTGGTACTCATGTAGCCAGTGACGTGTTGGCAGGTCAAAATTTTAAATCGTCTCTCCAATCAAGAGCTAAAGAGAGCGGAAAAGTGTTAGCCAGAAAAGCTCTTCAGAAAGCAGATGAGATGATAGGTCACGGTGCCCATAAAAGGAAGCGCAAAACTTCCAAAGGGCTCATTTCTTCCAAAGTCAAGAAATTGAAAGGACGGGACATTTTTGATCCTTAAAAAATGGCTTTTCTGCTTAAAGATTCTCTGGAATGTGCCAAATCCGAATTAGAATTATTTACATTACCTCCTACACAAACTGTTATTGAAAGAAGTCAGTGGGTCGAATTTCATCCTCTGGCTAATGTATCAGATGGAGGTCCTGTGGAATTTAACATTTCAGGAAGTGGTGATGATTACCTTGATCTCTCTCAAACTCATTTGCATGTAAAAGTAAAAATTTTAAAAAGTGACGGCAAACCCCTTACGAGTGAAAATAAAGTGGGCCCCGTCAATTTATTCATGCATTCTATGTGGTCACAAGTAGATATTAGTTTAAACGAAAGACTTGTTTCCTCAAGTAATAATACTTACCCTTACAGAGCTATGATAGAAACTTTATTGAATCATGGATATGATGCGAAGACTTCCCAACTTTCATCAGAACTGTTTTTTAAAGATACTGCCGGTCGTATGAACATATTTGATACGGAAGATAAAGAACCTAACGAAGGATTTAACAAAAGAGCGGATTTCTTTAAACTCAGCGCTTCAGTTGATATGATTGGAAGGTTACACTTGGATATGTTTCATCAAGAAAGACTTTTATTGAACATGGTGGACGTCAAACTTAAACTAATTCGTAGTAAATCTGAATTTTGCCTGTTGGGAGATGGAAATTTCAAAATAATCCTAGAACAGGCCTCCATATTTGTCAGAAAAGTCCGAGTTAGTCCAGGTGTTGTACTTGGACATGCGAAAAGTTTGGAGAAAACAACAGCCAAATATCCTATACAACGAGTGCTTTGTAAAGCTTATTCAATTCCATCAGGAAATATGTCTTTTGTTCAAGATAGCATATTTACAGGGCAAATGCCGCGAAGAATTGTGGTTGCCTGTGTTGATAATGACGCCTTTAACGGCAACTATAAAAAGTCACCGTTTGAATTCAAACATTACAATATTAATTTCATCGCCGTATATGTGGACGGACAATCTACACCTAGTACTCCTTTACAACCTGATTTTGAAGCCAATCATTTTATCCGAGCCTATCAAAACTTATTTTTGAATGCTGAAGATCGGGGGTTATTTCTTGCAAGATCTGAGTTCTCCGGAGGAAACGCTTTGTTTCGTTTTGATTTATCGCCTGACCTTTGCGATGGAGGACATTTGAATCTGGTTCGTCATAGCAACTTAAGACTGGAGATTAAATTTGGTGCACCTCTACTCCAAACTGTTTCTCTACTAGTTTATGCTGAATTTGAAAATTTGATCGAAATCAATAAAGCTAGAAATATTCTTTATGATTTTGGAAGCTAATGAATTCTCTACAGATTCATCGAGTACTCTCCCGTGATTTACATGCTCAAAGATATTTTATTGGAGTTTTTCCCTCGGATAAAATTCCCCTGATTCAACATTTTCCTTCGGCAATGGTCATCAACACTGACAAACATGACGAGATAGGATCACATTGGTTATCTGTCTACATAGAAAATAAATGCACTATCGAATTTTTCGATTCCTTTGGATTACCACCTGAAGCTTATGGAGAAGATATATTAAGATTTGTCAACTCATTTCATATTGTCCAATGGAATATGATACCCCTACAAAACCCAACGTCTAATGTTTGTGGACAGTTTTGTATTTATTTTATTGTAAAACGATGTCAAGGATTTTGTATGAAAACCATTGTATCCCAATTGGCTGGGAAAAACAATGATTTTAGAATTTATCAATTTGTCAAAAAAAGATATGGTGTAAATATGATTTTCAAAAAATAAAAAATTACTTTTAAATAGATTGTCTTATTATTTTACATATTTACATTTTACATAATATACATTTTCATAATATTTTTATTATCAATAATATATAGTTTTCAATTTAGGAAAAAAATATTTTTTAGAAATACTTTGATAGAAAACATATAATCTTTAAGTTGTCACATGAGAAATCAATAAAACGTTAACTTTTTAACTTAGTGAATTATATTGTTTTATTTCAATCTAACAAAATTATGTTTAACAAAATGTAAATAAGTTGATATTAGAAATAATTTATTTAAAAAAAAGCATTTTTTTTAAAAAATATTTTTGATATTAACAAGTTTGTTATAGGAGAAAATATTTGTAACTTTATGTGACAATTATTTAAAGATTAACTTTTTAACTTATTGAATGATTTGATTTTATTTAAATCTAATTATTTTGTGACTAATATTTCATAAACAAATTGATGTTATAAATATTTTATTAATACAAACATGATTGTAGTTCTACGTATTTTTTTAAATTTTAAATAATAATTGAAAGATTACTTACTTGAAGATTAACTTAAGTCATGAAGATTAACTTATGTAACAATTTAAAGATTACTTACTAAAAGGTTTTATTTTATTTTGCCTGCTGAAAAAGGAAAAAAAGAAAATGAACACACACACACACACATAAAGGAAGAAAAATCTCTATTTTATTAAAAATATAATTAAAGATGATGCCATAAAGAGGAGTCTTTTCCATACATAGGTTTCTCATAAATAGTTTTTCTTTTTTTTCTTACAGGCAAAGCATACAATTTTTGTTGTTTCTCATGTAAATGAGTATTTTTTACAAACGATTCGGGAAAGTTATTTTCATTAAGAGCATTATGGAATTGATCAAACCCTAAAGGCTTTGATTTCTTATTCCTGATCAAATGTGAAATCAGATCTTTTACATTGGTATGGGACAGAATATTACCATTTACAACCAGTTCTTTTTCAGGAGTCCACGAAAACACATCAGGATGATTTTTCAAAAATAAAATAATGTCTTTGGCTACTTTCTTGTGCTTGACAGGGACAGATTCCATAATATCTTCTGTAATGTCAGGAGAATCCATGACAGAAATTTCAGACTCTCGGTTAATGGGTTGAACTTGATTAACATCAGGGAACTTTACAAATTTCTGAAGAACTTGTTGGTAAAGCGTTGCTTTTTCAGAGTCGGGCATTTTCTTTGACAGAATGGTCTTCATTTGCTGATCCAATTCAGATATATGGTCCTCTGAAAACTGTTGTGCCCGATCCATAGGCATTAGAATAAATTTTTTAGCGTGATCCATGGAAAAGAGAGCCTAGTAAAGATACGGCTGCAGGTAGAATGAGTGACAGGAAACCTTCCCCTTTTTGAACCAAAAGTCTTCTTTTCTTGAAAAGAGGAACTTTTTTGTCTCCCAGTCGACGTAACGTCCTCTTGTAAGGAGCTAGTCTGTTCTTTTGACGTTTTGAAATGGGTACAGCTCCTTTTAAAACATTCAAGACACATTCACATACAGCTTTGATAATACTGTTCGGACACTTTTGAAGCATTTGTCTTTTGAGTTTAGATTTTTGCAACAATTTTAGCTTTTCTAAGGGGAGGTGCGAGGTATACGACATGATAATTCATAATGAATTTTCTAATCAGTGAACTGAGGTATTTATAGATGCTACAATTTCAATGGAAGATCAAGATTCGTATTGATTTCGGGGGTTCAATACAAAACTGGAAAATGCTGCGGCTTTATTTAAAGCACAGTAATTAGACTGAGGGTCATGAAAAGAACATTTTACTGTAGGTATTTGTAGATGTTGAATTTTAGGGCACTTGATAACATTCAAATCTATGATAATTGATTGAGAAAATGTTTGTAAAAATTTAACTTTCTCTAATCCTTTGACATAGATCGTATTGTACGATGCAAACAAGGAAATTAGAATATGTCTGAGTGCGGCATACGGTAAATCTCCACTTTCCCAGGGCATACCGTGGACATTACGGACAATCCATAAACAGGTTTTCTGTTTTCGAGGCGACAATTTTTCCCAAGAATGCGGAGGTTGAAAAGACCAGCGACCGTGATAATTGTAATGTACATCGTAAAACGCTAACTCCTTGATCACAAAAGAATGTGGCCCCATTTGAAAACCCTGAAAATCTATAACGATTGCAGACATGCTTACCTCTTTGTGGGTTCGATAAAAATGACTAACGCGGCTCATATACAAAATGTTTATCTTCAGGAAAAATACCAGTGCGCATGCGCAAATGCTCGTCGGTCATTGGATGAAAGTCCAGAAAGAGATAGCCAAAACGGGGACTTGTAGCGTCACGGAATATTTCCTGAAAAGACCTGTTTTGGCTTGGAAACATTTGTCTGGCCAAGTGAGTCACCTGACTTTTGTCTCTAGGGTTCTTGAAAAGCACTAAATAGTGAGAATTTAAATTGATGTTACGCATTTCTTTTCCTTGATGAAATAGATTCTGTACTACAAAAATGACAGTAAGGTTTCTATGATGGCTACCTTTTGTGAATAAGTTACTCAAACGTGAATCCCCGCTTAGTTCAGACATTAGATCGTCTACAATAATGAGAGCATTTCGAACATTATTCAAATAAGAAGGTAATCCCTCTTCAAAAACGACATTTTTCATGGTATTATATAGAGGCTGAAATGCACCATAACAATAAATAATTTTTTCTGGCATGGGCAAAAACATGCAATTATCTATTAGTTTTTTAACAAAAACTGACTTGCCTGAACCCGTAGGGCCACTGATGAGGCATGTAGAAGGGTGAACCAATCTTGGTAAATCCATGATGATAAATAAAAAAGTGAGACTTACCTTCTTTATATATGTGATGGAAAAGACAGAAAAAAATTCCGGTCTCTCTTATGTTGGATGAAAACTTAAGGCTGAAACTGCATAAAATAAAATAAAAACTTTTGATACATTAATAACCATAGGGAAGAGTTGTGAAATCGCTTTGAACGACTCGTTTATCGTAAACAATTCTATAAGTTTTCGTTTCTTTTTTGTTTATTATTTTGCGCCTTTTCGCCTCGCGACATATTTTTGCTGGATCCTCCACCGAAATGACTGTTTCCTTGTCCAAGCTGCACACTAAGCTTTTTATTGAATAAAAATTAATTTTTTCAGTGTTTCTGTAATTCAGAGTAAAACCTCTTACTTTGCAGCAAACGTTCCCTTTGTCTGTTTCATAACCATAATTCTTGGGTCCACCTGAAAAAAAGTATTAAAATTTTAATAAATATTTCATTAGTTCAAGACAAAATACTTTTAACTAATAACAGCAAAAGAAATTACCAGACACAAAGGTTGTGATGATTTCTCCATCGAGCTCGTCGGTAAACTCTCCTAAGAAATTTCCTAGAGGAGGATCATTTATTCCGTTACTTGCATACACAATAGAATCTGTGTCGTGATATAATACAGCACGACCTAGCTTATCCATTTCTGAGTATAGTTTGAGTCGGGCCCAAGCTGTCGTGAAAGCGGCCAGAAATATGTTGGTTGAAGTATCTTGAGTCATAAAGTCTTTTTGTCTTTCCCAATGAAAGGCTGCAATTTCTGCTGATGCAAAATATACATCTTTAATCTATAAAAATAAAAGTATTACATATACTAAATAAAAAGTATTACTGCTAATATTAATTAAATAAAATTATTACTGTAATAATAATGCAAATTTATGACGCCAAAACAAGAAATAGAGCGCTTACGTTTTTGGTTGAATCCAACAGCATCTTATTAAACATTGGGACAGTATTTACAAATGTAACTTGAGATTTATTTAGATTCATCCCCCATCTGTAAAATGGAAAAATTAATATAATCATAAGTTTTTCTTTATTATATAAAAAGCAAATATTTTACAAACACCTATTTATTTGTAAATAAAAAGAAATATTACCGTCCCCAAAAACTATTCAGAGCTAATTTTGCGACCTGACGTCGCCCAGGATTTTTTGCGATCGCATCTGCATCCAAACTTATCCCTTCTTTTTCCTGGTATTTTTTTATGTATTCGGCCTTTCCTTCTTCACTATTACATTCCGCAGGCCAGCCACTGCTTTCTTGTTTTATTTTCAAAAACAAATCTATATAGGATTTAAACAACGTGTCGCTGGACCGTGGAAAATGATACACTTCATGTATCTGAAAAAGATATATAAATGTCAACAATCGACACATTTCATAATAGAAAAAATATCTTCTTAAGATTTATTTTTCGTACCTTTGTAACTATATATCCTTTACATATAGCCATTTTGATTTCTTCTGTGACCCACGTCCCTGTCAAAATACGTTCGTCATCCCTGTGGTTACAAATCGTTTGTTGCTGACTTTCTGCGCATGTCCGACACAAAGGAAACATAAGTTTGCATTTGCATCGATAGGGAAGTACGGGAAGAAACAACCCTCTTGGTGGAAGAATATTACATTTAATAAAACCGAAATATGCTGTAGGATCATCAAAGTCCTCCGTGATTATTGTAGGATGTCCAACGGGGTATGTGCAATATTTGTTCACCTACACATACACATAAAAACAAAAACTATGAATTTGAAATATCAAAAAAATATATTTAAAATCAAAATAAAAATAAAATAACTACTTACCCAGGGATATAACGAAGTAAAATCAACATATTTTGATTTACCCTCGTGAAACAATTTTATCGCGTTCGTGCGACCTCCAAAGAAAGCATCTCTAGGATCCATACGATCGACTAAAGGATGATCTTTAATAAAATTCTGTAGGTTGGAATCCTCCTGCTGTTTTTTTTAAAGTCATGCTCCCATATTTCAACAATATGATATCCCATTTCACAGAATTTATTTGACGTTTCCTTAGTTTTGGCGTCTAATACAGCCATGGTCAAGCCGCTTACAGGGTTTACTACCTCTGCATCGTAGCATGTAAGACACCCGTGAAAGAAACATCCCTATAAAGGTAGAAGTTTTCTATTAAAAGTGTTTTATTTATAAAAGATCCAGATAAAGTAATGTTATAAAATATGCTTACATGATACTGATAAATAGTGTTGTTCTCTTCGCAATAACCATCTACAGATACGCCACCAATTCGTTTTTCCCCCAAACCATTTAATGCATGTTTAATTGCTATTCCTTCTACGTCGGCTATGAAATCTAACCATCTGATACTATCCAAAGAGAAATTTGTGTTATTTATATAACCATGGATAGGAACCATGGCAATGGTATTGTCTTTTATGTGCCGACTTCGGAAAACAGCCATACAAGCTGAAGCGATAGTAACATATCTGAAAAGTAAAACACCTGTTAAAAAGTACATATTTGCATTAGCAAAAGATATATAGATAATTAAAAATACTTACTGAAAGGGATCTACACCACCAATTTCTAAAAATTTCTCCTTAAATTCTAAGCAACATCTGCGCAAAATATCCACATCAGATCTAAAAATGTAAATAAAAAATATTTCCTCCGTATCATGAAAAAATATTTAAATGAAGAAATAATATATATATATATATATATATATATATATATATATATATATATATATATATATATATATATATATATATATATATATATATATAAAAATGTACATACCTACAATAGGACAGAATTTCTTCTTGGAAATCAAATACATCATTTTCATGTTCTTTATGCCATGCTAAAAATGCTTCGCGGTTGGGTGGTGACATGGTATCAGGACTATAATATTGTACGTCAGGTAAGGGTCCCACGTATGTTTGATTTTCCCTGTTATTAAATAAATGAGGAAAATACCCCTTTTTTATTTCTATTAACCCAAAACAGGAAGGTAATTTAGCCAACGACATCGGCAAAAAGTTAAAGGAATCTATAACTTTAATTCCCATTGTTTTCAGGGTGATGCACATCAATTTCGATCCACAGGGAACAATTTCAGGGCTTGTTCCTTGCTGCAGGAGCCAACTCAAAATAAACTGCCCGTCAAACCTACAATGATTATAAGCATGAAATATATACACATAATATATATATATATATATATATATATATATATATATATATATATATATATATATATATATATATATAAACACAAGAAAAAACTTACACTCAGGAATTAGAAAAAAATTTTTTTTTAAAAAGTATGATGATGGTTACTTACCCTTTCATATTGTGGGCAACTGCTGTGTATTTTTTGTGAGTTTGTGAAAAAAGCCATGTACAAAAATTAGTTAGAGCATCATATCCTTTAAATATCATCTCTTTTCCATCCGCGTAGTGAGCAACAGCAAAATTGACCACATGTTCCCCAGAAGATTGGTCTGTTTCGAAATCAAAGAAAATAATTTGATTTGATGGAAGCTTCGCGGCAACAGGGCGCAGGTGACAAAAATGTTCAGTAACCACCACGAACTCTTTACATGACGGGCACTGCACGGTTCCACAACGATGATTTTTGCGGGAGCAGTTTCGACGTTGAATAACTCTGCAGCAAATTCTACACTGGTATACCTTTAGAAGAAAATCGTTAAATTTACATTCTGTAAGATTTTTTTTTATTGTAACAAAGTCCGTATAAAAATATTAAAGACAAAAATACACCTACCTTATCACATATTGAAAGTTCTTGTTGCCCCGTTATCGATTTGTGAGCAGCAAATCAGTCATCTGATTTACATAAACGATCACAATCAACACATCTTCTTGGTACATCTGGAATACAGACAAATCTTAGACAGATGTTGCACCTATGTTGGCAGTGGTGATCTTCCATCTTATTGTACGGTTTTTCACATTCTTCGCAGTAATAGTTAGACGCGTAAAATCCCTTAAGACTCTTTATTACATCATAATGGTTGTTGTGTAGCCACAAATTTATTCTACGTGGTCTACGAATGCCCTTGTACGACAACTAAAATAAAAAAATAAGAATTTTCTAGCTAGCCCTTTTGAAAATCAACATTCAAAAGAAAAGCAATGAGAGAAAACATACCTTGTTCATATTTTCTGCTGAGAAAACAACGATTTGAAGATCCAGGTGCTCCTCAAAACAAGAAATTTCACCATAGGTGCAGGGACCTACCGGGACATTTGCAGCTGCATGAAGACCACGTGCTCGCTTCATAAGAGCGGGTCGGCGCCGTTCTTTCAGCGAATTAATTGCTGATGTGTCCTTCTCCAAGTGAGCCAAAGCAAAAACAATTGCTTTCGGGCAGCTAAGTCCTTCCGCGTCTGCCGGAATAGCGAGTATGGACTGCTTTCGAAGACGATCCACCTCTACATTTATTATCTTTCTTATACGACTGGGACCTGCACCTACATCTCTCAAAATTGTCAGTACATCTACTGTAAAAGTTTCATCAAGACAAATTTGATCTTTTGATTGCAGCACTTTGACTACTGTGGAGACCAGTTTTTCCACAGTTAAGGCAGAAACGGGCATCAAATTAGTGGATATTGGTTTATCTAAACTGCTGGATTGTATGCAGAAACGAATTAGATCCGTTGGTCTTAAATTTGCAGTCGTGCGCTCAATCAGAAGCGTAAACAAATCTCTTACAGCATTCACAGTTGATATTAAAGGCGTTTCCTGAAAATGGTGTGGCAATCTTTGAGGATCTATCCTGGCCCTGAAAGAAACTTCTTCACTTTTGTACTTGATGTTTCTTCGACGAGAACGTTCAACAAGTATGACTGCATTTTCAAACTAAATAGAAAAAAATTAGTAATTTCACTTTTTGGATATTCTCAAAGAATAAAACATATGAAAGTTTATGAAAAAAAAATCTAATTTAAAAAAGAGCAAATTAAAAATATATCTGATACATACTTCAAACCCAGAACTAACTTGAAAATGTGTAGGCGCGCCATCAAAAAATGGAGATTCTTCAAGAAAATCTTGGGTGCATTCGCCTACAATCTAAAGATAAAAAATAAGAAAAAAAGGAAATGTTTACTTAATTTATTTCGCAAATTATAGCAAAAAGTAATCATAAGTCGCCCTATGCATTCCCTGAAAAGAGAATAAAATTATGAAAACACTAACCTCGGATAATTCATCAAAATCGAGCGTGTTCGTATTCAAACTCTCATTATCCCATACTGGATCACTTATAGCCCATTCTTCTGGCACTTCTACAGCATTTACTATTTCATTTAATTCCGATAACGGAATTCCGAAATCGATGCACTAAGTCAAAATATATTATAATATCAACATATATATTTACAATATATTAAAAATACATAAAAAAATGAAATAAAATAACCTTTGAATAAGATTTTAAACTTTTCAAAGAATAAAATAAATATAAAGCAAAAATATAATTAGATTACTAATTTTAAAATAATTTAATTAAACATTGACTCACCTCTTCATCGAAAGCTGGTGTGTTTTGGTTATCCGTATCTCCATCCATATCAAAAATTTTTGTCAAAGTTTACACACGTGAGAAAAAATACAGCAATGGCATACACTGAACAAACTTTTCCGGATAAAAAGTACAAATGAGCTACACTTGTGTTGCCAAACTCTAATAGTACAATTTTATTTGACCAATAGAAAAATTCGATCCAGTAAAAGGCTTACTCAACACGTGAATGAATTCACTAACAACCAATCAGTACGCTGAAAACAAGATCCGGTTTGTCCCAACATGCATACGCATATTTCGTCGCCCAAAATCCCGTGTTGTTGCCATTCACAAAAACAGAAACTTTACAATGCACGTGGAAAAATCCCCTTTTCTTCAAAATTGTTGCCATTCCCTGGTATAGAAACTTTTAAACACGCGTCGGACTACATAAAATTATAACGTGATAGTCGTTGCCATTCCCTGGTACAGAAACTTTTAACACATGTGGGATACATAAAAATTTTATTGTAAAAGTCGTTGCCATTCCCAGAAACAGAAACTTTTAACACACGTGGGATACATAAAAAATTATTTTAAAATGATGTTGCCATCCCCAAAAATAGAAACTTTACAAACCAATTGATATAAATAAAATTGTTGCCATTCCCAGAAACAGAAACTTTAGAAACCACGCGGGATAAATAAACGTAAACAAAACATCTCAACTCAAGCAAAACATTAAGAAAACGAAACTGACCACTCCACTCCATGGTCACGTGATACGACGACACATCCTGTCACGTGATTTCTATTCGCGCCAAAAGGGGCATGGCACTTCCGCCTACCGGTTTACTCTGCTTACTAC
>JAJQOW010000036.1:0-196277 GCA_037975125.1 Latrodectus hesperus | reverse complement strand
ACTACATAAATTCATTACTAGCTCATTTTAACAAATCAAGCTATTTGTTATTTGGCGATGATTACTTGAAGAAAACTAGCATGAACAAATTTATTGTTTTATATTTTATTCTAAACAATCACATCGATTCGCTACAATGAAAAAGTAAAAGATCAGAAAGCAAACTCTTCCATCCTAAACTTTAAAAATATTTCTTAATATTAAACATTAAGTGAAGTTTAAAACAAGCAAAAAGCTAAAACATAACTAATTAAAAAGTATATTTCAATACGCAATAAATTCATTGATATACAGTAAGTAGCTTTAACAATAAATTGAGAGTTCAAAATTCAGAAACCACTTATATTTGTAATGCCTAAGTTATTGCTGTATTCAATTAGAAAAAAATCTCTATGTTATAAAAGCGTATTCAAAGCATCGTAACTGAGTATAAAGTTTCTTACAGTTAGAAAACACTATTCAGTTAAGCCATTAATTAAAAATAATTGCTTGCTAAATTATATTTTCAACAAAAAAATTTATTTATCGAAAAACTTACTGTCAGAAGAAACAATTACTCTTCTCTTCCTCAAAGCTGGTCTAATTATATCATCTTCACCTAAGTAGCAAAAAAATCACTAATTAAAAAACTTTTCATAGATATGAAATCTATTTAAATGAAGATAGTTTGCAATTAATCTATTTTAAATCTACCAAGCTCAATTGAAATAGCACAAAATGAAAAAAGTACTATATAAAAACTAAAATCTACTTCAATATTTATTTTTAAACGCACTGGAACTAGAGAGACAGATGTACTCTTTTAATTAGGCAAAAAAAGAAAAAATTAACATCCGAATTTATACATTTATAATCCAAGTTTTAATGAATTTTTTGAATAATTTGAGTATAATTTTATATAAATATATAAAATTATACTCAATTTATTCAAATATAGGTATACTTAATTGTACATAACAAACGTGGTGAAACATTCTTCAATAATTCAAGCATAATAAACTTCTTAAAACTTATTTCTGTTTTTAATAAAGAAAACAAAGCATTCTATTAACATAAGGGTAGAAAACTCTAGGGTAGAATTTTAACAAAATAAGCCAAACCAGTAACTCAATTTATGTGCACTAAAATATTACCTTGGGATAAGACACTGCCTATGCCTCTACCTTTCTAAATAATTCTTATTGAACCTTCCTCTGTACCTTAATTAAAAACTATAAACTTTATATTTATGTAATTTCACACATTCTAAATCTTAGCATCTCATCTAACTTTCATTATATATTACGTAAGAATATTTTGATGTATGAAGCTTGGCTCAACACTCCTGGTCAAACCCACGCTAAAAGTATGATCTGTGGATCATCAGCAAGGATTATCTCTGAAATTCTAAGATGCTCTAGGCAGAAAATACGTTTAATCGTAGGCTTCATAACTTGGCACTACTATTTCAGAAAACACCTCCATAAAATGCGACTGTTTGAGCAAGACCCTATCTGCCGGAAATGTCATACGCAAGAGGAAACGGCCAAGCATATCATTTACGAAGGCGAGACTCTTGCCCTCCCTAGATTAACTTCTTTAGCATCATCCATACTAGAGAGTTATGCCTACTCTCCATTAAAGGGTTATCGGACTTTATTAATAAAGTGCGTGATCCGAGCAACTGGAACTAGGAAACATTGTGTTTGGAGTTAACAGTATAAAATGCTGATAAAAGCAGAGGTGCCCAATGACATATAAACCCAACTCAAAGAAGATGAATATTTTTGAATATTTAAATTTTAATTACTGTATACATAGGATATTAAAATCCATAATATTTTATCATAAATGTAAAATTTGTTTAAAAATAATTTGGCATTAATTTTTTATTTTAATACTCTGTAAATTAATAACTACATAAATTCATTACTAGCTCATTTTAACAAATCAAGCATTTGTTATTTGGCGATGATTACTTGAAGAAAACTAGCATGAACAAATTTATTGTTTTATATTTTATTCTAAACAATCACATCGATTCGCTACAATGAAAAAGTAAAAGATCAGCAAGCAAACTCTTCCATCCTAAACTTTAAAAATATTTCTTAATATTAAACATTAAGTGAAGTTTAAAACAAGCAAAAAGCTAAAACATAACTAATTAAAAAGTATATTTCAATACGCAATAAATTCATTGATATACAGTAAGTAGCTTTAACAATAAATTGAGAGTTCAAAATTCAGAAACCACTTATATTTGTAATGCCTAAGTTATTGCAGTATTCAATTAGAAAAAAAATCTCTATGTTATAAAAGCATATTCAAAGCATCGTAACTGAGTATAAAGTTTCTTACAGTTAGAAAACACTATTCAGTTAAGCCATTAATTAAAAATAGTTGCTTGCTAAATTATATTTTCAACAAAAAAATTTATTTATCGAAAAACTTACTATCTGAAGAAAGAATTACTTGTCTATTTCTCAAAACTGGTTCAATTTTATCATCTTCACCTAAGTAGCAAAAAAATCACGAATTAAAAAACTTTTCATAGATATGAAATCTATTTAAATAAAGATAGTTTACAATTAATCTATTTTAAATATACTTTTATGTTTACAAGATCTACTTTAATATTTAAACTAATATATATTACAAGCTCAATTGAAATAGCACAAAATGAATAAAGTACGAAATACAAACTAAAATCTACTTGAATATTCTTTTCTTAATGCTGTAGAACTAGAGAGACAGATTTACTCATTTGTTTTAATTAGGCAAAAAAAGAAAATTTTAACATACGAAATTAGATTTCACGAATTTTTTGAATGATTTAAGTATAATTTTAATAAATTTCACACATAAAGGTATGCACACTTCCTGCTTATAAGTATACTTAATTGTACATGATAAATGTGTTAAAACATTCTTCGATTAATCAAGCATAATAAACTTGTTAAAACATATTTCTGTTTTTAATAAAGAAAACAAAGCATTCTATTAACATAGTAGTATCTGTTAACTCAAATATTAAATATAAAAACTTTATCAAATTTAAATTACAGATAATTTAAAAATATGCTTTATTTATGCTCAATATACCAATAAAATTTATCAAGGTTAAAAAGCAAAATATATATTTATTACCTAATATTCCTTTTTACGTAAACCAGTAAGTGTTAATTTTCGAATTAAAATAAAAAGCATCTTAAAATAAAAAATATCATAATATTAAGAGGAATAATTTGTAATTTAAGATATTAGAGAAGTATTTGACGAAAAGAAATTATGGAAACTAAATTAAGGAATGTGATTAATTTGTGCAACGTGTGTAATAATGAATGTCAGAAATGTCAAGTTGTGAACATAGATTATTAATTTTAAGATACTTTTTTTATTCATTTAATTAATCACCTAATTAAAACACTCATTTTGAATTAAAAAAGTCAAGTAAATTGAATTGTTCAAAATTTTTAAAATATTTCCAAGCATTAAAGTTATTTTAGATTAAACTTAGCATTAATAAAAGGAAAAATTTCATGTAATGAATAAAGAACTTACTTGAAGACGATTGACTGATTATGCGCCTTCTCTTGGGAACCAGCTTTATTTTGTTCTCATCTTCCTCTCTATGTCCTTAAAAATATTAGGAATAAAATTTTAAATGCAATGCCAATACATTCAACTTATTTTAAAGGTATACCAGACAGTAATATTTACTTTTTTAACCAGCATTCTAGGAATACGCGAGTATAATGCAAAGAAATTTTGTATATGTGATTATACACCAGATATAATAAGAAAGTCCTCTACCTTTTTCCAAGTGACTTGAATGTTAGCCTAGGACTTCCCTTTGATTAAAAAATATAAATGTTAAAATATGTAAAAATAACGATTGTTTTATCAAGGATTTAAATTAAAGAAAATGTGAATAATGTTTTTCTTTAATATGCCATGTTCTGTTCTAGATTTACTAATTTTTTGTTATTTTATCAAGGATATAAATTAAAGAAAATGTGAATACTGTTGCCCTTCAATATGTGACGTTCTGTTTTAGATTTATGAATTTTTGTGGTTTTAATTATGAAAATTCAAATATCAAATGCACAATATGAAATGAGCAAAAAGTTTAATCAAATTTTTAAAAAGTGATTTCTCGCTTTCATTGTCAAATACTTGTTATTTTTAAGATATTTTTTAATTTTATTTCATGGCTTTAAAATTTTTAAATCAAAAATAAATTTTATTTTCAAAACGCTCTTTAATGTCCAAAATGCCTTTTTGGAACAAACATAACAAAATGAAATGCAGGCAATATCCAAAAATTTAGAACAAAAAGTATGAATCAAATGCAAAATCAGGAAAAGCTGTTAGTTGTAGAGGAGAAACGTCAGGATTTGCTTACTTGGAAAAGATTCATGTAAAATAGTTTCAAGACATTGTCATTTTAAGTCCATCTTTCCATTTATAGTACTGGTGGTCTCTTTAATTGAACATGCATTATTGATGAAAGTGCTTTATGAAAATAAGAGGAATGCTGCTGCAGTTTGAGAATTTCATCATAAAAAAAACCTATGGCATGGATTTCTACATAGAATAGGTTGTAAAATGAGACACCAGGTATTGTTGATACAGTCAAGACAACTGCTAATGCAGTCGCAAACATAGAACTTAGAGGCAATGCAACATGTGTAGTTCTCAAGCTGGCTTTTCTTCCAGAACATTCAATAAGTATTCAGAAACAGCACTCTCAAAACATCACCCAACCCAGGAACTGATTGACAGGGGCAAGACACATCTCTTATTCAGTCAGTTTTCTCAATAGAATGACTGTTAAGGCTCCTTTTTACCTCAGTAAACTGATGCATTTGGGCTAATGAAATACGTGGATACACTCTGAAATTTCACTAGTTTCCAACGGTCTATTTCTGGTGTAAAATCACACTGACATTCAACAGTAATCCATTGAGAAAAAGGGTGAACTTAAGCCCACTTTCGATTATAAACCATCGATACACCGACCTGCAGCAGACATTTGTTGTGATGCAATTACAGCAAAGGGGGTCCTTATATCGACCCCTTTCATGAAGGGTGTTTTGCCTGCACATATTCATGGAATTGTGAACGCGATATTTGTTCTAAAACTTTACAGAGCGACAAATTACTAGTTGTTCCTTTTCTTAATCCATAACCATTGCATTTGCTAATCTAATTACATGCCAATAACAGCTACGAGCTATTTGAAGTCTGGTACTTGAAGGTGTTACAATGTTGAATTTGTTAAAAGAACTCCATAACGTTTCATGTATAAAGACTCACAACTGATCAGTTACAATCTGTTGTTGAAAATTGACTAGAAAATTTGAAGATAAATGAGGGTTGCCACATTGAGTAATTTTTCCAACATTGTCCTGGACATGGTTAACATCTGCACCTGTTGTGCAATTTCAGTCTAATTAGTTTTTGCTTCTGTAGGCTGAACGATTTTTGTTTCTCCCTTACCGTTATTTAATGTGATTCGATGACAAGGCAATCAGATGCTAAATAAATGTTAAAATTGTTTCTGAATTTCATTTTGATCATTTACTGTATTAAATTTCAAGTTTTACCCAAAAAATGTGACCTCTGATAACCATTTAAAATATTTAAGCCCATTTAAAAATTGTTCTTGCATTTCATTCACAATTTGGCATTGTAGAAAGCAGTTAATAAAAAAAATTTAATTGTAATTACAGTGTACATTTCTCTAGTATTTATCTAATAATGCATTACCTAATGTTTCTAGTTTAAATACTTCCTTATAAAGTTATGTATTGAATGCTTTTAGAAAGAAAAATTTTAAGATGCCCTCTAAACAATGTTAAAACAATAAGATTTACAAGGTTAAAGAATAATGACCAAAGGAAACTGTAAACAATTTCAGCGTACACCATGTAAATTATCTTTTGGAAGGACTTTTCATAAGATAGTGGAACATACAAATCTTAAGAGGAAAACATGGAAAATTCCAAAGCACCTATTCAATTGGATTAGCTAAGAATTAAGCTTTTAAGTTCAAAATTCAAATATTAAAGAGTTTAAACCTTTTTATTTTTCATTTTGAAGCCAATAATAAAAATAAACTCTTTGGTTACTCATAATATATAAAAATATTAAAAAATTCTACCAATCCATAAATGTTTATTGCATATTATACATTTCCTTAAATTTATTATATTCAATAAAGAAAACTTTCAGATGAATGAATGAAAATTTTCTGGGATTTAAGTTTTTGTTAATCAAATTAAATAATGAATATGGATTTTAATCCTAGATTTCAGTACAAATAGGACTATCTCAATGGCCTTCACAAGCCACTGTTAGAACTAAAATAATCTATTATGCCTTCGAAACAATGAAAAATCTGTTGTTACTAATGACACTTGGACAAGCCAAGCTTGCTATGCCTTGAAAGCGTCTTTCGTTAAATCAGAGCACCACGAAGGTGAAAGTACGACTTTGCTCTTCAAACCCTCCGACAGATAGCAGCATCAGAGGATCCACTCCCTCAATTTTGGCATTGATCTGAAGGGGGAGTAAATTTTATCCAGACCATTGCACCCATGGTAACAGCTCAACGACCGGAAGTCAAAATTGAGGCTGTTGATCTTCTGGTGGTATCATCTATCAGAGGTGTCTTCGAGCAAATTCATGCTTTCACTGGTTAAATGAATGACGCAAACCTTCTGACTTAATTTCGCATAACCGTCAACAAGCTAGCTAGGCTTGCTCAAGTGTCATAAATAACAAATTGGAATTGACAATTAAAGACAAACCAATCTGCCTTCACAGTATTAATTCAGATTCATTTTATATTCCAATGCCAATATTGTATTATACTATTTAATTTAGTTATATTAAATTCTTAGTATTCTTATTTATATTTTGATAAATGGAGACAATTGTTCAAATTTAAAACAAAAACATTTAAATTATTAAGTAATGGTTAATCCAATGAAATGATTTATCTATTTTTATAATAAGTTCTAAATCATTATTTTTCAGAAAATTATTGAAAACGTACAAAAACTTTTTATTACACAGTAGCAAAACTTACTTCTGCTAAGTGATTTTCGCTTGATACCCCTTTTTGCATCAGTTACGGTTTTCTCACAACTCTTTGGTTTCCTCACAACTGAGGTTATTTCTTGGACCAAAGAATCTATGGGGGAAAAATGAAACATTTTTAATATTAATTGAACATTTTTTTAAAATTATTTAAGCAAATTTTATTGTGTTTAAGATAATATCAGTATTTAAAGTACAAAAATTATATTGGTACTTATTACAAAATATAATTCCAGTTGTACTATAATAAATTCTGATTAGAGTATTTTATGACGTTGACATTTTTTAAAAAAATTTAAAAATAATGCTGCAATTATTGAAAAAAAATTGCATCTTTTTCTTTTTCTCAAAGTTATTGAAGCAGATGTAATAACGTTTATTAAACTTTTGTCACTTCATCTCTGAGACATTCAAAATGAAATTGCCGATTTAAAATATCTCCTTAACCAGAAATTTTTTTACTTTATTTCTGTTTACAAAGTAAGTAAGTAAAACGCTAGCTGAAAAATTATAAGAATTGAAGTCTCACCAATACTTTGGCCACTTTGTGCAGAAAAACTCTGTTCGCTAGACAGAGTTATACTGTCGTCCTCCTCAGTTGTAGAAGTTTCTGAAAAATAAAAAATAAGTTAAAAATCACACAATCGCGTAACATACATAACAATACAAATGATATACTTAACAATATCAATTTAAACCATACTGACCAATTTAACAATATCAATCGCAAAGTAATTTTTTCACTTTCATGAAAAAATATTTTACATCTTTTTCAGAAGAATATTTACAAATATAATTTTAGAAGAATGAACATTTTACTAAATTCAATTAAGGGGTTTGTTAAAGCAAAATTTTAATCTGCATATGACATATTTGATATTATGTCACTTTTTCAATGACTAGAAGCTTAAGTGAACTGGATTTAAACTAATAACTCAGTACTATGTTAAGGCACTAACGTGGCTCTAACATTAATTTGGAAATAAAAATCAAAGTCTTACCCTCATCATCGGCACTTGTTTCACTTGGAAATTCATATATTTCCACCCCAGCATCGTCCTCGCTGACTGCATCCTCTACCAAAATGAACATAAGATCATTATACATAGAAACTTGTATGCAAATTCATCTTCCAAATAACAATAAGACAATTTTTTTCCATGTCAAAATTAATTTATTTTTATCAAAATTAATTGTCTTAGTGATTTTAACAAATTTTAGAACAATATTTTAAGAAATATTTTGCAGAATATAAATAAAATACTTCACATGATGCAAGATTTAAAATTATATCATAGTTAATTTTTATTTTAAAGATTTCATGACAGCTTGTTAGCACAAGATTTATAAATAGAAATATCTTTATAAGAGTTAAAAAGTGAATTTCATATACTGCAAACCAGAAATCAACTTATATAAAAAACGCTTTATGTTGGTTAACAGTGACAAAACAATATTGATTAAATTGTAGCTCCAGTAGAAATATTGGGGCTGAATAAATTGGTCTTCATAACCTTGTGCCATCATTGTTAGAGTAGTGATTCCTGAACTATTTTGGAATCGTTGCTCTAAGTGATTCCAAAATAGAATCCCTGGAATCCCAAAAATTTTTGCCAATGATTTTGAAATTTTGATGATGAAATTATATACCCAGTAATTTTCTTGAACCTCTCGTTTTGGAAAGTAATGAGCGATTGCTGTCAACTAAACAGACTTGTTTCTATCGAAGCATGGATTTTCATATCCATTAGAGAAAGTCACTAAGCGTCTGTTCGTCAGGTGTTAAAACATTCATCATTTTGCTCAACGGCCAAAATTCAATATTTTTTTTCCTTGCAAATGCGACCAATTTCTCTTTTGTTATCAATATGTTAACTCGTTATCCTTGTTAAGTCAAACACAATTTGCTTAATTTTTCCAAATTTATCAGCAAGATAAGCAAATGTAGATATACCAGCCACATTATTTCATCTGTATAATTCCTCTTTATGATCAATAAAATAAGCCATCAGCTACTTTCACATGTCAAATATTCGCAGAAGTATTTTACCATGCAATAACCAGCTAACTTCCGTATGAAGTTGTATGAAGACTACCTGCATCTTCGCACACGGCTTTGAAAATACGCAACTCCAATGGTTTACTTTTGATAAAATTTATAATTTCAACTACATTTGGAATAGATTTAAATGTCATTATAATATTTTTTGTTACTAATGTGTACCAGTGAAGAATGCATTGAATAGTGTTGCAGTTTTTTGCAACATTTTTAATTCAAGCTACAGCACCACTCGTTTTTCCTGTCATTAATTTTTCTCCACCACTGATATTTCAATACAATTTTCCCCAGTTAATTTCATTATTTGTCATAAAATTACCAGTGCAATTAAATATATTCCTGCCTGTGGTATTTAAGTTCCCTCTTTGACAAAAAAAAAATCCAGCAATGTCTGAACTCATCTAGCAGTAATATGCAGGCTGCGACCATGACTTTAAGTTAATGAAGGTTTTAATATAGTGGACAAAATCATTAATACACCTTTTTTTACACAATAATGTTAGAAAGATAATTACAACTTGCTTACTATTTGCCCAATACACTTAAAAAGATAGCTTGAACACGAGGCTGTGATAAGCGAGTCTGTGAATGAGATAAGCGATTCACTAACATGTGCCTCACCTGCTAGAGCTTTATGGTAAAAATTTTTACAGGATGCTTATATTATCTTTTGATTATTTGTTTTATATTTTTACCACCAGACTTTTTTATTGGTTTTCTTGGTCTTTTATCTGATGGGTGATTTTTACCTAATGCTAAAGATTTATCAGGTGCTAAAGAGTTTTTTAGCAATATTTTGTTGCCATAAAGCTCCTCATCAGCAATATTGGTAAATTCAAACGACAAGTTATTAGTATATTTGCTTTTCTTTGATACCACTGGTCCAAGAGTTGGAAGATGAGGCAGTAGCAATATGAACTGGAAGTTGTTGCAGTTTCTAGAATGCCAGTATTTGTAGATTCTGAGGTTTTTGCATACTACTAACAATGCCAATTTTATTTAACAATTTATTTTCTAACCAACGATCCATTATAAAAGCAAATTTTGTTTTAGGTTTTACGGTATTTCTTTTGATATTGAAACTTTGGTTACTATTTGAATTACAGTTACTGTTAATAATACAAGGAAACAATAGCGTCGGCACAAATGGATGGTTAACAGACTTTATTTATAAGCAAAGTGACCCTTTCTCTAGTCTTCTGATGTATCCTTCTGCCTATGTATTTCCAACGGAAATGGGGTGAAAAATCTCTGCTTCTGTTTATATTTTTTCGATAATTGGCATTTTTCTGAGGTTTTTATTTGATGCATTTTTTTTTATTTTTTCATCCTTTCCATCCAATTCATGTTATTTTAGAATATGCAATGCAGACAAGTCGGGGATTAAGGAAAAAAAAAAGATTTCGCTCACCAATCTTTTGGCAATTGCCAAAACATTAACTCTGAAAAGAAGTTTGGAATATGCCTTTATGGCAGCCTATTGGTAGAATTGAAAATTTAATCTCGTTTAAGCATCCAACCAGTATATATTGTACAAAAATAAATACATGAATTTTGAAGGTAGATTATAAACTTCATGAGGAAAATGTGAATATTAAACAACTCTTACTTAAAAAAAATAAGGTAAAATTTATCACTCAGAAAACCTAAACTTTTTCGTGGGATCACTGACTTGTAGAATCATCCTATAAGAATATTTCTTTTACAAAAATCGAATAAAAATTTTACGTAATTCTGACTTCAGACATTCTGTACACAGCAATTGTCTAATATTTTAGGCAATTCCAATTAAATTTCTTCTACTTGTTTCTGAAATGATTTTCTTTATAATTCCCTCATAATTACAAGAGAATTATTAAGCAAGTGACTACATACAAGAGGTTTGATAATTTGCTGTAAGCTAATTGCCAAGAATATAAAGGTGGACCAGATTTTTTCTTTGTGCCACAACAATAGCCATTATCTTCAAATGACGCATCTTGAAAGCTCTATACAGCATAGACCAAAGCTGTAGCAGTTTTAAGCATGACAGCAATTTTGAGTTGTAGCAAAAGTTTAAAAAATAAAATTATTCTATTCCTATATATGTTAAAAACAGAATAACGTGTGTAAATAAATAAAAAATTTTGTTCAAAAAACATTTATCCTTTGATGAACATAATTATATGAAATCTCAATTATTAACTAAATTAGATTTTCAACAGACAAAAACATTGGTCAACCACACTTTACCGGTGGTATTTCAATACAACTACAATATATTATTTGGAAAATTTGAAAATTGGAATTCCAGGAGGATTACATCTTGAAATTCTGTTTACAAAATGTTAAGGATAAAAGATTTCAGAGAAATTAAAATACTTTACTATAAATTAGAAGAAATAATTTCCCCAGTGAAGAAATTTTTCTTTAAACTAATAACAATAAATATAAGGTGAAGCATATAAATAATATAATGAATACAAACATTTGGTGTTGATAGTCTAAAGCAAGTTTAAATATATTAAGCAGATGTTTTGTTGCATTTAAAATCTATTTGACACAATAAACACTTCCAATACTGAAATAAGAATTCTTAATCTAAATTATATTGCTTCAAAATAAGTTTTTTTTTTTATTGCTGACTTACCGATGCAACCCATGAGCAGCTTTGCTAGGGTATACTCAGTCGTGGCATCTCCCGTGTTCGGAACACGTCCTATAAAATATATTCTTTGAATTAAATGAAAGGATTATCAACTACAAAAGTTTAATAATGATTTGATTATTTTATAAATTAAAAAATAATTATGCAAAAATATTCGATTTATTTTAACAAGTCATCAATTGTTCATGCATATATTTATTCAGAATTCTAGCTCCCAATCAGCAATTAGCTCTAACCACAGGAAACAAAAATAGGACAGAAAGAGATGTGTAATACAGAATGATGATTATCTTTACCAATACTACAGATAAAGAAAACTAGTAATCCAAGTCACGAAATGTTTCAACAAGATATCAACATCACAGTTAAGTAACTCTTGTGTGTGTGTGTGCTTTTGTCTTTCATAAATTTTATATAAAGACACTTTAATAGTGCAAATCACAAACCAATAGAACTCTTTAGAATAGAACATTCTTAGTTTAGTACAAATCTCATAAAATAGTATAAACCATCTCTCACAGACACGCCACACAATCCTAATTGTTTATCTATAGTCACATTAGTTGGTGAGGAAATCCTGGGTTTAATATGTTATGAGTAGGAACATTCTACAATCTATGAAAATTTCTTGCATTTATATCACTGTGTATCAACACATTAAACCAGGAATTAAATTCCAGGCATTTTTAAAGAGTTTTCCTGGAGTCAATTAAAGAATCTCTAAAAAGGTATCACTCATGTTAAATAATTTTTATTTCATTTTAAAGTTTGCTCTTCAACAAATATGCATAATATAATATGCAACATTTTTCAAATATATTTGTAAAGGAGAATACCTTTAATTTAATTTTTTTATAATTATTTAATCATTACTTCATAACTCTTCAATGAATTTATAGCCAAAATAGAGAAAATTTTATTTAAATAACAGCTTCTTTACATTACAAAATTATACATTGTATAAAATAATGGGTAATTTTATAGTTTTAAAACATCTTCATTTGATTTCCATCTATTAATTTGAAGATGTGTATAACAACCTTTTTTGCAATTAATGTTATATTACCAACTCTCTTTCAGCTTCAATTCCTATAGTAGATTATTAAGTAATATTTATACAAGTCATTTCCCAAATGTTTCATTTTGATTTTCAGTTTTATTTTTTTAAGTGCTTTTTCTCATATCTGCTTTTTTTTTGCTTTTTTCATCTAATTTAATTTTTACTTTTGCCTGGGTTCAGACATGATAATCAATGATGCGGAGCCACAATTGATTGCAATCAGAATTCTGCAATTAGAATTCACAATTGATTGCAATCAGAAACACTATAGTAATACGAGAATGGCACTATAGTAATACGAGAATATTAAAAGCAGATTAACTGTTGCTGATGTTACTAATCGCAGATGGTCCAATTTTAATAATAGACAACTCCACAAGTCCATAAACAGCCAGGAAATCTTAGAACTCAAGGGGCTGTGAAAAAGCCTCTTCCAAGTCCCAATTCAAGCAGCTCAAGATATGCAAGATCAGATGATGCCTGTTCAGCTTTACATTTTGTGCACAGACAAAAAGTCTTTTGACCCTGCACATATTTGAGGCCCCTTAGATGACCACTATCAAAGTGTGAAATACAAGTCTGTAAGGCAAATTAACTACTTTCCATTAGTGACAATAATATAATCCATTTGAGAACAAGTTAAAATAAAAAGTATTCTACCTTTCATAAGATCAAACTTAATAGGAACAATTTTTAAATCATTGCAACCGACTAAGATTTTAAATCTTTAACAAAAATACAAAATTCTCTTTTTCTGAACAACGCAGAAGACTATAGTGCTTTTTTTGGGTCCACCAGTGATTTAAAAGATCCTTTCCAGCAGGCATATTAAGTTATTTCAGTATATTTCCATGTTAAAAAATCATTTTTCACAGAAATTATACACAATTTTCAACAAGGAAGAAAGGAAAGTATATTTTAAATAGAAATTTATACATTTAGATAATATTCAATGAATTTTATACAAAATAAAAGAGATCAATAGAAAAAGAATAAATCAAAACTGTAATACAATTTCTCCCCATGAGAAGGTCTTATTGACAATAAATCTTCACACATACGTCTGATCCTGAAAGAACTGGATCCTTTGTTACTAGTGGCTAACTATATCTTTCATTTAATCAACCGTAATAAATACAATCTAATATTGATCGTACCACCATCCGGTGGAAACATTAAAAGCCAACATTCATTTTTAATTTTTGACTAATTTCATCTTTGAAAATTTTCAAAATTCAAAGAATTATAGTAATTTTTTACCAATAAATTCATCAAGCTGAGTAAAAATCTAGAAGTAACTTAAGATTGGCAAGCAGTCATGTCAAAATTCAAAGAGTTTCAAGGACCCTTAAAAAAATTTCCAGTCGACTATAGTTGCACAAACCCCATAAGAATTCTTATTGTAACCACCAGATTATATATACTTTAAATTTTACTCATTGAATTATTATTCATATAACAAATGTCACAAATTCAAATGTATTATGGAAATATTAAACTCTTATTTTTATTACAAGTTCTAGGATATTCTCAATAGTATTACCATACCATAATTTTATTTCAAACATGAATAAGAAAACCCACAGAATAAGTGTGAGGATAATGTGCAAAAATATATATTTTCAGCAATTTCAAATTAAAGCATTACTTACTTTGCAGGCAGGTGGGGCACATGAATCTGCGCTGGATACCCCGCTTGCACAGCTCTGTAAAAGTAAAATATATTCATCAACTCGGCAACTGAAAAATTGATCCATACAATTTATTTTACAAAATATTACTTTTGTTAACACTTTAAACTTATTGCTTAAAAATTTTGATATGTTATATGTTTATGACATATTACATTCAAAATTCAATGTACCCCATTTATTTAGTCAGAGAAATGCTTTATTAAAAACACAAAATTTTAAATTAGTTGAGACTTGAAATTTATAAGAAACAAGTTAGAATATCTTTCTTACATAAATAAAATTTAAATAAAAATCTATAAAACTTTCTGTATTTTAAATGTTGATTGATAAGATGTTAAAAGGAGAAAACCATAAAATTTTTCTATTAATTTAATTATACTTAAAGGATTTTTAAATTAATTGTGTATAAGTCAAAATTCATTGTATTCATGGTAATGCATAATATTTTAATTTAGAAATTTTTAAAATATATATTGAAATAATGCACATTGAGAATATTTTAAAATAATTTATATACTTACTAAGATGATCTTTAAAATCATGACGTGATTTGTATCGCTGGCAATTGGGGCATTTCTTGCAGTATACATGGCAATCCGCTGGTGCTGCTCTGTCTAAAATAACAATGATATTATGTTAAGTAAAAACTAAAAAATACACTTCAAAAACATATTTCGTTTATTTTCACAAACGCATTATATACATATAAACACAGGCATACTATTAAACCTGACTGCAACAAATATTTTTATAATTCTTAAAAAATCACTTTTACATTAAAACTTTATAAAAAATTAAATATAATTAAAATTTTAATGGAAGGTAAATATACGTTTAACAGATAAAGAAGACTTCATATAACTTTTCTCTCATTTCAAACATACCAATTAAAAACTATTAATTTGCAAATCAATAATTTTACACAACACCTTAAAATGCTCAAAATAATAAATTTTATGAATATATTATAAAAACATTTTATATTAAATATAACAAAATATTTGCTCATGGAAACACAACTCGGTTTTGCTTTCCAAGATGTAGCAAATAAGGAAATTTCTGTCAAAATATTGAATTATATTAATCAATATCAAATATTCAATGAGAGGACAACATGATCTCTAGAAAAGTCCCGATAAATTAAAACCATTAAATAATTTCACAATTTTCAATGGCTTGTATTGGGGACTAAGACATTCGCTATTAACAATTAATGATAATTATTTTTTTTTAATACTGTCTTGAAATTTTATCTTGGACCATATTCTTTTATTGCATTCTTAAAATAACTTACAGAAAATTAAGTATTATATCTAAAATCTAATGAATGAATCCCAGTTTTCTATAAAGATTTCAATAATAAATAATGCAAGATTTCTTTACAATAATAATTTTTGGAATACATTTAAAAATAAAAAGCAGGTCCTTTATTTAATATGAAAAAAAAATTCAATCATTCAGTTCATCATTCATTCTTTAATTGACAATTAAGGTGTAGTGTGTGTACTAATTAACATTAACTTTTAAAGATAAAACCTATGTTGTATTTGTTTCCAATATTATGATTTTTATCTCTATTTTCAGAAACTTTTCTGTAAACCAATCCCTAACAAGAACACAACTAGAAAATTCTCAAATAAACTCAGTTACCTCTAATGACCCTCATGATATTTTTCACTTTTTTTTTTCATTATTTACATTTAGATAAATAACTGAAAGCACTGAGAAAATAAGTAGCTTCATGTTTCCAAAGGATTTCCTATATAAAAATTTAACTGAACTCAAGAAATCAGAAAAGATTGTAGCTTAGTTTTTAAAGAGAAAGATGAAAATAAAATGATTGTACTCCTAACTTTGTTTCTTGAGATTTTGGAAAATTTCACATTAAATGGATACTTTTTATTTAAAAGTTACATTTAGCTTTGTCATTGTTTTTTTGTTGAATTCTGTTTCTGTTATGAGATTTAAAAAAAAAAATTATGTTTCTTCATAATGTATATTTTGATGATATTCATTTTTATAGATTTAACAAATTTAAAAATATGGGATTTATATGCATATACATTATATAATGTCTCGAGCAGAAAACTTCATTTAATATATTGATGGCAGAATTATAAAACCATTAATTAGAAAAAAGCAAATCGAAGACTATAGGGTTGCTAAAATTAAATCTGTCCAATATTCACAATTTATACCCCCAAATTATTGCAACTGCTTCTTTTTCAAGTGAGCGTGTGCCAGAATTCCCATCTGGAGCCAATGCTCAGGACTCTTCTTGAAACACTAGTTAGAATTCCACTACTGTCTGGATATTCTTGGGTCTTCTAAGGGAGCTCGTGTGGAAGTGTACATATTTTTCTTTCATGAAAACTTTTAAGTGTTTGTATCTAATCTTATAGTTTTATGCTTTTAAAGTAATTACGGAGACCAGACCAAATTAGATACATACGATTCTGAAACGCTAGTTTTTTCCTAGTACTAAATTATACAGTATTCAGTTTAACAAATGTTCATTTGAACAGAACCACTTCAAAATTGAAGCATAGAACTTGAATTTCATTCAGAAAATTTAATGCATGTTAATGTAACCATTATACTTAAATTAAAATACAACCACATCATGATTCACATTAGACATTCTACTAGAGAATAGTTGCAGCTAATTATCAAAAATCTTTAGTTTAAAATTCAATAGAAAAATAAAAAAGCAAGAAGGAAGTTATATTAGTTCATGATTATCAGTTAGTTATAGCTACCAAACTAACCAATTTAGAACTTGAATGAAATTACAGAAAATCAAAAATTCAATGTGTATTTACCAAGGCTTTTGTGGATATCCACTTTGTTCGGATTTTCCCTGTACAGACAAAAAGCACAGCGAATGGGGGCTGGAAAATTACATTCATATGTTAAAAATATGACAATAAAATGAAATAACATTTACTGTCAGGATATTTATTAAACTTTTCACAAATTTTATTTTTTTATCTAAAATTTAAACTTTTAAAAAATATTTAAATTTTTATAAATTTCAATATTCACCACATGTTTATAAACTTATATATCTTCTGGGATAAAAAATTTGAACATTAAAGTATAATTTATTTCTTCTTTACTGATAAATACAATTTATACAATAATGCAAATTTAAACAATTAGTATACTTGTATAAGCATTTGATAATTTTGGGATTTCATATTTTTGGCAATATAAAAAGCTTATTTTACTAAAAACTTGATTATGAATTATTCCTTTCTATGTATTTCTTAAGTTTGAAATATTTGCAGAAAATATGGAAATTTTTTCATTCTATAATGCAGATACAATTAACTACTTTAAAATGGTAATAATCAAGTTAAATTATAAAAATTGAAAAGTGATAACAAATTACAAAAGCATATTTGGGCTGCAATAAATATTAAAGATCAACATTCATATATTTATAAATTTAGTAGAAGCTATAGATGAAACAAACACTTATTACAACCTTAATGACATAACAACTGTACTTGTATTTACTTAAAATAACTTGTTATAAGTATTTATTGTTGTAGCATTATAAATAAGTTGTTGTATTATAAATAAATATTAATAAATCATGAATTTTATACACTTCAAATATATTAATTGAATATTGATAAGAAATATTAATAAAAGCTTAAAAATATTTAACATTTTTACTGTGAATAATCAACAAATATAAGAATAACTTTTGTATTTATGTATATGATACACATTAATAGTTAATCAAATTCAATCCATGAATCAGAAAGCGCAGAAACTATCAATTTTCCCAAACTAAGCAGTGACAAAACAGCTTACAAGGTGTCCAAGCTTACAGTGCCAATAGAAGTATTTAATGAGAGCCCTGGTGCGTGAAGCATGTCATGATTGGTTGATCAGCCTATGTTTAGTTCCCAAGCATTTTATGGACCCTGCGAAGGAGTGAAAGGCTGGGTCCACCTTGGCTAGTACAAGGATCAAGCCTCAGAATTGTGCCTTGGGAGTGCAAAGCTCTAACTTTGTGCTACACAGCTTCCTATCCATTTTTGGACAACATATATGCAAACAATGCTTTTCACCTGTAAACAATACCTAAAATCGTTTACTCTATGCTGCAGATTTAATATGTTGAGGTTGAAAGGGATTCAATGCATACAAAGGTTTTGTGAGGCAACAAATATATATTACTATCAAAAGACAACCTTCTAAAATGTTTCCTTTTATTGAATTTTTATCAAGCACTTGAAATTTTTACATAATAAAATAATTTAATAATAAAATATTTAGCTTCCAGCTCATTAAAAAAGGATGAACTGTTTGATTAATGAAATACATTTTTAACTAATCAATGAAATACATTAATACAAACAGTTAAAAAAAATCAAAAACTTAAAAATCTAGAGCAAATTTTCACAAGATAAAAATAAAACTATAGCATTCATAAATTCAGAAATATTACTCACCTCCAAGTCTATTCACCATTTTTTATAATAAGAAAGACCTGAAAAATATTAAAATTAATAATTATTTTACATTTATTTACAATTTTCTTGCAATGATTTAAATTTACTTAGAATGAAATTTCATTTCTGTATCATTAATTTTTCACTTTAAGAAATAGAGCTTTGTAGGAAAAACTAAATATAACATGTGATAAGAAATCACGAGAAAACCAATGATGAATAATAACAATTGATAAAAACGTATGTTAAAAACTAAATATTATTAAGATTTGCTTGTTTTAGAAAGATTATGAATTAATAATTTGACAAAAATGCAAAGGATAAAATATAAATGTCCAGTGATAAAATATAAATAATTAAGGCTCATATGTGAAAAATTACAACATTTACTTCAAGCTGTAGAGTATGCATACTTATGTTAATTAATGAATTGATATCATTTCTACATTACTTCATTGTTAGAGACATTTTGTAAGACATAGTTTAGTTCTTTAATAATTCATATGTTCAGATTTAAAGTACAGTATGATCTTTAAAAATGAATAATTTTAATTGTTAAGATCATTGTATTATTTTTGGGTCCTAAATTTTATGAAATCGTCATTCAATTGAAAATAATATGCGTATTAGAAAATTTTCTATACTTAGATCTATTCTATATTAATTAAAGAACAATCATATAAATAAAGTACCCTAACTTTAAAATATATAACTACGCACATAATTTAAATAAATTGTTAACTCAATTATAAGTACTTAAAAGAACAATTAACATAATTTATTTTTAACGCATTTTCAATTCATATGCTTTTACTTTTTATATTTTAAACATATAAAATGCTAAAACATAATTTTTTTTCCAGCATGGATACGATGTTAATTATTAATGATAATAAACATACGAAATGTAACAGGTTCTTCCATAAATTACTTTTGTGTACAATTATCGGAGGACAAAGAGATATTGAGGAAGAGGATACCTGAAGTTACTCAAGAACCGATTACGTTATTGATAAACATTCATTTTCTTACTGATTATTAGAGAAATTAATGATAGCAAGCATATGAAAAGTAATATATATTAATATATATATATATATATATATATATATATATATATATTAATATATATATATATATATATATATATATATATATATATTAATATATATATATATATATATATATATATATATATATATATATATATATATATATATATTAATATATATATATATATATATATTAATATATATATATATATATATATTAATATATATATATATATATATATTATATATATATATATATATATATATATATATATATATATATATATATATATATTAATATATATATATATATTAATATATATATATATATATATATATATATATATATATATATATATATATATATATATATATATATATTAATATATATATATATATATATATATATATTAATATATATATATATATTAATATATATATATATATATATATATATTAATATATATATATATATTAATATATATATATATATATATATATATTAATATATATATATATATATATATATATATATATATATATATATATATATATATATATATATATATATATATATATATATATATATACAAGGTTTCTTCATAAAATACTTTTATGAACAAAAATATTAAGTGATAAAGGCAAGGACACCTGTCGTTACTTTGAATGCGTCATGGTATAGCTTACACGAAACATTCAGGTTTACTAATTGAAAAAGCTCAATATTAAATTGACAGATGAGAATTTTTAAGTTAATATATAATTTAATGCTTAAAAATAACTAAAAATTGCGAATGAAATACATAAAACTTACCTTGAATAAAACTGAAATAAAACTAGCAATTTACAAATTAGAAGAACAAAGCATATAAAGTAGATTACAAATACAGAAGAGCAAAAAAAAACGTTCCGTTTTGTAAAAATATACAAGAGCAGAAAAAACGTTCCGTTTGGTAAAGACACAATGATCAAACTATGACATTACGAAATGATCTTTCAGTTACATCTTGTTAAACCGAGCATTTGATTGGCTTAAAATAATCAGCTTATTTTAATAAACACACTCTATTGGAGATAGGGAATTTAAAGGAGGAGCTTCGCGGTTAACCTTTACCATACGGGAGTAAGTTTTGAGGGTTTCCACACAGAGGAGAGAATCTCTTTTTTGGCACTTTTTGTTTCTCGATTCCCTTAGAAAATGAAACACCTTGTGTAAATAAGATTTCGTACAATATCTTTTGGCAACAATGTAAAAGAAAATTGCTTTTCTCGGCATCATAAATATTATACTAAAGGTTTAACATGATGCAAAAATTTATGTATTATAACTTTCAATTTAACAATTTTCAATGAAACTTTTAGTTTCTTTATAATGTGTGTTACCAAAACGTAACCGTCAATCTATTCAACTTGAAAGTTATAGTATCAAATGTATTTTTCGAAACGAGAATATTCAGTATCAATATAGTTTATTATAATTATGAAAAAGATTTAGAAGTAAAATTGTTGCAGGAGCAAAAATACTGAAAATTTATATCATGAAAATGTTAAAAGTGCTATTTCAGTAGCATGGTACAGTATACGATTTTTCTGACATTGATTATTCAAAATTATTTATCATAATATTAATCAAAAACATGAACACAATAATTTAACTGATATTGTTAAGTATTTTAATAAATACAGATGATACAGTAATTTATAAAATGACATTCTAATATAATAGTTATCTGTAAAATAAAAAAGTTATGATATTTTTTCTATCATTTTTGTTAATATTAGATTAAAAATTTGGTTAGCTTTTAAAAAAATACTGAAATATTAAGAAATATTTTTTTTATATTTCATTACAAAATATTTATTAAAGTACCATTTGTAGACTAACGTTAGCATGCGTGGGAACGTATGTTTATCAAAATATTTGATGGATATTAAGATATGGCAGCTGAAGTCTAGATATGTAAGCTCTAAACGAATCCCAGATTATGAAACAGATGAAATACTTTCTCTTTCATTTAAATAAATGCTATATTTAGCTTCCTTTACTTATCTGAAATTACTATTTGTATTTGTGCAATGTAGCTCTCCAATGCAAAATGGACAGAGCTAATACTTCCGCATTTTGTTAACAGTATGCAATATTTATAATAGAGGAACCTATTATTGAGGTTTAACAGATAAATGAATTCCGTAGCCACAAAATAAATTATAAGTCAATAAATAGAGTACGTAAATAGAATTTTAAATTTTGTAATTTGTTATATTAAAATTATTTTATAAATTTGTTTTATTAAATCATTGTTATAAAATCAGTTATATAATTATATATATAAACGGTATAAACTCTACTAAAAAAAGATGTATCAATTTTATATTGAATGAATTATTTCACAAATACAAGCGTATTTTATAATTTTAAAAATATGCATCAAGGTATTATTTTTTTTTCAAGAAAATTAAGTAAAAATTTATATGTGCTTTATGATTAACATTGTAAGGCAATGATCCGATTATTAACTAAACTTTGTCACTTTAATCATCGCTGTAATTATTTTACTTTTAAAAATAAAAATGTTGTTTTTCTGAGGTTTTTTTTTATGTTATAGTAGTTGTATTAGATAAGGCAGTCTATGAGGAAATGTGAAAAAGAGTTATAAAATCTGAGAATTTCTAGAGGTGGGGAGGGGAAGTAGTCCCAGCGGAAGAAAAATTCAGTGTATTAGTGAAACTCTCTCTCAAAAACTGTAATTAGCGTTCTTTCTTCTGTACCTGAAGAATATTGAAGAGTGGGGGATGAAAAAAAAGATTCTCCCCATTTGGCAATTTTTCACTCATTTTCAATTTACTTTTATAGTTATTTTTTTAAGATTTTCTTTGGGACAATTGTTATTTTTCACTGCTGCACAACGCTCTTATATTTCCAGCAATGTATTTTCCCTAGGAAACATACTGCTGTATCTGCAAACAGTGGCGCAGAGAACATAACAAGTGAAAGAGAAGTGCTGACTCAAATGCTCCCCAAAACTGACACCGGAAATCGTCGTTGATGACGTAATCAGACATTGAAGAAGAAACAGCTGCCTGGAGTTTCTAAGCGAAATATTTAATTTTTACTTTTAAGTTAATTTTTTTTAATCTGAGTGTAAAAACACAGATGCTTCTGAAATATTAAGTACGTCTGCAATTGTTATATAATAAACCCTAAAAAATTATTATTAATTTTCAAATTAGAATTAAGTAACCAATATATAAAAATATGTTTGTCTATTAGCTTCAGTTTGTCTTGATTTTTTTACTATTAACCTTTTTCTGAAGCTTTATTATAGGATAATATAACTGCATTTCAATTCAAATCCGCATTCGTATAAATGTTCTCAAGAGACAAAAATGTTTAATTGCCTTTAGATTTACAGTAAGAAAAGAAGTTTTTATTTCATTTATTAATATTGCAATGGCATTTTCCCTCTAAAAAAATGTCGCCATGAAATTTGCGAAAAATTATGTCCATTTGTTTCCTTTTTTTGGTTTTGTTGATATAGTAAGTCCTTCAGCAGAAGCAAAAACAATCCACTTGGAATAATTTAACATCTCGACTGCATTTTAATATATATTTTCAAGTAAATTATCATTAATTTTATATGCAATATAATCTGCCATAGGAACCATAGCTTCTTCTTCAAATGAAGATATATTACAATTCGGATTGGAAGAGGCAAGTTCCATTTTCATATATAATGGCAAAGGATTAATTAAGAATTCAAGATTTAATTCATTGTCGTGAGAATAAAAAAAATGGGCAATTTCTTGACGCTCTTTTACATTGAATGTAGAATCTAACATTTCAGTCGTTAAATAAACGTCGTGTCCTTTTTTTCAAAGAGTTTACTTTCAGTGAAAAATTAGGTTATTTATTTGCGAGCTATGTGTTTTTTAAACAAATAATTATTTCAGCTGGGAAAATATGCATCTTGTATATTTTGTAATAAATCTATTGTTAAAATATAAGTTGCATTTATAGATTTTAAGTCTTCATATAATCCATAAAGAGAATTATGGTTGTGATATCCGGATCAAGGCCTACAGTGCCCATATCCGTTTTCTTTACCGAGGGACCTGGGGTGCGAAGCATATGTCCCGGTTTGGTAATCAGCCCAAAGCGAAATCCCCGGTGTTTAGCTCCCAAGGATGATTGGTCTTCAGTTAATCGACCCACTGAAGGGTTGAATTGACCTAGCTTGAGAATCGAACCTCTGACTTTGGAGGGCTAAGTCACTGTGTTTAACAAATTTAAAAGTTTGGGTGAGCTCCAGTGGCTCAATAGCTTCACGCCGCTTCCCGTAAGTTCAGCGAAGTGAAGCACCATTTGCCGCGGGCAGTGGTTGGGAGGGTGACCACGGTGTACTCTCCTTCACTGGGTTGCTGGAACTCCGTAGGTTGGGGACGTGTTGGGAGAGGATGGTGCCAGCTCAGGTGTGGCCTCGTCACCTGACAGTGATTCAAAATTACGAGGCACCTTAAAAAGAGCAAAGTCGTACTTTCACCTTCGTGGTGCTCTGATCCAAGCGAAAGACGCTCCCTATTGACTTAATTCGCAATACCAAAGGCAAAAGCGAGCTTGGCTTGTCCAAGTGTCATAAGAAAACAACAACAAAAAGTATGGGTGAATTTTGTCATACAGATTTCCATGGAACAGAAGTCTATAGAGAAATATGGGACTGAATGATGTAACTCAGCATTAGAAAAGAAATTAAACCTAAAACTCCATTAGAACTTCCAACAAGCCATATATCATTCGGTGAAGATAGAAAAGAAGAGGTTGCCATTCACACAAATATTTTTAGCTATTTATTCGTCAATTTCTGCTGTGAAATTCAGCAAAATAAAACTAATTTTGACTTATTTATGATCCAGCATGAGTCAAAACCGTCTAAGTGATTTAACAATTATAAATATAGAAAAAGAAAAATTTTAAATGATAAATTTTTTAAAAGTAGTTGATCAATTTTCGCTTCAGAAAAAGCAAGAAAAATGTGAATAGTGTAGTATATTAGATTGCAAGTAATTGCATCTACTTATATCTATAATATGGAACGAATTATTTCATGTTTAAAAAACTTTTTTGTTTTTTAAAATAATTGTATTAGTATATAAAATCAATAATATATTTTCAATATTAATAAGTCCGATTATTCTAATGACACTTTTCCGAATCCAATATAAGTGTTTTGTAAATTAGAAATGAATTTTGTTTAAGTTTAAAGCTTAGCTTGAGACTTTAAATTAATGTATTTTCGCCATTATTTTATAGTAGGTACAATATTTATATTGTATTCTTATTACAATTATACTCCATTTGTTATAATATATATCGTTTTATATTATTATGTATCTCTTAATACTTAATACATTTTATTCCCATATTTATATAGTATTACTATTTTTTTCAACGCGGCGCCAAAAAAGGTATCGTACCCGGGCGCCAATTCTGCTCACTACGTCACTGTCCGGAAGTAATTACTTTTAACTCCATTTCCCTAGGATGGATTCCAGAAGGACAGCTCTCTTCCCTGGAAGTTGCCGAGCTGTTTAGAGAATTCCCCCCTCCTTTCTTCCCTTGGCGGTCAATCTGGAAACAAAAGGCGCCGTTAATGGGAAACATTTAAGCAGGAATTTTCTCACTAGAATAATGCGACTCTAGATTTACGGGGCTGAAACAACGATTGAAATAAAAATGCAGAGCCTTTCTTTTATTCTAATTATAGATGCACAAAAATCTCACAGGGAAGTTTTCTTAATTTGATAACAACTAATGTTTCGATTACGCAGCTTGATATTAAAAATAAATTAAGTATTTTGCTGATGATATCAACACATTTAACCCCTTAACAGTCTGAGAATCTTGTTTAAAATTTACTTATGGCGGCAACATTGTTTGTGCTTTCACTGCAAAAGCTCGTTCCCCCCTTTCCTTAAACACTTGTCAAGAGAAGTGAAGACTCTAATTCTTAGTGAAACGTACATCCGCTTTTTCCCTTACCACCTCAGAAAAGTGTCATCTCGATGAATGAATTACAGCGGGGATGTCCATCGACCCACACACTTGAAAGAAGCAACACATATTTGTAATTTACTTTGTGAATAATCTTTCAATTCAGAAATTTTTACTAATGTTTGATGCAATTTTTTTTTTGTTGCTGTTTTGTTGTTGTTGCTTATGATACTTGGGACAAGTCAAGCTCGCTATGCCTTTGACAGTGCGAATTAAGTCAATAGAGAGCGTCTTTCGTTTGGATCAGAGCACCACGAAGGTGAAAGTACGACTTTGCTCATTTTAAGGTGCCTCGTCATTTTGAACCATGGTCAGGTGACGAGGCCACACTTGGCTGGCACCCTTCTCTCCACATCCACGCCACACCAGCGGAAGGACTTTGGACGTCACATATTAACGTGGATACGTCCCCAAACCACGGGCAAATTTTTTACCACACTTAATATGAAATTATTTTTAAATACTTACAGTATTTTTGTCCTATAAATTTAATTGAATTCCAAATAATTTTATTAGATGCTTGAATGTAGAAAAAAATGTATGACAGCACTTATTATTGAAGGTCATATTATATTGTATTCTCTCAATCTAAATATATTTATAGAATTTATTCGAATTATACATATGGCTGCTATACTATACTTTTTTCTACTTTTTACTAGCAAAAGTTATTTGTATTTATACTTTAATTGTGAATTTGATTGTCTGGAAGTATGTGACTGATTTTTAAAACATAAAAAATAAGAGATGCATAAAATTGGAAATAGCCAGTTTTAAAATGAAATATTTTGACTAGTTTTCCTTTAAAGTTATGTTGGTATAAAATGTTATGAATTAGCTGAGATTGCTTTAATGTTATAAACGGGGGGGATTCAGAGTGAAAATATATTATTCATTATGAATTTTCCAATGAACCTAAATAATTTAAAATATATAACTTGATCAAAAATGAAAACCGAGATGTTTGAATAAGAATAGAAAATGCAATGCATTTAAAACCATAGATAATTGTCCCTTCCCTTGAAACAGGTTTCACACCATTTTCATGACATTGTCACATATTATCAAATTTTTTTTGTTTGTCCCCTGAAATTTTGCTTGATTTTAAATTGCGGAATGGAATCAAAATATATTACAATGTCCATCTATGGTAAATTGAGAATAAAAACTTTCCCTTCACGCACACAAAATTTTGGCTACAGCGTTTGTAATTAATTTATACGGTAAAGAACGCTATATGATCTCTAAATAAATTTAGTTATGACAAAATATAATTAATAATAAACCAACATTAATCAATCCAACGCCAACTCCAAGTCGTTCGGTAGTAAAAAAAAAATTAGCAAGCGATTCAACTTTGGAACATAACAGACAAAATGTAAAAGATTCCTCCGCGCCCGACATTCACAAATTCCATTGAACTCAAATAAAAAAGCTGACTAATGCTTCCATTTTCACACAAGCCACTTGAAAAACTCAAGGCTAAAGTGGCACAAACAATTAAGGATACACCCTAGTTTTACTTCATAAATCCAACTTTCAATCGAAATAACACATTAACTAGAAGAGCAAACGTAGTTTTATTCCTAGACATAACAAGAGATTTAATTAACAGTAAAAATAAAGTAAAATCAGCTACAAAATTCTAAAAGACCTTCAAAAAGAAAAAGATACTGAATCATTTATTTATAGTTTTTCAGTCATTACTCAAACTTGTTTTGTAGAAAAATCTAGTCGACGGAGAATGACACAAAGAGAAAATAAATTAAAAGCTTTCGGCATATGTTTTTTTTCATGCCTTGATAATGAAGCATAAAATTAAATACAACAAATCCGCTCTGTTTTGTAGCACGTGCGTACGGAAACACAACCAGAATTGTTTTAAAATTGTCAAACGATATAATTAATGAGATTCCTGAAATCAGAAGTCGAATCATCAATAATTTCTGCTTTTTCACATAATGAGAAGGAATAAAATGAACAGTGGCGTAGAGAGCATAATTGGCGCCCGGGTACAATGCATTTTTTGGCGCTCCCTTGAAAAAAAATAGCAATACAATACAAATATGGGAATAAAGTGTATTCGGTAATAGGAGTTCACTATAATATAACTATATACAATACATTATATAATAAAGTAATAAAAATACTTGTAATAAAAATACAATGCAAATAATAACAGAATATTGTACCTGTATAAAATGATCGAAAATATATTTATGTAAAGTCTCAGACTAAGCTTTAAATTTAAACAAAATTCAATTTAATTAAAAGAAACACTTATGTTGGATTCGGAAAAGTGTCAAAAGAATAAGCGGACTTATTTGTGATTAAGAATTAATTACAATGATATAATTTTATATACTGATACAATTATTTTAAAAAACTTAAAATGCATAAAATACATACAATTTTTAAACATGAAACAATTCGTTATATATATATATATATATATATATATATAGATAGATAGATAGATAGATAGATAGATATGTATATATATATTAGATTGATAGAGAGAGAGATATGTAATTATAATATTTGCAATCTAATATAATACATTATTTACATTTTCTTGCTTTTGTAGAAGCGAATTAATCAATTACTTTGTGAAAGTCGGAAGCTTCTTGAGACGACATCCGGGCATTACTTCCTCTACCCCACCACCCTTTACGACCGGGGAGGAGAAGGGTAACACAGAGGCGAAGTACTTTTTTTTTAGTTTAAGTTTGGAGTGGAATTCCTGCGGGGGTGAAGGACAGAGAAGACCTCGCCTTGTAACGAAAATGGCTGTTTTTTAGGCTCCCTAAGCCTACTTAGATATAGCTTTATTATGCTCGTAGAGAGGCCAGTCTCCTTTTGTCTAAATAACCGATTAGTTAGGCTTCTCAAGCCATTTTATTAATAAGTGCTATGCTATTAGAAAGATCAGTCTCGAAACTAATGAATAATTATTTGTCTAGGCTTCTTAAGCCAGCTATATATGTAATTCTTCTGAATATTTGAGACGCCAGTCTCTTATGAGAATATTTATCGGCTTCCAAGCCATATTTGATTCCTAATGTATTTTGTTATGTGATGCTTAACAAATAAATTAAAAATTAGCATCTGACATAGTGTTATCGCATTCTTTCCTCCAAGACCTACGAAATAGAAATTCTTTCACAACGGATTACCATTTCCGATTTAGAAGGAGGGAGAACTTCACTTACTTCAATAAAATTGATCATTTCTCTCTCTCAAATGTTCCTTTTTCTATGCTTATAAAAATGTTAAATCACTTAGACTGTTTTGACTCATAGTGGATCGTTAATACGTCAAAATTAATTTTAATTTGCTGAATGAACGTTCACAGCTTGCAATTGATGTAGAAATAGTTAAAAATATTTGAAAAAATGGTAACCTCTTCTCTTATCGCTCTATCGTGCCGAATGGTTAGCGCTCTTGCCTTCCGTTCAACAGTTCGTAGGTTCGAATCCCAACTTGGGCATGGCTGTTTGTAGTGGTTAGGAATCCACACTTTGAACCGTATGTCCCTATCTAATTAGCCCTAATGTGCAAAAAAGGTCCGTTGAGCGACAAACAAACCAAACCTTCCCTCTATCTTTACCGTATGAGATTATGCAGGTTAAAAGTTCTGATGGATTTTAGGTTTAATTTCTTTTCTACTGCAGAGTATAACATCTTTCAATCACAAATTTCTCTATAAAGTTCTGTTTCATGGGGAAATCAGATTTTGTTACGCACGGTGACTTAGCATTTCCAAGGCACAGGTTCGAGGTTCGATACTCGGGCAAGATGGACTCAACCTTTCAATGGGTCCATAAACTGAGAGCCAATCATGCTTGATATCTAAACAAAGGGGATTTCGCTTTGGGATTCCCACCTAACTGGGACATTTGTTTCGCAACCCAGGACCCTCGGTAAGGAAAACAGATATAGGCACTGTAGACCTTGACCCTGATATCACAATTTTGAATGTGGGATATTTATTTATTAATATTTAACTTTTAAGAAAAATGATTTTAACAATTTAACATTTCCATAACAATGTCTTAACATTTTTTTAATGTATTTTTTCTAGCTAGTTAACCAACAGAAGAAATTAAAAATTTTTATTGCCTATTAATTGTGGATTATATGATTTATGAAAGACTACAGCCGCCCGTCCTGTCTAGTGGTCAGCGTGTCTGACTGCGGATAGGGAAGTCCTGGGTTCGAATCCCGGTTCGGGCATAAATGTACTTTCTCTCTATCTATTCTGTCTTTGTCCTTTCCTTGTATGAATGAGGTGTGAATGGTTGCCTACCCTATAAACGGGTCCCTATGGCATGTGTGTACTGAGGAAGTCGGACTCTACACCAAAATAGGGTTCAGTTGAAAAAGTGGAGCAGCGCACCCCATATTGCCAGCCTAGCTGGCACATGACAACAACAACATGAAAGACTACAAATTATCGATCATTAGGTGCAGAATATATGCCATATCTTGTCTCAACAAATTTTCAAAAATTCTGTAATTTTATAAATTTAGCTATTTATTGCAAAAAATTAAATCTTCATCTGATTTCAGTTTAGGTAACTAAATTATATCGTAGTAATATCAATGCAAATTTCAGATAAGCAACGGAACGCTAATACAGATAACAAAAATATTTTGAAAATTTCTTAAATCAAAAACTAAACTGTCTTTCAAAACACACATGAATTCAAGTAAAATTATGTATATTTAATAAAATCAGAAATTTTCAACCAAACATTATATATTATTAACAATAATTTTTTTCCCAAAATTTAAACACTCTATGTTGTGTTTTCAAGTTTTTCATAGATTCAAATTATTATCAAGAATTACGCGAGTGCTGAGATAAAAATATATTTTAACTGTTATATAGCCTAGTTTTATTTAAAAAAATTTTCTCAATCCGTTATCATAGCAGTGAAAATTTTCTTTTTTTTTTTTAAGCTATTTAGTAAAACTATCTTCTTAAGGTATTGAAATATATTCTATTATTCAAATCAACATTAATTTTTATTAAAATCAAAATTTATGTTTATTAAGAATCATTTTTGAAGTACTGTTCATGCAATGGCATAAATTTTTGTTTCTTTAAATAAATTTATATCATTTTAAAGACGATCTTAATTTTTAAAATTTCACAGTGTATGCGAAATATGTACGATTTCTTTATAAATTTCTTAAAGGATTTTTTTCAAGTTAAAAGATATATTTTATATAAATTGAAGTAATTAATTTAAAAAAATATATTCTGTATATTTAAGCATAGAAAAAAGAAACAATAATTGAAAAAGAAAAATATTTAAAAAGAGAAAGAAAAACATTTACAGATTTTTAACTTTTACCATTTGAAAAAAGAATTTTCCAATATAAAATGCTAATGTAAGACCAACAAAATTACGAGTCACAAATAAATAATAATTCTCCGAATATAAAAACACTTAAACATTAAATTAATTACTTTTAAGTGAACAGTTATATATATATATATATATATATATATATATATATATATATATATATATATATATATATATATATATATATATATATATATATATATATATATATATATAAGTAAATAAATATTTAATTTTCAAAATTCTCTATACCAGCCAAAATATGAAATAAATATTCAAATCGAAAGAATACTGGTATAAGAATTCTGATAGAAAATACAAATTACGGCAATAATATTTCAAATGTCAAAACTCCATATTTTTAAATGTTTACATTTTTGTTTCCGATGAAGCGATGTTTCGGAGGAAACGAAATACTAACAGTGTGAACAATAAAAAGAATAGAAAGTTTAGGTGTTTCCCTAGAATTTGGTGGTAATTAGTTCTCGAACCCCTCCATTTCGATTCCTGGAAGACAATTCTCTACGCGGCATACTGTAGTGCTATTTTATGAAAAATTTTCCCCTTTCTTGGAAGGTCAGTTTGGTGCCGGACACAATTTTGTACAAAGGAAACCGCTAATAGGAAACCCGTTCCAGCAGACATTTTCTCACGAGTATAACCCGACACTAGACCAAAAGGCTACACTAATAAAATGATTCAATCTCTTATGAGAAATTAAAAATAGTGCGTCAAATAATATTTCAAAACACTAACAATTCGACGACAAGTTTTACGTTTTGAATTTTTGAATAATTATCACATCCAGAGGGGAAATGTTCATTGAAAGTTTTTTTGTTTAATATTTTGAACAAAACAAACTTATTTGTTTTGTTAATATTATTGTTATCTCTTTTATAGTGTTTGACTTAGACAACCTGTATTACAATTGGGACTCATAAAGGGCACTGTGAATCTTGCCGTATTCACAAAATTAAATCGGTGTATTTCATGAGCTTACTCTTCTGTAATCTTCCTGAGTAAATAGATCCGAAAATTACCCTATAACAGTAACAAATAATATTGTAAATAACTTTATACAAAATTTAAAACCTCTCATATGCTTAAAAATAGAACTGACCAATCTAATATTCCAGGAATTTTATATGAAAAAATTACGATATTTTCGTTATTTACCAATACAAGATTTGTAGTACAAAACAATAGCATCACAAACTTTGAGCAAGCTGTCCAACTTGTCTAGTGCTCAGCGTGCCTGACTGCGGATAAGGAGGTCCTGGATTCGAATCCCGGTTAAGGACTGGGATATATATCATTAAATTTAATACAATTTAAATCATATTTTCTATTTTCTATTAAATACTATAAGTTGGGATTTATCAGCATTTATATTTATTCTCCATTTACTGCAACAGATTTCGATGTTAATTAACGCATTTTGAAGTTTATGAATAGCATTATTCGGCCTCATAGAATCAACTATAATAGCAGTGTCATCTGCGTAGAAAGCAATTTGAATTGAGTTATTGTCCAAACCGGGGAAGTCATGGGTGAAAAATAGGTATAGGATTGGGCCCAGGATGCTACCTTGGGGGACTCCAGCTTTGATGTTCAGAGTAATAGTATCATTAAATTTAATACAATTTAAATCCTATGTTAACAAATTTATTATAAATGTAACATTTATAACTATTTTTCCTAGAGTCAAATTATTTGAAGCTCATAATAGATCCACTTCATGTCTACTGTTTGTATTAAATACAGTAAGAGTTTTATGACTGAATACACAAAACTGCAAATATCATAAGTACAGGGAATATTTAAATAAGCCGCCCAACTTGTCTAGTGATCAGTGTGACTGACTGCGGATAGGAAGGTCCTGGGTTCGAATTCCAGTTCGGGCATGGATGTACTTTCTCTCTCTATCTATCATGTCTTTGTCCTTTCCTTATATGAATGAGGTGTGAATGGATGCCTACCGTATAAACGGTTGCCTATGGCATGTTTCTAGAACGAAGTCACTTTCACCTTCATGGTGCTCTGATTAAAACGAAAGACGCCCCCAATTGACATAAATTCGCATAGCCAAGACAAAGCGAGCTTGGCTTGTCCAAGTGTCATTAGTAACAACAACACAACTTTGAGCAAAGTATTAAATTTAAAAAGAAAAGGATTAAAAGAATCAAAGCCGATAATCTAACTCGGTATTTCCCAACCTTTTTGTGCCATGCCCCAACTAAGCTTCTCTAAAACTCTTATGCGCCCCCTATGTAACATATGCATTGTTTTTCTTACTAAAAAATTGAGTTGTTCACTTAAGAACCTTAACGATAATTTTTAGGAAAAAATCACTAGGAAATTATTAACAAAACACAGTAAGAAAAATTTCAAAACATTTAAGAAAAATTAAAATTTAATATAATTTTATTAAAGATTTTTCTATAATAATATTTTATTAAGTGAGATCCTTGCATTTGATGCTTGCTATATTGAGATTTTCTGTAAAGTTCCAATTTAATTTAAGTCTCCCCGTTGTGTTACAGAAAAACGATTTTTTTTTAACCAGCACTAAATCATTGACACATTCAGCTTTAGCTTTAGAAACGGTGACCATAGTTTTCCTGCACATTTGGTTGAATTTGGGTATTTGATTTCTCTCTTTAAAAAATCGTTAAATTAAAATTATGCTTCTAAAATTAAAATAAATAAAAATAAAATCAAATACTTACTATACAATTTACATAATTTTTTAAACAAAGAGACTTTTACGACAGTTTTTACGGATACGAATTTCAAATTAACAGCAACTGAAACACTACAGAAGTTGGGTGTGACGGGTTATTCAGATGGGAAAACACCCACACCCAGCCACACACAACTGCGTTACTTAGCGTGATTTCAAAGCATCCGGGGGTTCACGCAGAGCCTGCCACTATTCTGCACGGAGGTTAATGTGACGATGCCTAAAGCACAGTCGATATTTTTGTTCTCGTCAAACGAATTTATAATATTTATTGGCCACAATTATATAAGAATTTGCTTTTTACTTTCAATTTTGGCATTGTGATCTAGCATTGCATTTAAATAGCCCAAAACCAAAGGGTTAAAATTGTATTGAGTCCATTTTGGAATGCCCCCTAAACAATTGAAATCGCCTCGCTTTGGGGCATGGGCCCCACGCTGGGAAACACTGACGTAACTGATTAAGAAATGAAAATTGAAAGCGTAGTTAAAACAACACAATTTTTAAAAGAAACTTAACTATGCAAAATTATTAATAATAAGGAAATATAAGAGTAAGAGTTTTGCTTATGGCAAGCTTTCGAATGAAGCTGTTAAGCTGTTTATGTAGCTGTTCCTCATTTATTACCAACAACCCCTCTTCTCTTTTCCAAATCTTTTATTTATTCTTTTTTCTGGACATGACACAATAATTATAAAAAGTAAAATTTATTTCTCAGAATAAAATTGATATTAAGATAAAACTAAGATAGAAATTTTCTGAAAAATTTTGTTTATTTTTGAAATAATTTGGCGCCTCTCTGCAAACTACGCCCGGGGCATGATAACCCCCTTGCTCCCTCCCTCCGTCGCTCTGAAAATGAAGCAAATTTGTGGCGTGAAAGAGAAATCGAAAGGTCGCTCTGATGTGAATGCGCACATTTATTTGTCTGAAATTACTTAACAAATTAAATCCTGTTAAAATAAGAGAAAAATTAATAGCTTTTGCTTTCTGAAGCAAAAAGGCTGCAAACAAAATTAATGATGTAGCTCCTGCGATATTAGAACACAGACTTTGAATTAACTCCAAATTAGAAATAGAAGCTTTAGCTACAGATGAAATATCAGGTTCAGGCATCCCCTGATAGCAAATGAACAGTAAATTTAAAAAAAAATAATCAGTTGTTCAGCATACTAACAAAAAGTAGTTCAAGTTTTGAAATAAGAAATTATACCCTTGCTGACTCTCCTAATTGTACTGAATCTTAATGTTTTGATAGGGGCAGATTACTGTTACAAAAAACATTGTGACTCGTAATCAAACATTTGAATAAAAATCTCGTAGCCGTTGAAAGTATTTTTGGTTGGTTGGTAAGTACATGACCGATAAACTGATAATTTTACTTCTCTAATATATAATGTAGTGTTAGAGCAATATTTAATTTACTAGATTACAGACAAATAAAAAAAAATTTGAGATTTGCAAAACTGTGTATTATTTGACAAAAGTAAGGAAGATAATTCTTAATAAAATGAAATTTTGTCCGATTTTGCCTGACATATCAAATATGAATCAGAGATAAACAATTCGATTGCCTTGGAAGTAGATAAATAAAATTTACATAACAATAGAGAAAATTGTTGAAGCAAAACATAACCGATTAAGAAAATTGTTTAGAAATTCCAAACTATTTGAAGAATACAGAGGAGAATTAGAATACAGAAAGTATTATATACTATAGAAAGTATAATAATATATATATATATATATATATATATATATATATATATATATATATATATATATATATATATAATTCAATAGTCCCCAACCCAAATGAAACTGAAAACATGAAAACATTACATTTTATCTACCGTGTAGAAAAATCATTTGGGACCAATAAATTACGTTTCGTCTTTGATGCTTCTATAAAGACTTGTAATTCTCTTTCCTTGAATAACTGTTTGCCTGTTTTTCCAAATCTGTATCAAGAAATTTTTGATATTTTTTTGAGATTTAAACTTAATAGCTTTTACGACCGACACGCGATAAGCCGTTGTGCTACCGGTAGACTGATTGATTAGGGTGTTGTTCTCATTATCGGAAGGTAGTGAGTTCGAGTCCCTGCTTAAACGAAGTTCCATCGTGTACGTTAACGCACGTGGGGCACGTTAAAACTGGGTGTGGTAGCAATGTCCTCCAAGTGAAATGATACCTCTGGAGGTAGCAGGCGAAGTATTTGGGGTCTTCTGCTCGATCCCTGCTTCAAAATCGCAAAGACTCTACGCGTTCTTCTATCTAACTGGTAGAGCTCAACTTAGGGCTAAGTACAGGAAAGCATTCTGGTACAACAACAACAAGCCTTTTGAATATTTTAGTCCACGAAGAGAATAGAGACGTAAAACGCGATTTTCTTTACCAAAGACCCAATGGGCAATTCTAAACCACCAATAGTTTACAGATTCACTGTAATTTTCTTCGGGATAAAAAGCAGCCCTTTCTGAGTGGCGGAGACGAGTAAATATCACTTAGGGAAGTATGTTGAAAAGTGTCCTGAACATGTTTCGTTCTTAAAAGATAATATCTGCGTGGACGATGTAATTAGAAGTCATGAAACTTTAGGACAAGCTTTATCCATTATAAAAGAATCCAAATAAATTTTCAATGAAGCAAGTTTACAGTGTAGATAATGTAGAACTAATCCGAGGATTTATAAAAATTATGGAAAAGAGAACAATATAATTTCATTTGAAGATTCCGAAAGGATAAGAAGGAGAAAATCTTCCTTACAAAGTTCTGGGCATAATCTAATATATCTTAATTTTTATTATTAATGGTAAAACTAGGGATGAAGAATCGAATACACTCACATAAGATTTGTTACTTTATGTAGCCTGTTTATGAGAAGACTTTCACGTATGTTTTAAAACAAAATTAAAGACTGAAAATATTAAGAAGAAAATTGTGTAATCATATTAAGTATCACATTTTTTAGAGCATATTCATATCTATGCGTTCTTTTATTTACTATTATTTATACTTACAAAAATTTAACTAAAAATAAATGTGTTTAAATAAAACATATTTTTCCTAAAGGAACACACACACACACACACACACACACACACACACACACACACACACATATATATATATATATATATATATATATATATATATATATATATATATATATATATATATATATATATATATATATATATATATATATATATATATATATATATATATATATATATATATATATATATATATATATATATATATATATATATATATATATATATATATATATATATATATATATATATATATATATATATATATATATATATATATATATATATATATATATATATATATATATATATATATATATATATATATGCATTTTAAATAGGAATATTTTAAGTGAAAAAGTAATTTACTGAGTAACAAGCAATTAAAAATCATACTTGTAAATTAATTAATTATTATTATGTTATTTTAAATTTCAGTTTACATTATCTACAGCATTTAAATTTTGAAACAAATAAATTATTTAAAAACTACATTAATAAATGCATTTTCTCCTTGAGATAAAAAGTTGGTATGTTTTTCTGATATAAAAATTAAGAGTTCTTTTTATTTAAAAATTTCAAAAAACTTTTTTCTTAGATACAATTAAAAATTTTATTTGGTGATAAAGCAGGCCTAATTAGGTTTAGGTATGCATTAAGTGAGCTACATCTTACAAGAAATAAACATTTTTAGAAATATGTTTTATGTAAAAGCCATTAATTACTGAAAATATTGAACAAGAAAAATGAGTAAGGGTATTAACTGTTACATTTTTTAAAATAAGATTTTATCTGCAAAGTCGTCATTTAGAGCGTCAAATTAAGTGTACTCGAGTCAAATAAGTATCCAGAAAGCAAAATTCTACTGTTTATCAAGATTTTATTCCGTGCATTTCCTTTAATCTGAAGCAACAGAAGCGTTTGGCGATTGCTTGAATACGATCTCGTGTGCATGTAGAGGGTGTATCATAAATAGACTCGGAAACCTCGGTTTCGTCTTTGAATTGCAACAACAGGTGAGCTGATTTTTCAATGTAGTATTCCTCGTGTACATAAGCTCAGAAAATCCAGTCTAAATCAAATCTAACACTTATTTGAAAATGCAGTTGTTTGGGTTTAGAAAAAAAGAAAAATACGAGAAAAATACTTTCAAAGAAAATGAAATTTTCTGACACTTAATCCAAGAACTATGTATTCAGAAAGCTAAAACCATTTTTTTTAAAATCTTTTGCTACCCCACAATAATCAATCAAGTTATCCGATGCTTTTTAAAGAGATTGGTTGGTTGGGTTTTATGGCGCAAAGCACAAACATTGAAATACGCGCGCGCTGCGCCTAAAGATTTATTTATTTATTTATTATTTTTTTCTCTAAGAAACCCAAACATTAAAATTTTAAAAAACAAAATGAATGTAGGTTTTAAGATTAAAATCCATGTAAATAAATTTTTTAAAACATCAAAAAATATTTTTTCGCAAAACTTAAGATTTAAATTAAATAAAATATGCTATTGCTCTTAAATAAGCAAAGAAATTTGATGGGGTGGCTCCCCCAGTAAATTGCCGAGCTGGTAGCCGAATGGTTTGCTCTCTTGGTTCAACAGTTCGTGGGTTCGAATCCCACCTTGAGCATGGATGTTTGTTATGGTTCGGATTCCACTTAAAGCCGTAAGTTCCGGTCTAATTAGCCCTCGTGTGCAAAAAATGACCGTTGAGCGACAAACAAACAAACAAACCCCCAGCAAATCAAACATAGTTAAAAGGTCTGTTTTGACAAATTTAAATCGGTTAAAGTTAAAATTGAAGCATGAAATGAAAATATAATGTACAGTATAAGGTTCATCACACGCAGTGGCGTAGTGAGCATAATTGGCGCCCGGGTACGATAACTTTTTTGACGCCCCCCTTGAAAATAAAATAATACAATATAAATATGTGAATAAAATGTATTAAGTAATAAAAGATATATAATAATATAACGATATATAATGCACTATAAAAAATAGAGTATAATTGTAATAAGAATACAATATACATAATAACAGAATGTTGTACCCACTATACAATCATCGAAAATATATTAATTTAAAGTACAAGCTCAGCTTTTTAAATTTAAACAAAATTCAATTGTAATTTTAAAAAAACACTTATATTGAATTTGGAAAAGAGTCGTTAAAAGAATTATGTAATTTAGAAATAATAATAAAAAGATATAATTGATTTTATTTACTAATACAATTATTTTAAAAAACATAAAAAAATTTTAAGCGGGAAATAATTCGTAACATATCATAGATATAAGCAGATGTAATTATTCGCAATCTAATATACTACACTATTGACATTTTCTTGCTTTTGCTGAAGCGAATTGATCAATTACTTTATCAAAGTTGATCATTTCAAAAATTTTTTTCTTTTTCTATACTTACAATTATTAAATCACTTAGACAGTTTTGACTCATGGTGGATCATAAATAAGTCAAAATTAATTTTATTTTGCTGAATGAACGCTCATAGCTTGCAATTGATGCGTATTTGAATGGCAATCTCTTATTCTCTCTATCTTCGCCGTTTGAGATAAGGCATGTTGGAAGTTCTAATTGAGTTTTTGGTTTAATTTCTTTTCTACTGCTGAGTAACATCTTTCAGTCCCACATTTCTCTATAGACTTCTGTTCCATGGAAATCTGTATGACGGATTTCACCCAACTTTTACATTTGTTAAGCACGGTGACTTAGCGCTCCCAAGGTCCGAGGTTCGATTCTCAGACTAGGTCAACTCAACCTTTCAGTGGATCGATTAACTGAGTACCACTCATGTTTGGGAACTAAACACCGGGGATTTAGCTTTGGGCTGACCACTTAACTGGAACATGTGCTTCGCACCCCAGGGCCCTCGGTTAGGAAAACAGATATGGGTGCTTTAGACCTTGATCCGGATATGACAGTTTTGAAGTCGCGATATTTACTTATTTATCAATTAATTTTTAACTTTTAAGAAAACTGATTTTAATGATTTAATATTTCCATAACAATGTCTTAAAAAATTTTAAATGTATTTTTTCTAGCATGTTACCAGTTGAAGCATTTAAGCATTTTTACTCCCTATTAATTGTGCATTATCTTATTTGTGAAAGATTCTACAAATTGTCGATGACTAGGTTTTGAACGTATGCCATAACTTATCTCAACAAATGTTCAAATTTTCTAAAATATTACAAACTTTAGCTATTTATTGCAAAATAACAATTGGGTAATACTTTACACCCCTAATTTAGGATCAACTCACCTAATTTTTCACAATGATATCTTTTTAACCATTTCATTTAACACAGATTAAATAGAAAATTTTATTTCAGAAAAATTCCTGTGAAAAGCAACTTTAAACTTTATGGGAAATTTCGCATTTAAAATAGCTTTTTAAATTATATCATTAAGACCATAAATGTAAACCAAAATTATTTTTATTGTAAAAAAATTAAATCACCAAACGTAATATTGATAGTTTATAATATTTCACTTTTATTCCATTAAACCAATTTTTCTGATTCCAAAATTAGAAGACCTTTGTTAATAAGTCTTCATCTAATTTCAGTTTAGATAACTAAATGATGCGATAGCATTATCAATGCAAATATCTGAAGAGCAACGGAACGCTAATACAGACCACAAAAATATTTTGCAAATTTCGTAAGTCAAAAATCAATGCACACATAAATTCAAGTAAAATCACGTGCATTTAATATAATCAAAAACTTTCAGCCAAACTATATATATATATATATTATTAAAAATGACTTTTTTTTCTCTCAAAACTTATGCACTTAATATTGTTCTTTCAAGTTTTTCATTGATTCAAAATATTATCAAATTATATGTATATATATAAGTGCTGTGATTAAAAATATATTTTAACTGTTATATCGCTTAATTTTATTTAAAAAAATTTTCTTTATCAGTTATCATAGTAGTGAAAATTCTCTTAGTATTTTTAAGGCATTTAATATAACTTTTTTTAAGATATTGAATATATTTTATCATTAAAATAAAAACTAATTCTTATTAAAATTAAAATTCATTTCTATTGAGAATCATTTTGGAAGTGCTGTTCATGCAATGGCATAAAGTTTTTTCTTTCAATAAATTTATATCACTTAAAGACGATCTGATTTTTAAAATTTTACAATGTAGAATGAGAAATGTGTACGATTTCTTTATAAATTTCTTAAAGGAATTTTTCAAATTAAAAAATTGTTTTTTTATATAAATTGAACTAATTAATTAATAAATATATTCATGTATGTTTAAGGCGTGCTGTAGAGGCAGCTAATATCTGTAATAGGTTGTTACGCTATTAAAGAAGAAGGTTCTGTATTTTTAAGCATACAGAAAAGAAAAGAAAAACATTTAAAAGGGAAAAAAACTGTCATAGATTTTTTTATTTCTACCATTTGAAAAAATAATTTTTAAATATAAGGTGCTAATGTAAAGCCGACAAAATTACGAGTCGAATAAAAATTATTTCCCCAGACAAAAATATTTAAACATTAAATAAATTACTTTTAAATTAATAGTTTTAACTAATAAGTAATTTAACATTTAATTTTCAAAACTCTGCAAGCATATGTTAGTAAATATTTATACCAGCAAAAATATGAAATAAGTATTCAAATCAAAAGAATAAACAGTAGACAGAGAAAATACAACTTACGGCAATAATATTTTAAATGTCAGAACTCCACAAGTTCAAATGTTTACGTATTTGTTTCCGATGAAGCGATGTTTTGAAAGAAACGAAATATAATACTAACCGTGTGAACAATAAAAAGACAGGAAAGTTTATGTGTTTTCCTAGAATTTGGAAGCAATTAGTTCTCGAACCCCTCCATTTCTATTCCAGGAAGACAGTTCCCTACACAGCATACTGTAGTGCTATTTTATGAACTATTTCCTTTCTTTCTTTGAAGGTCAGTCTGGTGCCGGACACAATACTTTTGACACAGGAAACCGCTAATATGAAAAGCCCGCCACACACGATGCAGCAGGAATTTTCTCACGCGTGTAACGCGACACTAGACTTCTCTTTTCCTAATCTGATTCCTCCCTGGAGCTTTTTTTATTTTTCCTTGGATATGACACAATAGTTATAAAATGCAAAGTTTATTTCTACGAATAAAATTGATATTATGATAAAACTAAGATGGAAATTTTCTGAAAAATTTTGTTTAGCTTTGAAATGATTTGAAGCCACTCTGCAAGTTGCACCCGGGGCATGATAGCCCCCTCCCGTCACTACGCCTCTGATCATACGTTTCACACCATGGATTCAGTTCGCTCAGAAACAAATGTCTGCCGACCAAATTGTCCAGTGGTCAGCGTGCCTGACTGCTGATAAGGTGGTCCTTGGTTCGAATCCCGGTTCGGGCATGGATGTACTTTATCTCTCCATCTATCCTGTCTTTGTCCTTTCCTGGTATGAATGAGGTGTGAATGGTTGCCTACCCTATAAACGGGTCCCTATGGCGTCTTTGTAGAGCAATGTCGTACTTTCACCTTCATGGTGCTCTGATTAAAACGAAAGACGCTCCAATTGACTTAAATTCGCATAGCCAAGGCATAGCGAGCTTAGCTTGTCCAAGTACCATTAGTAACAACAACAAATGTCTGTGTGTGAAACGTGAGTGTCCGATACGAAGGCGACTCAAACGAACATCAGCACTCCGTATGGGTAAAACTGCTAATGAGGTGATGTATGGAAATATGGCACGCAATTTATTAGCAACCTGCATGTTCCACGACTCCTGCCAAAGAGAATAGATTAACACTTTTAATATTTCTTCTCACATCAGACAATGGAACTGATGGAAGAGATGGGCCAGATGCAGATTTAGCATTTGCATCAGCTCTCTCATTGCCATCAAGACCTACATGACTTGGGATCCAACAGAAAATAATGTCATATCCCTTGCCAGCAAGGGAATCTAATGCTCAGGCTCTTTAGAGAGGATTTCACATTTAAACAACTATTTTCATTGCAAACAGAATTGTATCAGTCATGAGAAAGGCAATACAATAATGCTTATACGGTTTTTCAAGATCTTTGAAAAGTGAATTATAATTAAAGTAACTGAAACATTAGACTGAAATTTTAGAATAACTGATAACTGAAATTTTAGAAAATTTCATTCAGATTGAATGTATTTCTAAAAGCCTTGAGCTTCCAGTTTGAATAAGATTATATATAACATGAATTTTTGTGTATGGATTTGATTTTTTGCTAAGATTTTTAGATAATTTCAAAATTTTCATCTATAATTTCGACATACAACTAGAAGTTACAATACACAAATCTGAACTTCACATTTTATTGTTATAAAATGTTATTTCATATCAAAGTCTTCATTCTTTCAAATAAATAAATTAAAAATAGTTTTAGCATGTGAAATTTAATTTAAAACAAACATTTAAGTATTTTGTAATATATTTTATAATTTATTATAGTTTGCAATAAACTGAATATTTTTACAACTAAAACGACTTTAAAAGAAATAAATTCTTTTAAATTTTTTAGATTCTTAAATTTATAAGAAGATTAAACACTTTTTATTCGTTTCTTTCATATATATTAAAATAAGCTCAATTTTTTAATCAAACTAGAATTTCTTTAAATCTTTTTTTATAGAATTTGATTATTCGTAAGTTATATTTCAATGAAAAAGCTCCAAAATGTTTTTAATAACATTTTAGATCTTCCTAAATTGAAAAATTATGTAAGTAATGTTGAAGAAGCCCAGTGCCTTAGTGCTAGCGTTTAAAATACAGGTCGGAGGTTCGATCCTCGGGATGGCAAGGTTGACTCAGCCTTTCAATCTTTTACAACATATCTTTTAATAAATGTCTAATATCAACAAAGCATCATACCACAAAATAATGATACATTCTTAAAGGATGGAGTATTTATTTTTAATCGCGTTATTGCTATTAGAATGTAATCAAGACTTAATCGATAGCAAAACATTTCTTAAACATACCACTTACGTAAAATATTTTAGTTTTTAAGTAGTATTTATATTTAAAAAAATTAAACAACAAATATTTATTCATTTAAAATGTAAAAACAACAATGAATAAGTGATTATTTCTTATTCAACATAGAATTTGATATTAATTGTTAAAGATAATTAAGCAATGCACAAATACTTGTGCGTGAGAATATATTTATAATGATTTACTTCTTCTAAATAATATTAAAATTAAGGTTTTTCAAAATTCAACAAAAAAAGTAATTTGAAAAGCTTTCGAATTTTATATAGTTGCAAAATCATCTAATACTGATAAATCGCGAATTCAAAATTGAAAAAAATGAAGAAAATAAGTATTTTTTAATATTCACGTTACAATACTATCCTAACATTTATATAATACAGGTAAAAACGATAATTTGTATAAGTCAGTATAATTTATTATTTAAATAATGCTTTGTGGAAGTATTTATGTACTTATATTTAGGTCGATTTTTTAAGCTTACTTTCGTTTAAATTTTAAGAGCATCCCTTTCCTGATAATTTAATAAAAATATTTCAAGTTAAATACTCATTATTTAATTCGATTTTATTTATTATTTTATTTAATTAAATGTTTTTAAGGCATAAATTTCCTAGCTTAATATTTAAGCTTAATGCTAGAATGTTATAATATTTCGTAATTATTTTAGAATGCAAGTAAAAGATATTTTTCCACTTTAAAAGTGCATGTATTTTATTACCAAAAATAAAGTATTTTAAAGAATTGACTTTTAGACAATATTTTAATATCATAATAAATTCAAATCTAAATATATCTTAAATTTCTTTGGAGAAAACATATATAAATTATTATTAACAAATTAGTATATTGCATTTGCATCCTAGAATCAAAAAGACTAAATAATAAGTGCCTAAATAAAGTTCTAGAATACGACAGGCATTTTAGTTTTGAAATCTCAATTTTTAAGAATGACAAAAATTGAGCAGAAACACTACTAGAAAACATTTTCAAACTGTTCGAACTAAAACTTCTTACATTAATTTTATAGAAATTTAATTTATTTGAAAAATTAAAATTTATCTGGAATATTTTTTAAATCCTTCTATTTATTTATATAGCAAAAATTTTATAAGCGTTTAATATATTAACGTCACTTTAGTAAAATAATTGAAAACAATTTAAGTATTTTAACATCCCCATGTTTTTTCCCAGGATCTAGGATTGAGGGAGGTCTGTAGCCTTCCGGCCAAGTACCTCGTTCTCTAATGAACTAGAATCCTTGGATAGTCTCTTGGCCTGGTGATTAACAAATCAGAAATAAAAGATACAATAATGAATAATATAAAGATATTGAGGTGCCGACCGATGACTGAGTGGTTAGCGCTCCTGACTCCTGAGCTGTGGGTCCTGGGTTCGAATCCCGGATTGGGCATGGGTGTTACTTTCTTTCTCTGTTCCCTCTGTGTTTCTCTATCCTTTCTTCCGTGATGATGAATGAATGTGGCCGACCCTATAAACGGGTTTGTGGTGGTATGGCGCGGGCAACACTAGTCGCCTCCGTGACTTGGTTCACAGGTGCCCGCTGGGTAACGACAAATGAGTAGCAGTTTCTGGCCTTGTTGTGGCATAGGATTCAACCCTCAAATGGCCGCCGTTGGAAGAAAAACAGGATATTGTGGTAAGTGCTCCCACTGGATGCACTCTGCATGACTTGTGTTTTTTAAACTAAGTATAATTGAGTAATCCTAGTAATAAGCACTTAGATGATGACAATAATTTTTGGTACACACAAAATTCCGTTAAAATTATTTACAAAGGAAAAGATAAGGAGAATACATAGGATGATTACAATAATTCTTTGAAGCACACAAAGTTCCGTTTAAATATTTACAAACCCCATTATTTCTGTCCTCACCCTCAAGAGTTTCCCAGGGTCAGATGGACATTTACTCTGTCAAGGAGATTGGTTTCCCAAATGGTGCCCCGTAACCAATGGTACAAGAGTAAAATCATAAGAAGTGCATCACCATACTGTGGGGAATAGCAAAATATTCCTCAAGAAGGGTTCATCAGTAGGAAATCGGAATCTCATTAACAAAATATGAAAAAATTTAACTAAAAATATCATTTGTGCTGAAGTTATTTTCTATAAAACTGTAATAAAACATTTGTTTAAATAAAATTTATGTTTAATTTATTATTAGTTATACATGCACTTACAGGCATAATTTGTTACTTGCTTACGTTTTTACAAAAGCATCATCGATTTTTTTTTTTCGAAGATTATTTTGTTCAACTGACTGGAAAGGAAGCTTAGTAAAAGTATTAGATTGTGAAGTAGATGCTAGTTAGACTGAAGCATTTATATGGATATATAACTAACATAAAATATTTCTAGGTTAACTCAAAACGTCTAGATTCTTCTGTATTTACAATCAAAACTTTTTGAAAGTTAGCTAAAATATTACAAGTTTATCTGTATTTATATGTTGAGTTTCTTTACGATTGATGACACAAATTCCTAGAAATTTCAGAAAGAATGAATATCAAAATTTTTTTTAAATTTTCAAAAATATCGTTATTTTATTATCACGTAAATTCTTAAGAAATTTAATTGTATCAACTTTAATTTCGGATTTTTATAATGTGTTTATAAGATAATAAATAATAACTAAGAATTATCACTATATCTTCACATTTTCGAATATAAGAGAATTAAAATGTACTTTCTCCGTTTTTCTTTTTTATAATTAATAAAGGTTCTCTTAAAAAATTTCTGGAATTTTTTAATAATATTGCTTGTTATTTCCTGCAATTATAAATTACATATTTTCTGTTCAAGAATAAAATAGTTATACCTGTATTTCTATTCTTATACCTTGTATTATTTATGTTTTGTTAATCATTATACAAGTAATCTCACATTAATTTATTCCTATTTTTTTTAACTTTCTTTTTTCTTTTTTTGAACGCATATTTTTGCAAATTGTGAAGGAATCCCTCATTCATTTTTGCATATTATAGCCAATATGCAAACATATGTGCACTTACATGTGCGGTATTACATTCTTTATATATATATATATATATATATATATATATATATATATATATATATATATATATATATATATATATATATATATATATATATAACAGCCATTAAAGATTAAGGTATTTGCAAGGGAATAGAAAAAACTTATATGGAACCTATGGATTCTATATCAAGTATTATTTCGTTCTCTTTATGGTTGACATTTAACCAGTAACTGGAAAATGAATAGAAACCACCCTTTCCTTATAAAATATCTTTTACACATGTGTCACTCGTCCCTCTGACACTCCTCTGTTAACGACCACATGGCCTGAGGCAGACGCGAGGGCTTATCTTTCTAGCAGTTTATGAGGGTGTTGAGTTCAAGATCAAGACCTCGCTTCTTTTAAGAAATGCTCAAAGATAAAGCGGAATATAGCGTTGTAACTCCCCCGCCCCCCACAAACATACACACAAAACTTGTGAAAGGAATCCGACTTGAGAAAAGGATTAAAGGGAATGTAAAAAAGCAATAAAATGCAGGAAGTTCTTCTGTTTATCCCCACAGCAGCAGAGGGTGGCATCTTGCAGGTGGACGATAATTCACATTTGTTTCTTAAAACTGTCAGATCTGCCTCTTTGTCACATCCCAGATGCGACAGGGAGGGGATTCTTCTCTACCCCGCAAGGAATGTTGAGTCACACGGACTACAAAATCAGAAATATTGGAAGCTCAACAAAACAAGGTTCTATAAGACTGTTTCTAACCCACAATATTTTTTTAGAAATGAGCATATTAGAACGAACTCAGGGATAACTACTATTATCACCCACTACATAAAATTTTTGACCTTCAATTTCCTTAATAAAGTATGCAAAATAAATAACATTGAAGTAATGGTATTTGAACCATACAACCCCTACGAACCAAAAAATGTCTGACAGTCTTTGGATTCCAAAACAATTACAACTATCTGAACAATTTAATTTAATATAACTTATGATTAAAAATTTATAGCTGATAGCTAAAATGTTGTAGAGCTTATAAATAAAAATAAATATATAATATTAAATCAATACATAATATGGTCATAGTTGCCTTAATGAATTGCTTATATCTTAAGTATCTAATTAATTAGGCCCTAACTTGAAAACTCATATTTGTTATTTTCCAGATATTGTGCAATGTATTAAAAAATAACTTAAGCACCTTATTTTCCTTGTATATATTAAAGTGTGATTATTATTAAATCATTCATTCATTGTCGTGTGCCAGCTAGGTTGACAACAAGGGGTGCGCTGCTCCACTTTTCCAACTGAACCCTATTTTGGTGTGGAGTCCGAATTCTTCAGTACACACAAACCATAGGGACCCGTTTATAGGGTAGGCAACCATTCACACCTCATTCATACAAGGAAAGGACAAAGACAGGATAGATAGAGAGAGAAAGAGAAAGTACATTCATGCCCGAACCGGGATTCGAACCCAGGACCTCCTTATCCGCAGTCAGGCACGCTGACCACTAGACAAGTTGGGCGGCAAAAAAGTAATATATTATATAGAATAAACATCTAAGTATAATGCAAATAATAACAGCACAAAGTATCTACTTTAAAATAATCTTAAATATATAAATAATTTTAAAGGCTCACACAGGTTGTTTTTTATAGTTTTAATTTGTTTTGACATGGAAGTGTTTTTAAAATTCTAATAATCTAAATTGTTTTCTTTTTCCAGATCTTTTAATTAACAAAAATAAAAGTTATCTATAAGATCTTGTTAATATTCAATTTAAAGTTCTGTATTGTTTAAATAAAAATTAATTATTTACTGAAATAACACACACAATCTAGACTTTAATTTACTTTAAGTAAATCAAAGTGTGATCATTTTGTGTTTTTGAATACCTTTTACGTCAGATATAATATAACTTATACTATTATCTAATATATCGGTCTTATAATATCTACTGAAATGAACTTACAATATAAATCACAATTATTTAAATTCTTAAACTAAGAGATTTTGTAGGCTTTATTCATGATGTTTTTCAATCTCTCAATCAATTATCAAAAAGCCATCATGATGTTTTTCAAACTCTTCAGGATGAATTATTTAATATAGCTTAAAAAACTTATTCTAAGAAATTAAAATATCATTTTTCTACAAAGTAATCGTAATTTATGACATTTCCCATCACGCATTGGGGATTATACATATATTTACAGAGTTCAGTGGGGATTATACATATATTTACAGAGTTCAGTGGGGATTATGTGTTATCATTGGTTATTATACATAATTGCCTGATTAGTCACTTATACCGTCACATTATCTTATAATTTTTCTCTGAAAACATTTCTCTCTGAAAATTTTCAATTTATTTTTAATATGTTTATTAAGACTTTCTTATGACTTTAAAATATATTTTTTAATTAAAATAAGAGCTAATTCATATTAAAAAAAGAACTTATTTTATTCTGAATCATTTTATAACATTCAAAAATATTTCTAATCTGTTGCTTTTTACAAAGCATAATAATTTTACCTTCCATTACATTCCTTTAAAATGATTTCTAAGCTAATCATGCATTCATTATATAAACTGAAATATAAAGTTAGTTAAAGATTAATTATGAAGAAACATTTTAAGTGTACACATAAAACATATTTGATACATTAGATCTTTTAACTTTCGAAAAAAGAATTTTTCAACATAATGTATTAATATAAAGGCAACAGAATTACAAGTCAGATAAAAATTATTTTCGAAAATCTTTAAATTTTAAATATTTTGATTTCAAATTGATTATTTGATTTTAAAATCAAATTGATTATTAATAAATTTTAAATAATCAATTTGATTTTAAATTTCATGTTTGTTGATAATGTTTGTTCTTTCATGTTTGTTGATATACATGTTTGTTGATAAATATTCGTAATGGCTAAAAAATCTGCTAAATAAGCAAAGTGTAAAAAATAAATTGTAGACAGAAAATATATAAAATTTACTCAGAAGTCAACATTTCCAACGAAGGTTTTAACGAAATAACACTAAAGATGAAAATTTGTGAGTGTGAAATGATGATATTCTAATCGGGTAAACAGTTAATATAAAAGGAAATTATGAAATTTTTCTAGCATTTGGAGGTAATTACTTTTCTATTTCCAGCGTTGTATCGTATTTCGATTCCAGGAGCACAATTCTCTTGATTGGATATTGTAGTGCTATCTTGAAAAAAAATTATCTTCTGTAAGGGCCAGTCTGTCGTTGAACACAAACATTTTTGGACAAAGAGGACCGCTAATGAAAAATACATTTCAACGCGAATTTTTTCACGAGTATAACGCGACAGTGGACTAAGAGGTTACAACAAAGCTTGAGGAAAATACAGAGCTTTTCTTTTCTCTGGGGCGATGTACAAGAATTTCTACCAGAAGTTTTAAGTCTCAATAACATCTTTACGTTTTACATTCCTTATTTTTCTGATACATTTAATTATTTTTAGTAAATAAAATGGATATAAAAATCAATATTTTCAAGTAATTTGATTCTTTTAACATTTTTAGTTTTTTCATCCTTGTTGGGTCCCTTTTTTATTTGATAAGAACGGGGCTTATGTGAAGTTAATCAGCAAGTAAAAAAATTATAATCAAAATCATTAGAATTTTTTATGCAACATTAATTATTTATAATATTAGTATTATTCTTTAAAATGAAGTTTTCTACAGATTCACTATATCATCCAGATTTAGCTTGACTGAAGTCCTAAGCTATGTCGCGCGAATATATATATAATAATCTATTTAAATGCCTATTATAGTATTCTCGGATTTTATTGAACACAGCCATGCTAGTATAAGGAACTTATAATTTAGGAGCTTCGCAAAAGAATAAACTCTGAAATATAGTTTATTTACTTGACAAAATTTTTGGTACTATAATTCCATTATCATATAATTGTTGTCTATTCAAAATTTTAATGATTAGAATATGGCGTAACTTATATATTTATAATAATAATTGTATTATGAAAGTACCACAAATTATGTACCACAAATCTTGAGCAAAGTATAAAAAATTGTGAGAAATGATAATGGAAAACGCGTGATTAAAAGAACACACTTTTTATTACGAACTAAACTATACTAACTTATTAATATGGAAATATAAAAATGGGAACAGTTTCACATTTATGGCAAGTTCTTCAACAGGAGAAAATAATTATTAAATTTAAAATATATTTCTCCGAATAAAATTGATATTTCACACAACTAAAAAGAAATAAAATTTTTCTGAAACAATTTTCGTAACTGCTATTTGGTGCCCCTCTCAAAGTAGCACCCGGGGCACGATAGACCCCTTGCCCCCCCCCTTCACTACGCCACTGCTGACTGATGTCTCAACTATATCATACACTAATTTGCATACTTATTCTCACTGCATTAAATGGCAACATGAAAACGGCAAGAACTTTCTTGTTTACCTTATAATTAACGGGCTTTTTCATTCATTGTAATATTGTATCAGGTTCACAATTAATCTTTGTTTCTTAATACCGATTCTCCGATAATTTTTACTACTTTAGGATTATGTACTTGTGAAGTTGACTTTTATTGCATCAGGGGCAATTTATGCAAGGCGGCGCTCATTATTATAAGTACGAAGCCTTGGACTTACCTTACAGCGATTGTCATGGAGATAGCTAAAATAAAGGTGATAAACAATTATAAGCAAAATGATAAACAAAAATAAAAATGAAATCATGACGTATAATATAATTTCCTTTCCTAAAAAGAAAATAAGTCATAAGGAAAATGCGAAGAGCACAGATTAGAAAATACTAATTGTTTGATATGATTTAATTATTTATTTCATAATTACATGATAAAATTACTACGCTTTACATCCTTAAGTATTCCACATAATTGCGATTTAAAGAATCAGTATTCAAGACTTCTTACAAAACAGATATATTAATTAAGCAGATTATTAAACAGAAAAATTAGAGAATTGTGCTTTTAAAATCTGGAAAAAATATATGTATTTTCAAAATACAGTAACTGTAACTACGTGATGACTGTTTTTGAAAAATATTAAACCATTTACATTTTTATAAAATTCTCCTAAGATGCTAAGAAAATTGGAAATAAAAAAACTAATTTTTATGTTATAAAACAATAAACATTATTTGCAAAACTAAAGAAAAAAATTTCAAAAATCTTGTTAAAAAATATATTTCTGGCCATACCAATGAAATTAAAATTTAAATTTGGATGATTCTATTGAATGATAACTTTTAGACTCCTTATCCGTAAAGGAATGATTATGTCAGCATAATTAATGTTCCCAAGGAAATAAAAGTCTGTTTTGATTACTTCGAGGAATTTCTGGAATTGCTTTACGTCACACACAAGGATGGAATTATTTTGATTTATCTGCAGGTCGAGAATAAAAAATAATTTCGAGTTAAATATTTCATTTTTATTTTAGATATTTTTAAAATTTAGAAAATGGTAATTTTATTCAGGAAATTTATTGGATTATTACAATTACAGTTGTTGAAATGTTACTTTGTTACATGTTTTAATTTAGAAATTTTGATTTAGCCTTGTTTTTAACAACGAATATTCTTAATCAATTGATCCATTGGTCAAGAATAATGAATAGAATATAATATGTTACAAACAAGCCTGAAAAAATGTTAATGAATGAAAATCAGATAGGGCTTAATTCTTTTAATAATATAAAAAATAATATTTATTTATTTACCCCAAATGCCTAAAAAATTGGTTATTACGCCATTAGTTCTCTGACCTTCCAATACTTCTGAAATATTAAAAATAGAAGTGCAGGGCATGAATTAAAATGGTCAGCGTCAAAAATTTGATCTTGTTTACACAAGGGAGAACTCTAAAGTTTGAACCAATATAAATACGCCTGCAAACAATCAGGGCTTGTAGAAAGGGGGAAAAGTGCTGCATGTGCACTTTTATGAAAATCAGGAATAGCTTTTGATCCCTTAATTTGGAAACTCAATAATGAAATAATAAATCACAAAAAAACATTAGTAATTAATTGACTATATTACACCGAGTATAACCCAAGAAGTATTATTAATACACTTATTATTAAAAATGACTTTCAATGTAATAAAATAAATACATACTAGTTAAGAAAAATTCTTTGGTGTCACATTTAATACCAGTGTAAACATTATTGCACCTATTAATAAAATATGTAATTCTTTTAAGCTTTTAAAGGATCTTAATAAATGCTTTTTAATAAGCACAATTAAAATTTTGAAGTTTAGTTTTAGGATAACTATTAATTTAAATTACTGCAACTGCACATATAGTTTATGCCATATTTTTCACACTGGCCGTGAACACATTGTCTCTAGTCACAAATATCTACAAAATTAAAAAAAGTCATTAACATAACGGGGAATACAACATAGAATAAATTGGAACAAGTTCAGTATCCCCATACACTTGGCGACGCGGCGAATTTTTTGTCGCCAAGTCGCCAAGCTAGGTGCGCGTTTATTAAAACGGGAAGTTTTCTTAAATTCGATCAAAAAATAAGCAGTTCAGAAAATCTAAAAAGGGAAATAAAAATAAATAACGGACTTACTTGATATGAAGTTAAGCTGACATGCTGATTGGTATATTAATTTCGCCATTTTATTCGTTTGTCACCAGTGTTTCACATTTCAGTAAAAATAATTATCTAATTTTACAAAAAAAGTATGGAAAAATATTTTTCTAAATATATATACTTTATAAAATTTTAAAAAAAGCATGCAAAAACTTATTTTTCAAATATAAACATTTTTTAAAATTTAAAAAAAAACGTGAATAAAATATTTTTTAAATAAATTTAAGTAAATAAAAATTTTAAGTAAATAAAAATGAAACACGAATACAATAAAAAAATACATGTAAACAATAGAATTTAAATAAAATAATTACACTTTCTCCAAATCAAATTTCCGTTAAGAAATTAATATTTGCGAATCATAAATTAATTAATAATTTGGAATCCTGAGCAATAATCCATCATTATTATCTTTAATTTTAGCTAATAGAATTTGTTGATATTTTTCGACAACATTTTTAACATGAGACATTTTTAATTAAAGCAATAAATAAAGTAATTAAAACAATAAAAATATGATAATAAATTAAGAAAACGAAATAAGGAAAAAAGAATATTTAAAGATTTTAAATATATAAAATAAAATGTATCATTTAATAAAAAAATATATTAAAATTAAACCAAATAAAAGTAAATAATATAAAAGAAATAGTAAAAAAAATTTACGATAATTGGACACTGGCGACAACGAAACACAAGAGCGGGAAAGCAACAGTAAACGAAATTAAAATGACTAGCAATTAAAACGTAGAACAATTAGCAAAGAAAGTTCTGGAAAGTTCTCGAAGTGAAACTAAAAAAGCTATTGCCACTAAAAAAAGCACATATATAACGTAAAAATTATTTAAAGCACGAGAAAAACGGAACCTGGCAACGAAAAAATAAAAATAATAACAAAAACTAAATTTGGCAACAATACAATAAAAACAAAAGCTGAAATCGGCAACACTACAACGTAAACAACGGCTACCAGATTTGGCGAGAAATCAGTGTATGGGGATACTGAACTTGTTCCAATAAATTTTATTTTCAGAGAAGAGTAGCTCTTTTGTCAAACGTTTTCAAGTATATATATATATATATATATATATATATATATATATATATATATATATATATATATATATATATATATATATATATATATATATATACATATATATCGTATATGCCAACGTATGAGACGCACTCCATTTAAAATATTTAAATAATTAATTTTTGTATTTATGCTGCAAATTTATTATAATGATCAAACTTTATTACTGATCATTATAACAAATTTGCAGTAAATATACGAAATATATACAGAATAAATGGTCCGTTGTACGCTCCGATGCATTACTAATACCCTACTTCTTAAATGATATAACCGCTGTCGCAATTATATACATTAGTTTGGGGAATAAGTTTGTAGCGTTTTTACCAAGGACTTTTATATAAACAAAAAACAATAATTATATCAATAAGTTAATCAATTATATATTCGCCGTTGCTGCTTACAACCTCTTCCCACCTCTCGACCCATTTGTTGATGCCGTTCCGTCAAAAATCACCTGGTCTGGTATCAAAGAAGTTGTTGAGCCAGTTTTTAAGGACCTCTTGGTGCACTGGGAAATGCTCGAAAAGAATGCCACAGTCAACAAGGAGCTCTACATTGACCAGCGTGAATGTGGCTATTCGACCGAAAAAACATGATTGACATAGTCAAACCGTGCTCCTTCTCGCCAGGCCCCATGTTGCACAAGTCGTCAAAGCCGCACACTCTAAGAGCTCGAATGGGAGGTCTTTATGCATCCGCCGTATTCTCTGGACTTTGCACCGACCGATTACCATCTTTTCTGCTCCTTTTCAAACCATATGAAGGGCGTTTATCTTTGATAACAAAGAGGTCCTTATAAAATTGGCTCAACATTTTCTTTGACACCAGACCAGACGATTTTTGGCGGAACGGCATCAACAAATGGATCGAGAGGTGGGAAGAGATTTTTAACAGCAATGGCGAATATATAATTTATTAACTTATTATAATATAAATAAATTATTGATATATATATAAATTATCATAAATATATATAAATTATTGATATAATTATTGTATTTTGTTTGAATAAAAGTCTGTTAAAAACGTTAAGAACTTATTCACCAACTCAATAGATACCGTAAGTTATGTTTAGTGTCAGCTTCTTTTTTTTAAATTCCACCAATTTCTTATTATTTCCTGAATTGGAGCCAGTCAGCTTTTCTGCAGCCCTGTTTACATGTTCTTTAGGACGTAATTTGTGTATTTTATAGCAACGCCGACATCGTTTTTTGAGCAATAACTAACTAACAAATTTACGAAAATTAAACAACAAAAATTCCACATACTTAAAGTTTGTCACAAAAATTCAAAGTTCAAGCGATTCAATCATAAATGTAGATGACATCCGTTGGTCCATATGATGCTGATGTGGTGTTCAGCTCGCGCCATTCACTTCTTTTAGAGTGAAATGAGTCAGCACATGCATGATTGACAATACTAATTATCTGTTATTGGGTGGTTATAATGGGTAATGCAATTTAATTGAAAGATAACACAGAAACTACTCCCATGTGTAATTGGCACGCTAATAAACTTAAAATTAATGCATTACACTTTTATATAGACTAGTAATAATTAAATAAATAACTGGATGATTAAATTTTTCTAATTATATATGAGAGATAATTGTTAATTATATACGTTATTAATATTTCTTGTACAAATATAATTATATAATTCTTGGTCAGTATATGAGTAACAGTAGATAGCGCAGTTTTATTTACAAATATTAAAGCAGGAAAAAATTCATAGAGCCGACCATCGGAATGTTTGGCAGGTGGCGCCACTGGCAAAAAAGAAAAGAAAATCGACTGCGTCAAATATTATTTTAAACAAATTTAGAAATTTTAGGGTTAAGTGGGAAGAACCGATCTAGGCCAGTGACAATTTTCCATGTTCTGTGGACCATGATACTCAATAGCATGGATTTAGGTATTATTGATGTAAATTTTGCCATATGTAGCCGAAAGACCAGATATCTGATATAACTCGTGAGAATTGGCACATTGCCAAATTCTTTCTTATTAATTTATTGTGGATGTAGAGTTTTGCTTTGAATTCGTTTGTCGCTCAACGGTCATTTTTTGCACACGTTGTCTAATTAGACCGGGACCTACGGTTTCAAGTGGATTCCGAACCACTACAAACATCCATGCCTATGGTGGGATTCGAACCCATGAACTGTTGAACCGAAGGCAAGAGCGCTAACCATTCGGCTGCCAACTCGGCTTGAATTCTTATTCACTGAACTCTATGCAACTGTAATATTCGTTTAATAATGTTCTGCAAAACAACTGTTTATAAAAAATTTGCAGAAAATTACTTAATCAAAAACAAATTAATAATGTCACTCCATTTTTCAGGCTTATTTTCTAAGAAAAAAGTTGCGCCTTATATGATGGCAAATAGGGTATATAAACATATCTGAAAATAAAAATTTACATATAGCTTTAGGGGAATTTACATATAGCTTTTACAACAAGGGATATTTATGTCATTTTAAAGTAGGAACGATGATTGATTATATCATAATTATTTTTATTATTAGAGAGTTATCTTGTAGAAATATATAACACAATTTATGCACACTGTTATCTTTCTTTGTAATTTTGTTTCTGTTTGATTTCCATTCTGCTAAAGCCAGACTTCCAATGCTTATTTTAAAGTAATAATTGTTTCTCCTCTTTCAGTAAAGGAAATAATTCTCATTTTATTGCTTTTTGAAAAAGTTAGTTTTATCGAAATAAAAACAATTTTTCCTATCATTTGAAATATTTAAATGCATAAAATAAATCTTTCAAATGTCGCTCGTCAAATATTACGTAACATTTTCTTCCGTTTCACCATATTTTTGTTCCGTATATTTAGTATTAATTCTAATTTACATATAAATTATTTAAAAATGAAATAGCAATCGAACAATATGGACTTAAAAAGAATGCCCTCAAATATATATAATGCTCTTCACAAAAGCGTTTTTTAAAACAACTGGAAAATCCCAGATGTCATCTTCCTTCTATTTGAAATTCATCCTATAAATCACATTGGGTAAAACAATCAAAGCATCGATTCATCCAGAAGATAATGCGAATATTTCTAATGGAATTCTATTTATGGCTGTGGTAGCTTAGTCGGGAGAGCTTCGTTCTCGTGACCCAAAGCGAGTGAGTTCGATTCTGAGAATCGCTTAAGGATGACCGTGTTCAGTAATGGCGACTGGAACACGTTAAATATGTCGTGGTCGCAAAGTTACTCCAAGTTCCCATCCAAATCAATACCTCTAGAGAAAACAGAAAATCCATTTCTAGTTTTTAGTGCTGCCATCTGGTGTCTTCTATAAGAGGGAGAAATGAATTCTTCGAATTTGAGAAGGAGCTGTCAGGTGCAATCAAACGCCAGGATCGAACTTGACTGGATGTGGGCTTAGCCAACACCTCCTACAGTGGACTACTCTAGGAGGTGTTGTCTCGAGACGCTTGTCCTCAAAACCAGATGTTACTTTTACGCCTCTTGAACTGGTCAAAAATCGTCGGTTATTTCTTCGCTCTCTTTGGGAAATTTCTTACCCCCCCCACCGAAAACTATCACAGCGGAGAATTTGAGAGGGGAAATCACTTCCCACTTTACTACCTTATGAGGGTTGCATATATTTAGCAGTTTACTAGAATGAATTGTACATCCAAATAAAAGTGGATAAAAATAAAAACATACCTCACATTTTTTTGCATTATTTTTAGAAGGTAAAAATAGTAAATAACTATTTATAGTGTAATTTAAAATAAAGAAACTTTTCAGTGCTTTCATGTTAACTTAGTAAATAATATGAAGTACAAAGGATAACAATTACCCTTAAAAAGTCCATTGTTATGGACTTTTTATGCTGTATTTGATTACTAAACGTAATTTTTTGCTTATTTAAAGTTGTTAAGGCAGAAACTTATTAGCTAAATTACTTTTTCTCAACTCGAAACTTATCAATCTTACATAAAATATCATTTGTCTTATATTTTGGGGAAAAAGTACAAGAAAATTAATTTTATTGGTTAATCTGTTTTATCTTATTTCAGTGCATTTACTAAATAGTTTAAACTGTTATGGTCAATGTATTCCAACTTAAGTAGAAGATTTATTTATACGAGTTTATTACTTGAATTATTTTTCTATATTTTCCTAGCGTATTGTCATACGTTAAAATGTCTTAGATATAATTAAAAATAAAATAATCTTTATTACTTAATTTCGCAAAAGTGTAAAAGAGAAATAATAAAATTATAATGAGTTATACTTTCTTTCTGTGTGTGTGGACTTGTTATTCAATTCCCTTAAAATAATATCTAACAACATACTAAGACTTCCTTTTTTATTATAAAAAAGTATTTTTATAAAAATGTTTTCATTCGTAACATAATCATACTATGAATATAAAACGTTTATCGAGTCTCGAATTCAAAGGGACTTTGTATAGGAGAATATAGTCCCTTAATTAAAAATTTGAATTGTAATAGAGAATTATAAATTTTCTTTGCGTATTTATTCTTTTTTTAATTGATAAGATACTTATTTTACTATTGTTCATAAAAATATTCCAATAATATTTTTATGAAAAATTTTCTTTCCTTTAAATAAGAAATTATTTGCGATTTAAATCTGAAATCCTTTTTTATGCTTATTTTCTATTTAGAATTTTCATTTATTAGATTTTAAATTTGCATTTTAGAAATTTTAAACGTCAAAAATTGACTGGAAAGTGCTTATTTATAGATTTACTCAGGATTTTTATTGATCTAAACTTCCATATTGTTCTCAAAAAAAAAATGTCCTCAAAAAAAGAAAAAAAAAGAAAAAAGGTTATGAAAGTTTTTTTCATTGAAAATAAAAAATTAGCATTTTTGTACCGTACAATTGAAGAAGTGAAAATTTTATATAATTTTTTGAACAAATTTATTTTTAGTAATCATTCTCTGTAACTTCAAAAGACCGAGAAAAAATTTCATTTCTTGAATGTCTGTGGGATACTATTGACGTGATGTTGAATTTGGGGTAAGAGTATTCCCTTGTAAATAACTTGCAGCATAAATATTTGTTTCCTCCCCAATCATTTCAAATAGAGTGTCGATGATAAATAATTCAAAAAAATTCAACAAATCTTCCGGATCGGGAGCTGGTACTTACGTTGCAGGAGTAACCGTGAATGAAAAACATTGTGGGGCTGAAGTTTCGTTATTCACGGGATACTATTGTCTGACATAATTAACATCATCATTGTCAGATTCTTCTAATTCAGAGAAAAATACGTCAAACGTAGTTAAAAGAGGAACTTCATCTTCATTGTCACTAGCCATTTTTTAAATGTTTCTTAAAATATAAATTTGACAAAAAAAGAGCAGTTTTAAATATTTCACTAATCAATATCAAAATTTATATTCTCTTTAAGACTTGAAAATCATTCAAGAGAAGAAAACACACACGTCTAAATTTGAGTATAGTAATGAATCAGGGTAAGAAACAAGTTTCTCATCCAACTAGAACAATCAAACACCCCCTTTCATTCCTTTCGTAACTAACTGGAAACATCCCTACTCATGCAGGAAGTGACACGTGTGATATCTTTCTTGAAACGGATTCCTGACGTATATGAGAAACTGCTTGAAATAGTACCATTGAAAATTTATAAAAATTGTAGACAAAATAAATTTAATACCTCATCCTGTAATATATTCAACTTTATGTGATCATTAATTTCTCAATATTTTCAAGAGATCCAATGGGTAGTGAATTAGTGAAAAATATTTGTATATTTTAGGAGCTATCTATAACTTCTGTTGCACAATAAAATGATATAATATTATCAATATGATAGAAACAAATCAATACAAAACAAGTTTTGCTTATCAAATCATGTAAGATTGTAAAAATCCTAATGGTATAAAAATTATAAACTTAATAAACATTTTACTTTTACATAAGTAAAGTAAAATTTTGAAAAGAAAATTTCATAAGAACAATTTATTTTAAATATTTAAAAATTCTGAACACGGAAAAACTACAAAAATTAAGTTAATCAATCAAATTTAATTTCCTTAACTACATGTTATCTACATTTTATTTTTTTGAAATAAAATCACAAAGATAAATTTTATTTTAATTTTTCTTATTATGTACGATATTTTTATGAATACTAATAAGTACTTAATGACTTTGCAGATAATTATTATGTCTGAAAATTTCTATTCATTTTTATCTTCTTTCGTAAAAATTATCTAAATATATTTTCAAAATACAAAGATATTTTTACAGATAAAATGCAAGAACTTATTTGAACATTTTAAACATTTTTAAGATAGGGCGAGCTTACGAAAAATTTATTTTCAAAGTGATGAAATAGTATTAATATTCCACATGCTGAATTTTAGAAATTTATATATCAAGAATTAATGTCGAAAAAATTATGGAAATAGGAAAAGTAATGATTTTTTAAAGACTTGAAAATTAAAGAAGTTGTATAACTGTGTTGTAAGCATCTATTTTTCTATTCTTCAATGTATCGAATAATAGTTAAAAAAAAAAAAAAAGTTAATGTCTTTTAAATCATCAAAATTTCTTTAAGTTGGAAAAGTTGTTTTTGTATGAAAATATTCTTACTTTTTTTGTTAGAAATTTAAAGTATACCTGCAATTCTAAACTAATAGGTATTATAAACTTTATTGATATTATTTTATTAAAATTTAATTCTTTATCGGAAGTAAGATTGTGATTTCAACTAATCTCTATTACACTTATTGAAAAGAATACCTTCTGAAGAGTAAAAAATTATTTTAGACATAAAAATGTTTATCTCAATATTTAAATATTAAATAAAATTCACTGAATATTCTGAAGAACAATTTACTGTTTAGAAAATTATTGAATCATAAATTTAATTTGCTTTGAAGATATTATAAATTTTTATAACAGAATATTCATTTCCCAATTTATCCTTACGTCCAATTTATTTTACGATTACAATATTATCCTTACGTCATATAAAAAAAACTATATGAAATTTATACAAAAAATTAAATAAAAATTAAAATGTCTTTCAAGTCAGAATAGAAATAAAATCAGAAATATCGTAATTTCATTTGTTTATTTTTTATTAGTGAAAATGCTAATAAATAAATATATTCTATAAAAAAATTTAACTAATTGATATATTAAAATAATGACTTTAGTGTAACAATTAATATTTTTGGCATACTTTAGTTTCTATATTATGTTTTTGTCAAAACCTAAGTATAATATTCTTGGCTTAAACTCAGATGACAATTATGCTATTTCAAATGATACTTTCATTTTATGAACTCTTATAACATTTAAAATGCATATTAAAAGAAATTAAATGATGATAATGAACTAAAATGTAACATGCAGTAAACTTATTCTGTAAGTTTTTTCCCAATGTACAAAAATTAATTGTAAAAAAATTAACCCAATGATAAATTAAATGAATTTGAGTAATTATAACTTAAGACAATATTATTAATTATACAAAATCCATCAATTTTACTAATAAATGCAAGAGCTCTTTCATTCGGAATAAAATATATAATTAACATTTACGAAATTTATTCGCCTATCCCAATCATAACTAATTTATAAAATGTCATTAAATCATAAAAAAACTGAATTAAATTAACTAAAATAAATGTGTGTAATTAAGAAAAGAAGGAAAATGGACAAAAATAGACTTAAGAAAGGAGGCAAGCGTTAACAGAAACAAATTAAAAAATATATAGAAATATAAAATCTTTGTCCTAATTAAGTCACATAACTTAACTTTATTTAAGACTAAAATTTAAAAAAGATATTTATTATACAAAATTCCATTTCATTTGTAAAATTGTAAATATTAAATTTTAGAGTTGAATCTTGGCGATAATAATCAATGATTTAGATATTTGGCATGAAAATTCTGTCCCAGTTTTAGTTTTCAAAAGAATCCATCACCCATTAGGGGAAAAAAAAGGAAGTGTTTTCTACTGTGCGAAAATATACGTCGTGGCCGCTATTGTGGGGTAAACCTGCGACGTATATATACGTCGCTAGCCGCTTTTAGGCTGGAAAATTGTGACGGATCTCTGTCGACGCTGGCCGCTAATTGACCAATTTATTGCGACGTATCAGATATGTCGTGGACGCTGAGTTGGTTGAAAAATTAACATATTTTCATTATTATATGAACAAGATTACAAGATAAGAATACAAAATAATATGATAATAATATTTAATATGATAAAGCACCACAAATCTTGAGCAAAAAAAGCTGTGAGAAATGTTAAATTTTTGGTTCAATATTACAACTTACTTAATTTATTATTTATACGTCTTATTTTCGCATAAAAGATTCTATAATTGATTATGAACAATTTTATTAATACGGTAAAATAAATCATATTTTAATTTTCTGCATTAGGAAAATATATTTTCATCAAAAATCATATCATATAAAATAATATTTTATGTAATTATTTAATCATATTTTAAATTTCTGTATTAGGAAAATCTAAAATGAATATTGTGTAAAATTTTTATTGTGTATTAAATATTGTGTGTCAATAAAATGTCAATATTGTAATTTATTTAATTTTTTAGTTATTTCTCGGTATTATAATTATTTCATGAAATATATGCGTGATTACTGAAATATTTGTTCGAAGATATCGCGTTATTTTCTGCTCCAAGTACTATTCATAATTAAGGAGCCAAGTTCCCTAAGAGAATTGCGTTACTTGTTGCGTTACTAACTTGTTGTATTGAGTTGTAACGCTCTGAATATGATTCTAATAAGAACGAATATGACTCTAATAACCCCATTTGTTCTATTACTTTACTTCCATTACTTTTCTTACTTTTCTTATGGTATGATTCCTGGTATGATGAATAAATAATTGTTTTTACTGGGGTTTCTCTTGCTTGTGAGTTGAGTTGTTCTCCTGCTGCTGAGTTGTATTTTTCCTGCTACTGAGTTGAGTTGTTTTTTTCCTGCTTCTGAGATGATTTGATTTTCTCCTGCTAATGAGTTGAGTTGTTTTTCCTGAATCTAAGCTGAGGTGTTTTTTCCTGCTTCTGAGTTGAGTTGTTTTTCTCCTGCATCTTAGTTGTTTTTATCCTGTTTCTCAGTTGAGTTGTTTTTCTCTTGCTTCTCAGTTGAGTTGCTTTTATCCTGCTTCTCAGTTAAGTTGTTTTCTCCTGCATATGAGTTGAGTTGTTTTTTTTCCTGCTTCTCAGTTGAGTTGTTTTCTCCTGCTTCTCAGTTGAGTTGTTTTTCTCCTGCTTCTCAGTTGAGTTGTTTTTCTCCTGCTTCTCAGTTGAGTTGTTTTTCTCCAGCTTCTCAGTTGAGTTGTTTTTCTCCAGCTTTAGAGTTGAGTTGTTTTTCTCCTGCTTCTGAGTTGAGTTGTTTTCTCCAGCTTATGAGTTCAGTTGTTTTTCTACTGCTTCTGAGTTGAGTTGTTTTTCAGTTGAGTTAATTTTTTATACTTTGAAATCAAGTATTGCTTAAAAGTTTATTGTATTTAGCAAATGTATTTATTACTTTCGTTTCTAAAGGATACAGAAAATTACTTAAAAATGAATTTATCATTAAAAATTATGTATTTAATTTGTTATAGCACAATATGCACATCAGGCATCAGAATATTTGTTAATTTATGTTTTAAAATGCTGAAGATTATTCATAAGAAAGTTTTTATACAAGAAATACTTTTCCAAAAATTTAAGTTTTTTCGATACTTTGAATAATTAAAAAATTAATATATATATAATTATAACCCTTTGGATTTCTATCTTATTCAATTTTACTTCAATATTATTTAATATATTGTACAGTTTTGTTTTCTATAACAAAAGAAAATAATTTACGCGTAAAAATTTTGCTGTTAAAATTTTTTCACTGAATTCAGATTAATGTAAATAAATGTATATAAATAAGATAATTATAGGAAAACTTGTGAAGATGGCTTTATTGGTTTTTATGCAGCAAGAAATTTAGTTCATATGCATTATTTAAAAACTTTAATTTTGTCCTCTGATCTTTAAAATAAAAGTTGAGAGTGATTGACAATTTTTAGTTTGATAATTAACATCCCAATCAACTCAACAAAATTTTCGAACAAAGAATTTGAAAGAAAAGAACTGAATAATCATTTGTCATTACTTTAATTTGATTTATCAAGTGTATTATATAAAAATTAAATATCATTATGATTAATTTATTCATACTACTTAAGTTGACTAATAATTTTATAAAATGAGATAACCTGAAATATTTATTTATGATATAATTGATAAAATAGTATGAACTGCATTTTATACTGTTTTTTAATTAACATTTTTACTGTTATTGGTGCAATTTTATTCTTACTTTTAAATTGACTTTTAACTGTATCTATAAACTTAACTATTTTCAGAAAACAGCCTTTGGTAAAATGCAAAACATTTTATTATAGCATGTTCTTTATTTGGTCTCAGTAAATTATAATTATCCTACTTTTAATCCTATTTAATCCTATCATCATATTATCATACTTTTGATTTAATAGGAATAATTACAATATTAATATTAACATTGTTATTATGTGTCTGTGAGATTTGAACCGGTAGTTATTGTTAACAGTTCAACATGTCTGCTTTATGTCAGAGCACTTTTTGTGCAAAATACCCTACATCCAATGTTACCTCGTTTTTATTTGTTTGGGACGCCTACTTCATTTAAAGTGTTTAACGGCTTAATGAATCTCAAGTATGCATTTTCATCACCAGCGCAGACTTTCTGATATTGCAATTGGAAGTTTAAGAACAAATATATGTAATTCACGCAATTTCACAATAGTTATACCTAATAAATAAAAAATGAAATGGGTTGCTACGATTTTGTGATAAAACAATGCACTTTAGGCGATATTGTTCCAAATTCCATCTCAGCCACCGTTGAGCTATAGGAGAGTGATGTTTTGTCACTGTGTAGTAGACATTCTATAGTCCTACTCTAGAGCATTCTAATACCGCTTAAATTGATTTCCACATGGCCGTATATTATAGGTTATATAATATTGGGCCGTATTGTCACGTTGCTCTCACAGAAAACTCTCAAGTATCCACCTCGACAGATTTGCATGTAGAAGGGAGGAACTTAAAATCCATATCTTGCTGTTCCATCGTAGCTGGGATCGGAACCAAGAACTTTCCTTCTAAAAACCACTGTCTTTCCATTTAACCACGATGAGGCCGTATATGTACTAATTTTGCATACATCTCATCTGCTTTAGCGTATAGCTAACTACTTACAACTACAAAGACTCGCATGTATACCTTGATAAGGCATAATAAATGGCATGCACCTCTTGGTGTAGCCGAGCTGGCAGCCGAATGGTTAGCACTCTTGCCTTCGGTTCAACAGTTCGTGGGTTCGAATCCTACCTTGGGCATGGATGTTTGTAGTGGTTCGGAATCCACTTTAAGCCGTAAGTCCCGGTCTAATTAGCCCTCGTGTGCAAAAAATGACCGTTGAGCGACAAACAAACCAAACGAAACCAGCACCTCTTGGTGCAACAGCACTTTTTGAAGCACCATGTCCATCGGTCGATTAATGTCACTGTTAAACAGTAGGGGATGAATGCTGCGCTTTTGCATGCGCATCTGCAGGAGACAGTTTTTAGTGTTTCCATCCTTGTGAAACTTAAATACGATTCACTTTCAATGAAAAGAATTCCCTGAAGGTAATTTATGCGGCGCATATTATTTCCTTAACAGAGGTCTTCGGCCCCTGTCAACTGGACAGTGTCAAGTATTTTTTAATATGTTTAAGTAGATGATAGTACAATTTAAGACCATCGAAACTGTGCGCTGCATCCGAAATGTATGTATAAATATCTACCGAAGTTAATACTGTTTTTTATTATGATATGTACAACAATACTATTAAATTTTTTAAAAAAATAAATTGTTATAAAATTTAGAGTCACATATTGTTTTACATATATTGATTTGTTTTGTTTTCCTATGAGAAATTCAAGTTATTTTAAATTAGTCTGCTTAGAAACAAATGACTAAAAATATATCCATTGAAATGATTAAAAATTTTTGATTAAAAACTGTCAAGAGTTTAATTACTGATAAAAGTAGTGTAAAAAAATATGTATACATCACTCATTAAATACTCCTTTAAAATGCTCAAAATTGTGCATTTTTTTCTGATTAAGACTGATATGTATTTAGTTATCCGTTTATCAAGTGCTCGTATAATTTGATGAATGGGCAATTAATGTTGACTATATATATTTACATTGTGTAAGTACAAAACATCCACACATACACACACACACACACACACACACACACACACACACACACACACACACACACACACACATTTTTTGGATTTATGATTCACAATGTGTAGGTTGCCTTTACTGTCATATTCTTTAAATTTTTCGGAAACTATTCGATAATCTAACATCATCGTATTTTCTAAGATTTTCAAGAATATGATATTGGTGGAAATATATTCATCTTTAATGAAAATTTCGTATAATACTAAATATTTAGAGTTAGATTTAATAATATTTTATCGGACACATTCATTCAAGAACAAAATATTCTCAAAGGACATGTTTAGAATTGTTTGAATTTTGCTATTTATTTTAATAATAAATAATTTTTTTAAAAGTTCGCGAACAGTATAAGGAATTGAATGTATGTGATAATTCAAGAAATTCATGTCGAATGATGATTTAATAATTTAGAGCTGATTGTTTGGCTTTTAGCTTAAGACTGTCAAAATTTTAATATTTATAGGAGAGAAAAAACTAAATATTTACCCCTTTTAAAAATAAAAAAACCGTCATCTATTTCTGCAAAAAATGCAGATTCCATCCAAATCCTTTATTTTATGTAGGAAGTAATTTCATGCATGTTACTCTATGCATGTCATGCATACTCATGCATGTATGCAATGTATACATACTAGCCTTAATTTTAATAATAAATTTAATTATTATTTTTATATGATTTTTAAAGCCTTATTATAGATTCTTAAAGTTATATCTTGGTATGTTGACATATCCTTAAAATTTCCCATCATATGTTGACATAATATCTGTGTTAAAAATCCTTCGATTACCGTTAAAGTTATGGAGCTTCTAATAGATGCCAGCTGATAAATCTTGGCTTTTGCCAATACCTTGACACAACTCATCACCCAATATCGAAACTTTTGGGAAATAACCCATTTAAATTTTGCGTATCATCATTGGAGATTAAAAAAGTTAATAAAATTATTTTGAAATTAAATCACTCCCAAATTATCAATTACACGACTTAATTGTTAATTTCGTATAATGTGAATGTTTTTGTGTCCATACATTTTGATGAAAATGAAAGTTCTGACTAAAATATATCCAATTATATAACTTGATTTTCATACCAGATTCTTCCTAACCTTAAGATGAAAATTACATGTTTTCATCCTCAATTTATTTGACGACATTAAAAAATACATTAATTCAATAATTTAAATAAAGAAATAATGTCTACTTTCTAAACTTCAGAGATTATTGAAAAATTATCCAAATATTGCTCCAGTAAACCTATTTCAACAGTGCGCAGCATTTTCACCAAAATCCCATGAATTTAATGCAAATATTACAGCCGAAAAGGCACATGCAATTCATCGACATTAAATATTATTAAAACAAATTTACTAAGCAAATTTTCTCATTTAAATTTCGAAAAGTTGTAATTTTGTCTTGAATAATACTTTGATATAAGCCATTCAATTTTATTAAAAATATTGTTTAAAGTGTTTGCAAATAATGGCACTATGAACACCCCTAGTTATGTGCTCATTGATGGTAAATACAACACTGGCATTGCCACTAAAAATTCTAGCAAAATAATAGCTGACATTTCTCTAACAATAAAAGATGCAAAACTTGTCACTACAAAATTCCTTTTAATTCTTTAGTAAGTTACATTAGGTTTATAAAATAATAAATTTGAAGTAAACATTTCACAATCTCATTGAAAACAAAACTTCACTCCATATATCAAGAAAATTCTTAAGAATCTTTATGTATAAAACGTACATGTTGCTCTCAAGCTACATTTATTTTCTGACTGTAACCTATTGTGTTCAATTGACAGTGTTCAAACAAACATGCTCTTATATTCTCATTGTATTTTACAATGAATTTCCTCAGTACACACATGCCAAAAGGACCCGTTTACAGAGTAGGCAACCATTCACACTTCATTCATATAGGATAAGGACAAATGATAGATAGAGAGAGAAAGTACATCCATGTCCGAACAGGGATTCGAACACAGGACCTCCTTATCCGCAGTTAGGCACATTGACCACAAGAAAAGTTGGGCGGTACCTCAACATATGACATGCATATATTATTTGATTGTTATTGATGATTTTTATGAGAGAGTTCCAAAGAACAACTTTCTCTGTTGAACAATTCGCTATTATTGAATTCCATCACAATTACATTTCGAAAACAAGCAGAATAAAAATTTCTTTTAAATCTAAAGAGAAAGTGAAGAGTATTTTAAAATTAATAATGAACGCTTTCTTTTTTTAAGACATACTTTGATATTATATATATTTTGAAAAGCAACTTTTATCGAATACCGAGAAACTATTTATTTTTAAGTTTTCAGCAGGGGTTATAAACAGGACGAATCTCATAGTTCTCGAATACGAACTGACTTTTAAGCGGTTCTTGAATTTTACGAATTACCTGAATCTTTTATTCATTACATCAGTTGAATATTAATAAATAATAAAATAATAATGTTAAAAATTAAATAATATACCGACGGATATTCAAAGTTTCCACTTATGTCAACATAAAAACTGCGTGTGAAAAAAGTGATATGAAGTTTCCAAAAATACACTGTAATGGCTCCATTATGTGACGTGAATAAAATGTAAATAAATGAATAATAAGCAAGGTATCAATAGTTACAATGTAGTTTTAAAATTAAAAACATTTACTAATCTCGAGAAGTTGCATAATTACGTAATTGTTTTTAATCATTTAACCTAATACTGAGAAAATGAGTCATTTAAAGCGTAGTTGTGTGAATGTTTGAGAATATTTTGCTTCTTAACATGTTTGAGAGGCGGCTGTCGCCGGTTTGGTTAGGGTTTCGTGCTCATTAGCGGAAGGTAGTGAGTTCGAATCCCTGCTTATCCGATGATCCGCCATGTTCACTAACACCCCGTTCGCACTGCACTTTTAAATGCGTTTAAGTCTCGGCAAAATTTTCACGTGGCGGCAACTTGGGATTTAAATCAGTTTAACGAATTGATTTAGCGCCGTTTTGTTTTCTGCTATCTTGTTGTCACTGTTTGTTGACATATCTGAAACCGATCAGAATAAATACAACAGAAGCAAAATTTTAAAAATTAATAACACAGAAATATTTACATAAGAATTAAATAAGCATCAAACAATTAAATTAAGTTTAAGAAGAAATAGATTTGTCAACGACATTCTTTGGTTTCGTATTCCTCTCATTTGAAACATCATAATCTTGATTAATATCCTTTTAATCTGTAATTGCTTAATAAACGTGGTCATAAAAAAATTCGAAAATGTCATATAATTCATAATAGCAAGCGATAAAGAAGGTTTTGAACAAGAACCAAAATTTCTTAAAACCCTTTGAGGGGCAGTGTTGGCAAATGCATACACCATTTTCTATATTTTTTCTCTAAACGCTCAAGTGTTATTTTATTGCAAACGCTAAACAAAATTTATCATTTAACTTCCATTTTTACATAACAGATGGCAGCACAAAAAGTTTTAATATTCAACTGAGAACGAAGCATAGGAAATTGACAGTTTTTAATCCGTTTAATTAAAAATTCTGAAAAAAATATATAAAACATATTTTTTTAAATGCAGTTTACGTATTATTTTTCTTCGTGCATATGATGTCTAGGTGTGCAATTACAACCAAATAATGTGCATTTATGTATAGATTTTTCCAAGTGTCATTTGACAACACTGCCCCAGTAGGTGATTCTCTTTCTTACCTCGAAGAGAAAGAGTGAATATTGCACTGTGTTTTGAAGAGTTCAGTTCCCATCAAGTATATGCAAACTGCGTTTTATTTACACTGTAAGAGAAAGTTGGGGTTGATTTCAAAGGGTGGATTGGAGGTGGGGGAGTGGGGTAGGGGTTGACGAAGGGATTGTTTTTGCCTCAATTGTTGGATTTTATTCTCTTGAAAGGGATGTTTTTATTCCTTGCGCTAGCTCTATTTATTTTACTGATTTGTTTTACTGATTCCCTTAGTTTGAAGTTTCAATTTTTATTCTTTATTAGTTAATTTTTTTACTCCAGACGATTTATTTATTTATTTTGAATGATATTAACTTTTCTTAAAATTCTTTTCTTAAAAACTTAACTTTTCTTGAAAACACTTGATATTCAGGAATGCATTCATTTTGTACACCCTTTTGCCAGACTTCGAAACAGATCCTAAAAATTTAAAAATCTTTCGAAGGGAAATTGTAATGGGCTATGGGAAACGAAGGAAAAACCATAAAAAAAAATCAACACCCTCTCAACATAAAAAAGAAACTGAAATACCAAGTTTCTGATGAAACTCGATTGAAAAATGTTGACCATCTTCCGGTAAAATGCAAACCAAAGAGTCATTTATCAACTAGCCAATATCAGTTACTAATTTAGATTTTTCTCAAGCTGTCAATATGTAGCTTGAGTGAAACATAAGTTAAGCAAAATCAAATAATTTCAATAAATAGTGTTTGGTCCACCGTTTCCCAGTGGTCAAACTACTCTCATCTGAGCGAAAAGTCCACTGCTGGGGAAACGGTAGATACCGCCTTTCTGCAAGCGTTTCTTCGGGATGAGTGCTCGAGAGTTTTCTATCCTTGTGACAAGCGAATACGGTCCTCTATCTATGAAAAGATGAATTCGATTTACATGCTCGTCATTAAAATGCTCTAAAACAGCCTTACGCTGCCCTCTACGTAGTTTCAAAATGATTTGGAAAATATGTAACCTGCTCTTTGGAATGAAAGGTTCGATTTCATTCGGATTTCTTGATATATGGGCCGCGTATATAGTTTTTCGTTTCTCCTGCCATTTTTATAGAGAACCTCATCAAAGGCACTGATTTCTCCCCTGCAATTCGAACAAAAATTTCAGCACACTTAACGTTTAGGAATTTTAGCAGGATTTTTTTAGTATCATCGCGCTTTTGTACATACCTCACAGTTTTACTTTTTAGGTAATTTTTTCTTTTATTAATTTTAAAATCCTGAAAATAGCTGGAATTTCCTGGGTAAAACAAAAAATATCTGAAGAGAAAATTTATAAAGGCAGATATAGTTTATCCTGTGTAGGGAAATAACAATACATCAAAAATGTATGCAGGAGAAAATGATAATTTTTTTGGAAAAACGATGATAAAGTAAATGATAACAAATCAAACAATTACAATGAAGAAAGGTACAGGTAACCCTCCTATAACACGGTATCTTATAACACGGTTTCACTATAACACGATTCGTAAATTGCGGGAAAAATCCTACAACACGTCATCCTATAACACGGTTTTGTTCCAATTAAAAGTCGCTAAATCAATCGGAGGCAAAGGTTTTGTGGATATGGCTACTGAAGACATTCAAGAATTATTAATGGAAGAAGTTGTTGACGAAGCGGATTTGATGGAAATGGCATCCCTGGATGCAAATCAAATAGATTTTGAGGACGTTGATGAAGATTGTGCAGTTAAGAATTTAACATTAAAAGCATTACAAGAAGGCCTATGCTTAGCGGAAAATCTCGAGTCATTTTTCTTGAAAACAGACCCTTCCACGGAAAGAAGTCGAAAATTCAAAATGGAGCTGCAAAACTGTTTAACTCCAGACCGCGAAATTTACAATGACCTAGTAAGAACTAGTCAGCAAAGTTCGATTACAGATTTTTTTAAGAGGGGAAAACATACAAAAACTTTAAAAAGAGAAAAAAGTTCTGAAAGGGAAGGCGATATCGTTCCACCCAAAAAACGTTCTCGGTTGATTGTACTGAGCAGTGACGACGAATAAATTCATTAAATTAGGGTTGCGTTAGATTAAAATTTTTTCTTATTTTGTGTTGGATATACATTTATTATTTAATAAAAATTAAGTTGTTTATATCGAATTAAAAAAAAATTTGTTTTTAATAAGTTTTTGGAACGTAACCCCCCTTTTTGTTCTAGTTCAGGGTCTCATACAACACGATTTCACACAACACGGCATTTTCTAGGAACCTAACTACCGTGTTATAGGAGGGTTACCTGTACAATAAGTAACGAATGAATCATAATAAATAGTAATGTGAAATGCAGAAATTATTAACTGAGCGGTGAAGGCCAGCTCCGGACTGAATGTTTGGATGTCGTTCCCAATCCACGGAGCTCCCAAGGAACGGCCACCCCCCAACCACTGCAGAGGATGCTTCGTGAGACTACTGAGTCACTGGAGCTTAGCAAAATACCGTACGACTCCCAATAACCCAAATCAAGTGAAACCGCATTCGGATAATCGGAAATTCAGTTAGATGGATTAAAAAAAAGGATCCATTTCAATTTATTATTTTAAGTTCAAAATGTAAGAAAAACTAAACATTTTGAAAGAAAAATAATTGAGTTAAAAAAGACAACATTTTTACTTATTAAAGTACTCTACACTAATGCAGAATGTATGTACGGTGCAGTCATTGAAAATCATAGCTTGCTGAACCTTTCGGAGATCATAAGCTGTATCACTGCCTTTATTCGTTTTCGAGCATCCAAGCTGCGCATGCGCTTGACAGTGAGAATTTGCATAGAATGGTAACTCTCAAAATGACGATCCATCTACTTCAAGTCCGACAAATGTTTCACTAATTGATGGTTATCCATGTCTGCTTCAACTTTCTTTAGCAATTTGAAATCATTGTCAATCATCATCATCAACAATTGAGGGATGTGACTCCTAAGCCCTTCTCCTATATCTTCAGCACTCACTTTCTGAACTTCCAGGAATTTTCAAAAGAATGTTTCTGAATTCCTCAAGCGTCATTCTCACCTCTCTTTCTCGAGCTTTTTTTTTTTTCCCCGTCTCTTCTTCAGCACGATTTATTTTTCTGAAGTTCTAAAAGCGATTCAGATAATTGGAGTACAGCTAAATAATGATAAATGGAAGGATGCCATGAAGAAATTTCTCCTCAGAAAAGAATATCCCTTTAAAAATACCGCGTATTTATATAACTTGCTTCATAAATGCGTGGAGAAGTGTCAAGGGGAAAAAATATTGAGATAGTCAATTACAAAAAATAAATAAATAAATAAAATTAAAAAAATCCTTAATTGTCAATGGAAGAAAAATGTCCATGAACGTCATTTATATTAAGTTCAACGTGATCTATTGGTAGGATTGTCCTCTGCTGAATGGAAGGCCCTGCGTTCGATCCCAGTCACTGATGAATAAGGGGAGTTCTGCATTTTGTTTCTGGTTTATAATATACTATATTACATATTAAAATATGCATATAAAATCTCATACAATAAAATAAAATTATGTAATGTAACGAATAATTAATCACCACTACTAATTGTTGCACCTATGGTCAATAATTTATGTAAACTTGTATAAAATCTGAATTGTTGTAAAAATGTATTTTATAAAATAACCTCTATAACGATCTGTCAAAAGATAGAAAACCACAATTGTTATAAATGTGCAAAATATTGTAAAAATGAATCGTATGTCAAAAGAACTGCTGTAAATATACTATAATCGGAATTGTATGTATATATTCGGAAATATTGTAATAAGCAGAAATGTCAAAAAAAAAAGAATATGCATTAAAATTGTAATAATATCAGGTCATGAGCCTGAAGATGTAAACCCCCCTGTAAATAATCCCTACTTAAGAACAATAAAGAATATGCTTGCCTTGAGCGTCGATGGCTTGCCTTATGGGTGCCATCGGCCATACCAGAGAATACCGGTTCGACCCCGAAAGCTCCAATTTAGATCAACATTCAAAAATATTAAAATAAACTCCAAAATATTAAACTTAAAACTATAAATTATGACAAACATAATTAGATTTTACAAACAAAATTAAATTATTATTGGAGATACGTGCTTTTGCACAGGAGTTCAGGTCACCAAAGACCTACCATCGTCCTTGGACATGCTCAGTCTGCTGGGTTTATATTTTTGTCAAGTTTGTTCCCTTACTCCCCTTAAATGTCCGCAAGGGATCAAGCTCGGCAAACTTTAAGAAAATTCATATTTCCTGAATAAGAGGATTTTCATAAATCCAATATTTATGAAAACTTTCTTTGCAGGTCAAATAGTATTTAAATGCTTCTTGGAATCAAATATGCTGAGTTGTTGTTGCCCTGAGTTGGACTCTACCCCTTAGACAGAAGCAGCCGGTTGGAATGTTCCTAATTCCGAAGCAAACAGAAGACCCCATAATATTTGACTTAGCACGGTCAGATGCATCTTTCATTTCTAGAACATTGCGACCGATACTTATTGAACGTATCCCAACCACCTTTATACGCCATTCGCACGACCCTTTCTAAATCAATTTAAAGTTAAATCTGATTTAACTTAAGCGCCACACTGAAAACAGCGTTCGCTATGCCTTACACTGATTTAAAACCCTTTGAGGGGCACTATAAGAAATTTATCATTCTCTAGTATAAAAATGGTCTTTATCTTACCATAAGGGTCTAAAAACACACATTTTGCATTCAAAAAATTTTCAAACTACTGTATATTTGTGGGAGTGGTGTTGGCAATTGCCAACACTGCCCCACTAGAACTTAAGATATTGTTTGAAACAATACTATTACTCTAAACATTAAAAACATAAAAAGAGATGGAAATAAATGGTAAAAGGTTCAATTATAAATAAAATATGCTAGATATTCAAAAATTACTTTTTTTTTGCTGTATTAATTTTTATAAATAAAAGGAAATAATACTTAGGATTACATGATAAAAAGGTTCATGACTTAGCAAATAGAGATAATAATGTATAAATTTACACTATTCTAAGAATATGAAATGCTAATGCAATAAAACAATAAGAAAATCACTATGTTGAATGTATTTGAATAGTTAATATATATAAGGTGACAAAAATTAAAATCTATTCAAGATCATGCTTACCAATAATTAGAGACAGAAAATGAATATAAAAATGTAAATTATTCCACAAAAGTGTTTTAGTTATTTTGAATGAAATTTTTCAAAACATTCGGGATTCTGTTTGCTTAGACATAGCCCTACACTGCATGTCTAGCAATAATTCTTGTAAAATGTGGCTTAGCTTTAGTGCTACAAAACGCACACCTCGGTGTTAATCTATTATGGCCACTCCACACAACAGGGAAATGAATACCACACCACTTACCATAACTGGAATGTTTTTAGAAATATCATTAACAACTCCCTCTCACCTAATTCATTAAGCCCCATTGTTACTGAAGATCAAATTGAAAATAAAGCAGAAGAACTAACAAAAATAATACAACAAGCTCTTGATACCAGTAAACGCCTGAAACCCACACAACCAATCAATTTTCTTCCCGAAAACATCATTAACTTAATTAAAACTAGAAATAGACTTCGCAAGCAATTTAATAGATATAAAACGACTGAATTAAACGACTGAATACCGGGCCGTGGTAGCTTAGAGGTTAGGGTATCGGTCTTCCATCTGGAAGGATGGGGTTCGATTCCCAATACCACCAAAGACCCACCTAGTACATGCCATATACGTGCTCGTTAAATCTGTAGAATCGAAAGTCCTGTGGTCGGTCGTTGAGCAGTTACCATGGGTGCAATGGTAAGGAGAAATTTACTCCCCCTTCAGATCAATGCCAAAATTGAGGGAGTAGATCCTCTGGTGCTGCCATCGATCGGAGGATTTGAAAAGCAAAAGTCGTACTTTCACCTTCATGGAGCTCTGATTAAACGAAAGACGCTCCCAATTGAATTAAATTTGCATAGCCAAGGTATAGCGAGCTTGGCTTGTACAAGTGTGTCATTAGTAACAATAACAACATTCAAATCCAATGTGGGATTCGAACCTACGAACGGTTAAAGTCAAAAGCCAGAGTGATAGTCATGCGACTGCCAATTCGTCTGTCAGGACGGAGAGGGAGGGGAATAGTTCACATTATATATATATATATATATATATATATATATATATATATATATATATATATATATATATATATATATATATATATATATATATATATATATATATATATATAAACTAAATCTCACAAACACTTTTATTTTTCCTTTTAAATTTCGTATAGTTTTTTTCCAATGTCAGGCTGATCTTAGAATTAGCACCACAAGGAGCGAAGATGATGGCAACTTGTACAGTGAAGCACAAAGTGGGTTGCCATCTTCACCCATAAAGTGAAAGGACAAAGAAATACACAGAAAGAACGGAACATCCATGCTATATTTGAACCCGGGACCTACTGCTTCGAAGCTAAGGACGCTAACCACTCCGCCATTGGTCGGTTAAACTAGTATACTAATGTTATTATTAGTATTAAAATATACTATTATAAATTTGGAACTTGTGTGTGTGTGAAAACAAGTTAAAAAAATTTCCAAACACAAAATATCATCTGCAATACAAAATTGATGAACATATATTTTTTAAAATACTAAGAACTTCATTGTCATATAGTACCTATGGCTTTTAAGTCTCAAAACCAATCGAGGTTTTGAGAATTAAAATTTTAGAAATGAACGAAAATAAAATCGCATCTCAATCTTTACACAGAGTATCCTCTCCAAATAGTTTTAGCTGAAACGCGAAAATTTATTATGCCGAATATTCGAAACAGGAAAATTTATATAACATTGTCACATGTTTTTTGATTGTCCCCCGAAATTTTGCCTGGTTTTAAATTAAGAATCGCGCACGAAATTGTATCAAATTTTACGACAATACCCTTTTAGTAATCTTTTTTAAGGGATTCAATTCTCCCAAACTCTTTTATTTGAAAGCATCTTTTTTTAATACAGTTACAGAAACATAACAGCAAAAATATTTCAAGTTTTTTTGTTTGTTATAAAATTTAAAGTAACGTTATGAAACAAAATTAGATATTGAGACACTTTACTGCTAACATCTTCCACTTCCTTTACAAAATTCTTAGCCAGGGAAAGCTTTTATCAATATCCCTTTTGCAACCACTTGAGACCAGAGTTGTTCTTCGTTCACACCCTAGTTTCTTGACCGGAAGAAAGAACCGACAGGGCGCCTAATTGCTTTACGGCAGTAAAACGTCTCCCTGAAATCTCGTTCCTCAGGAGAAGGGTTGACAATGCTATCTTTGGGTCTATCATTTTTACAGCTTTGAAAAGCGACATCAATCCCTTTCCCACACTTCGGGGAATAGGGTGATAATTTTAAAAATAAGATGTGAACCATTGTTCACCTGCAGTGCTCCACCCTCTTTCCTAGAGAAAAAGGCACAACTTCTAGTGTTTCATTGCTCCACAATATTCACAGTTCTGCAACTTATCTCTGAAATCAGGTTTCTCATCTAACCGATAACCCTTGCCGAGGAAAGTTGTTTTCTTTGGGTAGTCCATCCCGCAATGCCTACAAAGAGCAGCGCCATGAAATTCGACACCGATCCCCTGCAGGACTAGGGAAAAGAAAGGGCGTCGCTTTGTAGTGTCGGAGAGAGAATCGTGCGAGAAGGACGTCGAATCGATCAGCTGATTTTTGTTTGTAAACAAAGAAAATTTTTTTAGTTTAAAACTGTGTTTTTATTCTTGAAAAGTGATTCGATCCAATCGGACAGAAAGTAGAATTATTAAAAAAAAAAAAAAAAAAAAACTTATGGAGTCGTCAGGGACCCCAAACAAAGGACTCGAAGAGTCAATGAATTGTGAGATGCTCGAACTTTCCAAAATAATGAAATTCCTCGAAATTATTGATGATGAACTGTTTAATTTTGTCAATAATGCAATAAAAGAAGAAATTAATATAAAAATCATCCAAATAAATGCCGAAATCATTACTATTGAAACAGGCATTGAAAATCAGAAAATGTTTCATTTGACCGTAAGAAAGACATGTATCCAAAGACTAAAAATAAAGCCTTCAATTTTTTTTTGTTCAAGAGCAAAGGGATTGAACCAGAGACTTTCTGTTCCAAAAACATGATCTTGCCATTTAATTATCATTGTGAACCCTTTTGAAAGTGCTTTGACCGCTGTTTAAAGTCTAGTCTAGGATACACTGCTTATTCGGACTATGTTCTTGATATAAAAAATAAACTTAGACTGATCTTCCTGATCACATTTTTCTAATTTTGATACATCTAATTACACTCTGTTATAAAGCTCTTTGAATTTACTCATTTCACTATATCCCAATTTTACTGTTAAATAAATTATCTTTTTTCCGGAATGAATGCGTATAAATGTTTGATTTTCTTAAAATCCTTGAAAAACGTATTCGAAAAAGAAAAAAGAATTCATTTACAAATCCAACGATTTTAGGTAAATGAAAAATAAATATTTTTACGGCAAATATTGTTGTATTCCTTGAAAAATGGGCATAATAATTTTAATACCATTATCAAAATAATTTAAATTCATTCATAATTTAATTCATTCATAATTAAAAGTAACCTATGAGAACAGCATTTTACTTGCACTTTGTGACAAAGACGATATTTTTTATTCTAAATGTAATAAGTTTCTTTTTAAACGGTGATATTTTGACCCTGATACAAATGAAAAATTTTAATAATTTTATTGTTCCCATATTTCACTCATAGAATTTTCTGCTTCCAGATAGTTTAAAGCATATTAACAATTTTTACATTATTATACCACAACAAACCCGTTTTCTGATCACTTATTATTCATGTTTTAAAATCCAATCGATAACTATATCCAATTTCGCAATTTTTCGCTTTATGTAGGGGTTAACTGTTACTAATGTTTCGATTTTTACTGAATTTTTATGACATAATATATACATAGATGAATTAAATAAATATATATATATATATAATATTATATATATATATATATATATATTTATTTATATATATAAATTTATTATTATTTAATTATTTATTTATATAAATAAATATATATATATAATATTATATATATATATATATATATATATATATATATATATATATATATATATATATATATATATATATATATATATATATATAGGTGTGTGATACTTAAAAAATTAAAGATTTAATTTATTTTTATTTCATCTTCATTAAAATTTGGAGTTATATTAATTTTCTTATGTCTACAGTTTCTAAGGAGTTTGGAACTATCTATCTCTTAATTTCAACTACTGGCTGTTTAAAATGGTCATTGGACGCTTTTCTTAACATTATAAAATGGACATAAGATTTGTCTTTTTTTGGTTCAGGAGAAATTAGGAAAAAATTTAAGTTTATCTCATTTTAAATGCAAGGAGCGCAGACCTAATAGATTTCCCTTTTTAAGAATTGTAACATTTCTTTTTTATTAAAAACTAAAATTTTGTAACATTTAAGTATCTGGATCAAAATCCATTGCCATTTCCTTGAAAACATATAATATTTTCAGTTTTATTTTCATTTAATTCTAGCAGAACGTTTTTGTTGACATTGGATTAAAGGAATATACCTTTCATGAAAATATTGCACATTTTAAGGACAGTATAAACATAAAAAATATCATAATCTGAAAAATAGAACAATATTTCTTAGAGAGAATTATAGATCATAGTAGATTCTCTATGAAGATTTTATTTGATATATTGATTTATAAAGAACACAATGTTATGATGGTGAAATTATATAATAATTAATGTTGTCTCTTGAAAATTAATCAAGAAAAAATTGATCAAATGCACGATATATCACTTTTCTCAGTTCTAGTATGTAATCAATGCAATAAAATTTAAGGCTTATTTATAGTCTACTAAAAATTTTCTACGAAATAAAAATGCACGCGGCGATATAAACGCTGCATATATTTTTATTACAATAGAAATTAAACATTTCACATACATTATAAATGGGAAAGATTTATTCTCCTTTGCTTCTTCTTTTCTTAGGAATATATTACTCAAATATCATACTTCCAATGAATTATATCACTACATGAATAGAGCTAAATTCTACGGGATGATTATACTGTTTTTAAAGGAAACTTTAAAAAGGACTTCTGAAAAATCAGATTTTTATCAATTCCCTCACTTATTATAATTTTAATAAAGATTTATCGTATTGTCATATTTGTAATATCTTATCCCATAAACCTAGTAATTTTGATAAATTTATTTACCAAAACTTGATAAAATCTGATACTACAACATAAATTTTTGCTAAACGGGGGATACACTTCATTCTTCATTTGATCGTTCATCTCGTATATTAGTGTAATTAATTTACTTAATTAAAATTGTCTCCAAAATACTGTTTTAATTCCTATCAATCAATACTTGTCCATTTTGATTTATAGTTTTTTTTATTCCCAACCTAAATTTGAAGATTTGTAGAGGGCTAGAAAGGGGGACCCATGCTACAACTGCAGTCACACAGCTGCGTTCTGAGAATTGACTTTCACAGAATGTTACTTTTACTGCCGGAAGAAAAAATATATTATTCCGATAAACAATCAATACATTTGTGTGTGTGTATGTGGTATCTTTATTCTGAAAATACTTTTTTAACATACAAATTCAGGCAATATTATCTATTTGTAAATAAAATAAAAAAATAATAAGTCATACAAAATGAATTTAAAATATAATTCATAGCAATTTTTTTCCATCAGTCTAGTATAAATTTTTAAAGTAATGCTGTCTCAATACAATTTTTTAAATTTCTCATTAATTCAAAATCCCATCAAAAATTATTTAAAAGTTATGGCAAAAAAGGGATTTTCTCATTTTAATAGTTTTAAATGTAATCACGTATTATAAAACACATTTTAATCAGCTATTCAGCACAAATGTGTTGAATTTTAAGTTTAAGTAAAAATAGCCTGCAGATAAAATTTTACTTTTAATTCCACAGCAACTGTTACATAATTCACAATGATTGACTAAAATGACATAAAATATTATCATCTTCTAAGATAAATTTGAAACTTTAGCTGTTAGTTAATAAAAGAAAATTTTATTCAGTTTTAGGAAAGATTAATGTTACAATAAAAAATCTAGTTAGGCGTCGTGTATAAAAATGACCCTTGAGCAACACAAACATTTCATTAAAAAATATGAATGCTTATTTATATAAAAGTTAGAGAATTTATGTAACAGTGAGATATTCTTCTTTGCAACAAATGTAAGTGTTGAAACACAACTATGTGGTGACAAAACAGGATTCCTATTACAGGATTATTTTCTTAGGATTTTAAGCAAGAATAAATTCAATTTTTACTTGAACAACTTCATTCATGTGATTGAAATCTATCAAACTATATTTTGTAATAAAAGTATGTCAAACTTTAGGTTGAATTTTTATAAGATGGCAATGTTAATCCATTGTATCATTCTGTTAAATATGTTAGTATTTCTTAAACTAAACAGTTAAAAAATGCTAACATATTCAACAATGACTAATTTACAATTAAACAACGCTCATCTTTTCTTAGAGAAAATATAAATCAAATTCAAATTAAATGTTTTAACTTTAACTTTATTTTGCTATTTAAAATGTATAATTTAAAATATTGAATAAACAGTTAGTATAATATTTTGTATTATATCTCAAAAATTGATTTGATTTAATTTTATTACTTGAATTCGTATAAGAGTTAATATATAATTCGTATAAGACTGTTTAAATTATTGATTGAATTTTTGCTATTGAAGTAAGACTAGAATACATTATATAAATTATGAAGCAAATACACTATTTATTGAAGTTCATTCTCTCAAATATATTGAAATTGAATAAGAAACTTTTCAAGGAAACAAAAAACAAAATTCAATTTATATGATGAAAATTAAATAAACTGTTATTAAATAATTTATTAATAACTTATTGAAAAATATTTAATACAAGAATTTAACTATGAAACTTATCACTTGTTAATAAATTACTGTTACTAATTTTAATTCTTAATATATGAATAGTAATTTAGTGAAATTTATTTAAATAATATAATGATTCCGGTTTATTTACGAAATGTGTGTAGACAAATATAACTCATTTTTAGAAAACAAAGTACAATTTCGGCTACGCTATGTACAAAAATCTTAAAATGAAATTACTTAAAAATAAAAATTTAAATTTTCAATATTATATTAAAATCTACCTAATATGCAATACTCAAGATGCACGTTGAACTATACATTAATTTTTAATAGTTCTCATTTGTGCAGAACTAACAGTCATTAATGTATGTAACAGATTCTACATTGAAGTGACATAATATAACAGAAATAATAATTATCAAAACTTGAAAGCTTGGTTCAAATTACTCGTCGTCTAATAAAAATAATTAAGAAAAATGATACAATAAGAATGTAAATTAAAAAGACCAAGAATTCAGCTTTTCAAATTAAAAAAAAAAAAAAATACAGCACAAAAGTAAGGTGTAAGTCTTAAAAAAGCGAAAACAGTATTCTATTATTTTATAAGAAATTCCCTTCCAATACGTCATTAACTCCACCTAGTTCTAAACAAATGTCATTAACCCCTCCTCTTTGCTTGACGTTATCTGTAATCAATAAGCAATCTTGCTATGGTGCTATAGCACCATAACAAGATTGCTATCATCATCCTCTTGGCATCATATTTGGCAAGGAATTTGGCGTAGAATCGGAGCAGTTCTGCTTACGGAAATAAGTAGTAAACCAAGCAAATAAACCGAGAAGCCCAGAAAATACAGAAAAAACCAGCGAATTAATACAAAAATCCAGCATCGAACCTTCAACCCCCAAAACACACAAAATTCAAACGCTTCTCAGGTAGAAAGTCAGGACAGTAATAAGATAGAGGCTCCTAAAAGATCCCCAGTATTAATAAAAAGCACAGGGAGTGTTAAAAGATTAATAAAAGTAATACAAGAAAAATAACATAAACATCAAAACTTCAAGAGAGCACCTCAAAGTCACATGCAACGACACGCATAGAAAACTTACGCAACATTTACAATTAAATAACGTTGTCATCCCAGGACTGGGAAAAAAGCCAGTAAAAATTGTCATCAAAGGACTCCTCATGCCAATTGAAGAAATAAAAGAGGATCTTGAAGCCCTCAACTTTAACTTAGCTAAAATAACCCAATTTAGGCTATCAAAAGATCAATTTAAATTAGAGCACAGATTTTTTCCTAATTCAAAAATAAAAATAGGAGCTTTAGTCACAGATCAAATATTAAAATCAGGCATATTACAACCTGAAGCACAAAAGAAGTAAATGAATATATAGAATTAAGAAATTATACCCTTAATGACTCTTCTCTTTGCATTGAGCCTGTAACTATTTTGATAGCGGCTGATTTCTATTACAACACTGTGACTGGTAAAATCAAATATTTGAATAAAAATCTTGTAGCTGTTGAAAGTATTTTTAGTTCGTACCTGCAAGACCGAAAAATTGATAATCACACCTTTCTCATATTTAAAGCTTGGGATTTGGGAAACTGATTTGATTAACAAAAATAACGAAGATAATTCCCTCGAATATAAAGTTTTGTCTGATTTTGAATCAAAAATTAAATATGAAATTCAAAAATGGACTGTTCGATTGCCCTGGAAACTAGATAAACAAACTTTAGATAACAACAGAGAAATCGCAGAAGCAAGGTTTGACCAGGTTGTTAAGAAGAATTTTTAGAAATTCGAAACTATTAGGTTGGTGCGTATGAAATGTCGGATTCTCTTTACATGCGGACGTTTTCCTCCCTGTTTTCGTTATACTTTTGTATTTGGCATAACCTCATTCATACTCGTATTGTCCATTGCCAGAGACTCATTTCAGCAAAATAGGTTTTCTCGAAGGTCTTCCCTTTTTTATTTCTTTTGAATTTATTGCCGATATGAATTCTGCCGACATTCGCGTCATTTTCTTATATGACTACAAACTTGGTAATAGTGTTGCAAAAGCTGCACGCAACATAAACCAAGCGTTTGGGGAGAATACGGTTAACGATCGGAAAGTGCAGCGTTGGTTCGAAAAATTTCGGACTGGCGATTTTTCACTGCAAAATGAGCCGCGCGGAAGACCCAAAACGTCTGTGAAGAATGATGACCTGAAGGCTCTAGTGGAAGCGGATCCAGCCGTATCCACGAGGGAACTTGCTATCAGGATGAAAGTTGACCATACAACGATATTGAGACACCTTTCTGAGATTGGCAAGGTTAAGAAGATGGACAAGTGGGTACCGCACGCACTGACAGAGCGAAATAAGCTGGATCGGTTAAACGTATGCTCATCATTGCAGCATCCACCCTATTCACCGGATCTCTCGCCGACCGATTTTCATTTTTTCAAGCATTTAGAGCTGTTTTTAAGGGGCAAACACTATGAAAATGAAGACAGTCTAAAAAACTCGATATCAGAGTTTATTAATTCTAAAGACCAAAATTTTTTAAGACAGGCATCTACGCTTTGAAATCTCGTTGGGAGAAGTGTATTGAAGCGAATGGAGCATACTTTGATTGAATAAACAGCTTTTGAAGAAAGATATGCAGTTTTATACAATCACTTAAGAATCCGACATTTCATACGCACCAACCTAATATTTGAAGAATATAGCGAAGTGTTGGATGATTTTATAAAACAGGAAAGTTCTTGAGCCGAATGAAACTAAAAACGTTACCTTCCATTCTCGAATCCACGAACTCTTGCATACGAGGATCAGAACTGGTGCTCCAGTTACCTGCATAGCTATGCAGGGAACTGGAGCACCAGTTCTATACTCGTAGTTGTTGAGCTGCGATAAAGGAGAAGTTGTTTGTTTTCTTGAAGAAAACAAAAGTTCAAAATGATCACGGCGTAAGTAATAATATAACAAGTTTAAATCACTATTGATTACGGTTTAAATTGATTTCTGATGCTGATATCAAAATGTGGAAATGAAGCCTCGCTTATGTTTTACGTTAGCTTAAATGCCAACAACCTAGTAAAAGATTCGCTTTATTCACTTCAACCCCAGGAAAAATTGGATGAGGAAAGAATTTTATTTATACAGACGCGATACAAACACAGCTACTTCAAACTGTAAAATCAGATTTGAAAATGATAGAATAATTCTTAAATGAATTAAAAGAAGAGAATATACTTCCAGACAAAAAAAAAAAAAAAAAAAAAAAAAAAAAAAAAAAAAAAAAAAAAAAAGAAAACATAAAACTACAAAGCACGCGGTAGCAAAGAATTCAAGTTGTAGATATACCTTCTATAAAAGGGGGGGGGAAACTCTTCTCTACCCTTCTATATAAAATCTGGTTTTAAAGTGCATAAAAAGTTGGCTTTTATGTAAATATTAATAATATTTCTCTTTTTAAGAAAAGAATAGAAAGCACTTTGATATTTATTATAATATTTTTGATTTTGATGTATGCATGACGAAATACGATTTCGTTTCTCTTCATTTCTGAACGAATCATTTAATGTCTTTTAGTTATGGTGCCGACCGATGGTGGAGTGCTTAACGTCCCTAACTTCGAAGCAGCAAGTCCCCCGTTCCAATCATATTTCGGGCATGGATGTTCCTTTCTTTTCGTGTGTTTTTCTTCATCATTCACTTCGGAGCGAAGATGGCACACCCCTCTGGGCCCCATTGTGCAAGTTGCCAATTTGAAGAATTGAATCCCTTAAAAAAAAAGATTACAAAAAGGGCATTGTAGAATAATTTGATTCCATTCCGTGTGTGATTTTTAATTTAAAACCAGGCAAAATTTCGGGGGACAAACTAAAAACAAGTAATAATATGTGACAATGTTATATAAATTTTCCTTTTCTGCATAATAAATTTATTTCGTTTCAGCAAAAACTCTATTTGGAAACGACACTCTGTATATAGCGAGGATACATTGTGTCAAGAGTATAGATTGAGAAGCCATTTTATTTTCGTTCATAGCTAAAATTTTAATTCTCAAAACCAATCCTTCGACTGTGTGGTTTTGAAACTTAACTATTGGTACTATGACAACGAGTTTAGAGTTCTTAGTATTTTAAAAAATATTCATTAATTTTGAGAGGAAGACCATATTTTATGTGTGTGTGTGTGTATGTATGTATATATATATATATATATATATATATATATATATATATATATATATATATATATATATATAGTATGTATGTATATATATAAATATAACCTGTCTTTAACTACCAAATTTTATACTATTTTTTATTATCAATAATAAATATTAGTATACGAGCCGATCGATGGCGAAGTGGTTATCGTTCCGAGCTTCGAAACAGTAGGTCCCTAGTTCAAATCGTGGTTCTGGCATGGATGTCCGTTTCTCTCTCATTGTTTCTCTATGTTTTCCCTTTCGGGGGCAAAGATGGCACGCCCACTTTGTGCGCCACTGCGCAAGTTGCCATCGTCTTAGCCCTTATAGTGCTAATTCCAAGATCAGCCTGCCATTGGAAAAAAAAGGCATACGAAATTTAAAGGGGAATATATATATATATATATATATACATATATATATATATATATATATATATATATATATATATATATATATATATATATATATATATATATATATATATATATATATATATATATATATATATATATATATATATATGTTTGGGAGATACAGTTTTCATACGTATAATGTGAACTTTTTCCTTTCCTCTCACGTTCTGCCTCACTATCTTGTGTAAAATGCCTTTATCTTTGCCCCTTTGTAGCACTGATTAAATATATCCTAAAGGCAACCGGGCATTCTAAAAAAAGTTTTTAATATAGTAACGTTGTTTCGTTTGTCATACATTTTTATGCAATAAATTAAAAAGTCAGCAATAAACCACTGAATGTTCCAAAATGGTATCAAGTAAACTAATAAATATTTAAGTAACTGCATAACCTAAAATTTACTTTTACACTTTCTTCAGTCAAAAATGTTTTTATAACTTAAGTTTATTAACATATCTCTCAGCATTTTTAAAATCAAGTTTTCATCATACCCATTAGTAATAACTGAAATATATTATTAAATTTCCTTATTTTTTTGTTGTCTTGTGCCAACTAGGCTGTCATTATGGGGTGCACTGCTCCATTTTTCCAACTGAACCATATTTTGATGTGGAGTCCGACTTCCTCAGTACACACATGCCATAAGTATTTGTAGGGTAGGCCACCCTTCACAACCCATTCATACAAAGAAAGGTCAAAAACAGAATAGAGCGAGAGAGAAAGTACATCATCGATGCCCAAGCTGGGATTCGAACCCAGGTTCTCCCTATCTCGAGTGAAGCACTCTGACCACTGGACAGGGAAGGCGACTTTCATTGTTTTAAAATTTTCGAATATTTTATATAAAATATATTATATGAATATCAAGAAAAAAAAGCTGGATACCAATACGCAGGCATGCCTCGGAAAACACCGGGAAAAATAACTTAAAGCTTCCTTTATCGAATGATTTTCTTAGGATATCATTAATATTCACCTGACATTTTTAGTTATTTGATATTAATATTTTATAAAATGTAAATTTTGACTTGACGGTAATAAAAAATCGGAATTAATGTTTTCGGGCAAAATATAACTTTTATAGCGCTTATGGAATTTTCAGTATTTTCGTTAAAAAGATCTTTATAATATTAGCAGAAAATAGTCTCTTAAAAATTGATATTTCTCTATATATTTAAATTATCAATTTTAAAGCCTATCATTTCACAATTTTTTAAATTTCGTAATTCGTCTATCAAGTATAAGCTTCATTCACTTTGTGTTTTTACAATAGCATTTGCATAGAACGTAATACATATTGAAAAGATAAATAAAAAGATATTCGTAAACAAGAAAATTATATAAAATTAGTAAAAATAAAATTGATTAACATGTACCATTTTACAAAATGAAAAATATGAAGTGGAAAGAACGCACAGCTCATTTTAGATATCACAAAACAATTATTATTATTTTTTACTCTAGCTCCAACACACATTACTTTCATTTTAAAACACTAAACAATAATTTTAAATAATTTATATTTAAAAAAGGGAATGACTTTCGTCTTAGAAATAGTAGCCTTAAAATATAAGTAATTATGAAAGAAACAGTTAAAATAAATTATAACGAAATAGCAAAGTTCAAAACACTTTTTTGTTTGTTTTTTGTAAAATAACGAAACCAATTCATTATATAATGTTGAATTTATTTTAATCACAAATATTGAAAATTTGCTGAGTATTAAATGAAATGAAGAGCTTTTGCAAATCATAGAAGCTTTCTCAAAATAAATAAATAAATAATAAAGACTATAATTATTTCCAAATTGCTACGATAAATCGCTAACTTTCCACATTATTGGAAAAAAAATTATAGACACATATGGTCATCGTAGCATTAAAAACTGATACTACTACAGCAATATCGAATTGTTTTGGAAATAATTTTACTAATTAGTTAATTCATTTCGGCATTAATTAAAAAATGGTCATAGAAAAGATTTAGGAAACTATTGTGGTTGCTTTTTCAGGTTTATCATGAAAGTTTAATAAAATTTGAATATTTTTTAACGTTTAATAAAGAAACAATACAAATATATATATATATATATATATATATATATATATATATATATATATATATATATATATATATATATATATATATATATATATATATATTTAAATATATATATATATATATATATATTTAAATATATATATATATATATATATATATATATATATATATATATATATATATATATATATATACTATATATATATATATATTTAATATATAATTAAAATAATATATAATGCACTTTTTTCTATGATATATAGCATTAGTCTGAAAATAAGAACAAATACAACATGTGTTTATTAAAATGAAGGAATTCGTAAATTGAAGGTCTGTATATTGTTAAAAAGAATTTTATGGAAATATAAACCACCTCACATCCATGCACATCCAACTCACATCCACTTTCACCGATATTTTACATGCAGCCGATCTTAATCGATATACACACAGTCTTTGTTTTAGAATGATTCTGAAAGATATATTTGTTAATTTACATATTTTAAAATTTATTCCACATTCTTTTCTGTATTTATTAACCAAAAGAACTCAACAGTAAAAATTCATAGAATCTCTGCAATTCATCGCGCATTAACGAATTTATCAAAACACATTCACAAGCTCCACAAAATAAAAAAATAATAATGATTCATTTGATTTGTTTTGCGTTTCAGCTTTCAGGTAAAATTTTTACTTTAGATCTCATTTTGTTAGGTCCGAAAATGCATACAAAATCATAGAATTCTCGTATAGGGTGGTAATCAAACTGAATATTTTAATTCAGTTTATTTAATTCATGCAGTAATTTGGAATAATATTTTAACAGAAGGTTAGATTTCGATTGTTGGGCAAGGTACTACCAATTTTCGAAGTCAATTTTTAGTTGAACTGAGAGGGTTACATTTTTCAGTGGACCACTACAAATACGACAGAATTCGAACATAAGAATTGCTTAAATGAAGCCTTGAGCATAATTTGGAATTCACGATCAGTAGTTATGGAATACATAAAAATATGCAGCGAAACGTGAACAGGTAAATTCATGTAATTGCTGAATATCAACAAATATTGGAAGAAAATGGATAAATTTTGTAAAAAAGTATTGAATAACTCATGTAAAGAATTAAGCTTGTAGAAAATCTATTGTAAAATATGTGATATATTGCCAAAAAGCTATAATTAATTTAAATATAACTTAGATAATTAGAATTAAAGAAAGAAAAATTATTAAAGTTCTTTTTTACCGAATTGCACTTGAACTTATTATTTTTTAAAATTATTGAAATTTTTTAATAATATCAAAAATATATTTTTTAATCGAGTGTTTGAATCAACATTCAAAACTTTTTTTATAAAATAAGAATTGATATAACTTTACGTTGAAACAAAAACAATGGTTTAAATGTACAATGGCTAAAATTAAAATTTTCCACCACATGGACAGATGCGTACAATCAGCTTCATTCATAGCACAGAAACAAAGATCTTCCGCTCGTCAACTGTGACATTACAATTTACTTTTTCTTATTTAACTCTTTTGTAAGATTTGTTTCCAATTAACTTCAACACTCTTCTGCCCACAGAAATCTTATCACCTAACAATGTCTTTTGAGACATTTTAGTACATTAAATATTCGAATATAATAGTAAACACACATCTGATCACTGGCTGGGTTCAGTATAGAACCCACTACCTCCTGTCAAAATAATAAAGCCTTTTCCAACCAAATGACCACGTCACTTAGAATGTGTTACTTCTGTTTACAAGGAAAAAAAGATAAACAAAAATGTGTTTACGTAATACCTCAAATATTCTATGAGCTTATCGATCGTATGTATCATAAGAAATAAAATTTAGTCAATCTCAAAGCAACCATCTTTATAGATATAAATTAAAAAAGTATAAATTTAGTACTATTTAAAAGTTAGTGGACCTATGATCATTTTTATAGGATCTAGGACTTAGCACTCGAAAGAAAGAAGGCTTAACCATAAATTACAGTGAATTAAACCAAATTATTTTGGTTTCTTTGTCACTCAACTATCATTTTTCACACGGGTTTTAATATGAACAGGACGTAAAAAAATTTAAAGCATATTCCGACCCATTATTATCACCCATGCCGAAAGGGCGATTCGAACGCACGAACTGATGAACCGAAGACCAGAGCAGAAATCGTCCGGCAGTTCAGTATAAAACAAACGAGAAATTGACTCACAACTGGTGTTTATTGTATACTTATAACCCACCGTTGTTTATTGTATATTAAAATATTTAAAATCAAATATTTTAATATCAATTATATCTTCTAAGTTGCTGCATTAAACATCATAATTGAAATTAGCCTGTCATACTTAAATTCATGCATATACTAGATTACATTCAAATATACGAAATTTGTGGAAAAATAACTTAAATATAACTTAATAAGATGAATATAGGTCATATAAGAGTTAATAATTTTATAATGACAACCTTAACGAAGCTACAAAAATTGTGTCAAGAAAGTAAAATAATGAGGGAAAAAAACTTCAACTGTCTTTCAAGAAGCACATTTAATGTCCAAACTTAAAATACGAAAAAGAAAAGTTTAAAATTAAATAAAGGATATTATACTAGGTATGACTATAATTATTCTGTTGTTCTTTATAATTATTTTGTCATTTCAAATCATATAAAAAAATTGACATTTAATATTCTTTAATTAAAATGCACGATATAATAATAGGTGTATAGCATGCATAAAACACAGGTAACGAAACCGACAAAAATCTTCATTCCGCTTGGTTAACAGAAAATAGAGCGTTCTGCGTAGTAGAAGGTTCAATGCTCAAATCCAGCTGCGGTAAAACAAATAGTCTTATCTAAATTATTTCTCGATTTACGATGAATTTTACTTACGAGTTATGAATAAAATTTACTCTCGTGTGTAAAAATTTGGAAAAGAAAAATTGACAAAAACATACAGACTCCGAACAAAAATTAACATTCAAGTTGGTACAATGCTATGTGTTTCCATTTTACATGAAATAAAATGTGAGAATAGAAAACAACACAATATAACTATGTTACTTTTTTGCATCATTTTATTGATTTTGGTAGAGTAAAAAATAAGGAAATGTTTTGTTTCTTTTTTGAATTGCAAAAATACATTTCAAGATGTAGGGATTGAAAAAAATTTGGAAACCGTAATTCAACTTTTAACATTTAAGGAAATATAGATAATTTTACAGCCACATATATTGCAATAAATTAGTTTTAAGGACAAAAAAATGTTTCCAATCAGTCAAAAAATGTTAATTTTTGATATACTTTAAAAATTAATATGACCAATATTTTATTAAAGATGTTCAGCTTTTGTTCAGAAAAAGCAATTCGTTTGGTAGATAATATTTTTTTAAGAAATAAACAAATAATATCTTAATTAGAAAATTACAAAAGATTTATTTCTTTAGCTACAATTTAAATTTTTTTAAAATTAAATTACCATTTATTGATAAATAACGAAATTAATATAGGTCGTTTAAATTCATTGAATTAAATAAATACTGTAAATCTATTCTAAGATACATACTACAAATTATAATATTTAAATCCCTATAATTAATTTTTGGTTAAGGTGTTCTCTCGCGTTATTAGAATGTAATCGGTTCGAATCCCGACCCAACCCAACCGAAGAAATTCGTTCGAAGTTCTATAAAGTCGGCAGGAATACATAAAATATCTCGCAGTAGCAATGTCCTCCAAATGAAATTTAAATTGTTAAAATTTTAAACATTTAAATTTTTTAAATTTAAGTTGTTTTTAATTATTATGAATTAAAAAAATTCGATTTGTGTACTTTGCTCAAGATTTATAGCTCTATATTATTATTTTGTATTACAAATTTTGTACATCTGTAAATAATGAAAACATCTTAAAAGATGTGTATAATTTTTCTAATACTATACTGGTCAGTTCCATTTTTATACATTTGAGATGTTTTTGATTGTAGTTTAAAGTTATTTACACTATTATTTATGCTGATGTTTACACATCTTGATTTATAGATTAATGACTGAGGGAGATCCCAAAAAGTTAAGCTGACGAGGTCTACCTTATTTAACTTGTTGAATGCAGCAAGATTCACTCCATTCTTCATGAATCCTAACATTTTTACAGGAGGTCCCAGTCAACTTGCATGGCTGGGAAAATTACATTCTTGATTAAGCAAATAAACCTTAGCTACTCAAAATAATGTAGTGAATATTGTTTCGGCTGATGAATTCATAATTAGGCCTCTGAATGTGATTATTCATTATTAGAAATTCAAAGAAAAAATTTCCTGAATAAAATTAGTATTTGGATCAAAATAAAATGTAAATTTTCTGAAAGATGTTTCTTGTTATTTAGCACCTCTTTCCTAATGGCACCCAGTGCTACTCACAGATTCAAATTTAGGAATGAATTTAATATTCAGTTTTAGTTTTAGCTTTGTTTAGTTCCTATAACTATATGATATATATATATATATATATATATATATATATATATATATATATATATATATATATATATATATATATATATATATATATATATATATATATATATATATATATATATATATATATATAGATAGATAGATAGATAGATAGATAGATAGATAGATATAGATATATAGACATATATAACTCAACACATCAAAACATTATAATTTAAAATATATTCTTATAATAAACTACACTAGTTTTGTGATAATATTTGATTAGCTAATCATCTTTCCTAACATTTTTGTAGTAAAACCTTTTCCATTATTGATCAGCTAATTACTATTTAATTAGTGAAAAGACTTGATACATTTATACAGTACAATAACTATCCACAAATTAAGAAATTAATATTTTAGTTTCAAAACATAAGATTTGTTCAATACAAGTAGTTTTTTTTCAAACTATCGTTATCTTAATATTACTTTCTTAACATGAAAAAATAATTCAATAAATAAAATCTTTAGCATTTATGAACTTGAAAATGGCCAAACTAAATATCCAGTAAATTAATATTGGAATGTGTACCAAGTTCAATAATCTACTTTTGACAACAATGCACGCACGGCAATTATGATAATTAGTACAAGTTTTAAATTATATAATTTTTAAAAAGATAAAGTATAAATTATAAACATTTTCCCACTCACCTTCAATGAAATTCTTTGCTTGTGATTATTTCTTGCATATAAAATAATCCACGTTCATCGAGTTGTAAACACTCACCTGTCACCCCAAATTGGATGACTCATGCAACCGATTTTCTTCAGTAAGCAGGCCTGTAGTCTCGAAGGTCACGCCAGTGCATTATGGACCACCCTGGCAACACCACAAGGAGGAACAGGCCATAAATAAGATTGCCTCTCCTCCATTGAAGACTGCTCGAGTTGTTGCAGAAAGGCAATTAAACACAGGACATCTGAGGATTGATAGGAGGTGCGGGTGTTTGAAAACAGAAGTTCCACACTGGAATCGGTGTCAAGTTTCATGGCGCTTCTCGTTATGCGAGTCGGGGATTGTAAGATGGGCGATCCAAAGAAAATAACTTCCCTCGATCACTCGTCGAGGCATTCGGACTACAAAATCAGAAACATTGGAATCTCAACAAAACAAGCTTCTATAAGGCTTTGTTTCTAATTCACATTATTATTTTAGAAATGAGCATATTAGAGCCAACTGGGGGATGACTACTATCACCCACTACATAAAATTTTTGGCCTTCAATTTTTATAATAAAATATGCAAAATAAATAACATTGAAGTAATGGTACTTGAACCATACAACCCCTACGAACCAAAAAATTTCCAACTGAGAACTAAAATGTTGTAGCTTATAAATAGAAATAATTATATTAAAAAAATATATAATATGGTCATAATTGCCTCTTAATGAATTGCTTATATCTCAACTAATATATTTAATTAATTTGGCCCTAACTGAAAACCTATACTGTTTACTTTCCAGATATGATATGTATCAATAACTTATGCACCTTATTTTCCTTGTATATATTAAAGTGTGATTATTATTAATAAATGAAGAATGTAAATTTAGTCATGTTAGAAACATTATACATAACGGATAACCCAAGTTAATATTTTTGCCTTACTATTTATTTATGTTAAATATTATTGACTAAAATTTCGATTAAATCATGAATATTGTTATAATCTCTACTAAAATCTAATTAATTTCAAGCAAATTTTTGAATTGTATAAATATTTTATATAATTTGTATATTAGTAAATATAATATAAAGTCATCAGCCACCCACCCTGTCTAGTGGTCAGTTTGCCTGACTGCTAATAGGAAGGTCCTGAGTTCGAATCCCGGTTTGAGCATGGATGTACTTTCTCTCTCTCCTATCTTTGTCCTTTCTTTGTATGAATGGGTTGTGAATGGTTGCCTACCCTATAAACGGGAGCCTATGGCATATGTACTGAGGAACTATGGCAAATTACGGTTCAATTGGAAAATTGGAGCTGCGTACCTCATATTGACAGCCTAGCTGGCTCAAGATAAGAGCAACAACAACAATAAAGTCCCCATTGCTATTACTCGTGGGATTACTTAAACTGTAATCGACTTGTGATTCAAAACCCTCATTATCCATTCTGTTATTATGTGTTTATATAAAACTTAAGTGTCTACCAATAACAACAAAAAGATGTAAGTGGCCTTTGTCTAGGCACCTCGCTCATCCATTAGATAAATGATTCATAGTCGTACAATACATGTGATAATGTGTTCAGTTAATTCTAAGGATAAGAGAATTCTCACCTTCATACTAAAGTAAAACAAAAAGTTAGGTGAAATATGTAGCTTTCACGTAACTGTCAAAATCAAATGTGTTCAAATATTTTTTTATTTTTACTATTTTCCATTTTTTGTTAATTTTATTTACTAATCTGTAAAAGAAACACAAAAAAGAGTTCTAAATGATGTCATATTTTAATCCTAATCTCAAAATAATTGAAATATAAACACATGAACAACGCACGATTTACATCCAGAAAACACTTTTTGTGGCTGTCTTTGAAAACTAGAACATATTTCGGAAATATGTGCTTATAAAATACAGAGCATTGAGACTTTTTTAAGTAAAGAAAATAGCAATCAAAATATTCATTTCTAGAGAAATACACTGCTCAAAACAATTAAAGGATATTGCGGTTTTAAGTGGATCTTGTGGCTGAGAAACTTTTTAGCTGATTGATACTTGGTTGGCAGACGTAGTAGGTTATATGAGAATAAATTACACATGTTTGGCAGAAAAAAATGCATTTTATTGCGCATTTGTGCACAAAAAGAAAAAAAACACAATTTTTGCATATGAGAAAAAAGAATAAGAAAAGGTGTTATCTTCAAAGGAAGTCATTTTCAGTAGGGGGTATGGTTTCCACGGACGGCCAGCAACGTTGAACACCTTTGAGGCATGGAGTCAATGAGGCCATTAATCACGAGTTGGGATATTCTGTCCCACTCTTCCAGAAGAGCTCTTTCCAGTTTTTGGAGAGTTTGTGGGGGTGGTTGGTGGCCAGCAACTCGTCTTCCTAGAGCGTCCCAAACGTGCTCTAATGGATTCATGTCTGGAGAACACGCTGGCCATTCCAATCGTATGATTCCTTCCTTGAAAAGGAAATCCTCCACCAGGTTAGCACGATGTGGCCTGCAGTTATCATCCATTAAAATGAAGTCATCTCCAATTGCTGCCGCGGACTACAATAGGTCTGAGGATCTCATCCTTATATCGGCGACAAATCAGAGGTCCATCTCGAATGATATAGAGGTCTGTGCGCCCGTTAATGGAGATGACACCATACACCAACACTCCCCCACCGCCAAATCTGACACTTTCGTGCACGAATGCTGGATTATTCCTATTGCCACGGTCCCTCCAGATGAAAATACGCCTATTATCAGGATGAACAGAAAAACGGGACTCGTCAGAAAAAGGAACATTGCTCCATTCATTTCTCCTCCAGTTCACATGCTCTGTTGCCCACTCCCTGCGGTCGCGACGATGCTTTGATGTTAGTTTAACACATACCATCAGTCGGCGAGCATACAGACCTACACCATGGAGCCGGTTTCCGACAGCCTGAGTTGAAAACGTGGAGTCAGTAGCCGAGCGAAGGTGTTGTTGGAGAAGAATAGCGTTCATATTTCGGTGTCTCCGAGCCGTTAACTCTAAATAACGATCTTCATTGGACGTTATTGCCCGTCTACGACCTTGCCCTGGTCTTCGGCCTGCACTTCCAGTCTCCAAAAAACGGTTCCAGATCCTGGAAATCACACTTTGTAACACTCCAATGGCTTGCGCTACTCCGGCTTGAGTTTGGCCCCCTTCTAACCTACCAACAACTCTCCAAGCTTCAGAATCGGTTAAATGACTTCGCTGAGACATCGTACTCATCGAAACAAAGTAGTCACTGAATACCGATCATCCTTGTATTCATTGTCTTTTATTCAGATGAAAGTCAAATTTCATTCCCTGCCGCTGAAGTGACGTTTTTGACGTCGAACTCAAAATTAGCATACTCCACAGTTTGAAAAATCAGAAAATTTTTTATTTGTGATTTTCTTGGGCGCTCCGTGGCTGAGTGGTCAAAGCATCACTCCGCTAATCGCTTGAGAGCGTAGGAGTGTGGGTTCGGTTCCCACCGTGGCCCTGGGTGTTTTCTTCGTTATTCTTCTGTGGTTGTACATCTGTCATTGTGCTATTTCTCCTATTATCGACGAAGACTTACAAGCGGATCTCAAGAATCAAGCATACAAGTCTGAATATGTGTAATGTAATAAAAAAAATGATTCTCTTCTTCCATTTTCAGCAAAAAAAAATTTCGTTATATCTTTATTTTATGTAAAACTTACAATATCCTTTAATTGTTTTGAGCAGTGTATTATAATTTTCAAAATCATATTTTGAAATAAATCAGAAATGAAACAGATTTGAATAGATAAAAATCAGAAATTTAATTTGAAAGTTTAAATCTCAAACAGACTATCAAAATCAATTGCAAGAGGAAATGTGGCGACTCTTAACAAGTTTTTTATTAAATACTTTGGTGGCAACAGATATTAATTTAAGTACTTTTCACATTTGTGTGTGTGCGTGTGTGGACAAATCAAGAAGATGTATATTAAATTTTTATATTGCATAATATACAGTTGACAAAATGTTTATTTGTACACTTAAATTTTGGAATTTTATAGCAAAATAAAATAAGGTAATTAAGTTAAAATTCTGCCGACTGATGGCTGAATGGTTAGCGCTCCTGACTCCTGAGCTGTGGGTCCTGGGTTCGAATCCCGGTACGGGCATGGATGTTTCTTTCACTGTCCTTTCTTCTGTGATGATATATGAATGTGGCCCGCCCTATAAACGGGTTTGTGGTGGTATGACGCGGGTAACGCTACTCGCCTCCGTGACTTGGTTCCCAGGTGCCCGCTGGGTAACGACACATGAGTAGCGGTCTCCGGCCTTGTTGTGGCATAGGGTTCAACATTCATGTGCGTCCGCCATTGGAAAAAAAAACTTTAGTTGATTAATGAATAAAGCTTTATAAAAACTATACAAAAAGAGTATTTGTACACTTACTTAGTGACAAATTTTAAATATAATTATAATTATTTTATAGAAATTTAATACTTTGTATGCATTCCATTGGCTTTTACAATTGCTTCAAGACGTTCTGGCATTGATTCTTTTAACTTTTTTGGTGGTTTCTTGATCTATTTCTTCCCAAGCTTTCATGAGTACTTCTTTCAAACTATTTTTACTTGTAACAGTTTTTTTTCAAACTTGAGCATCCAATAGCATCCACAAATTTTCAATTGGATTTATATCCGGGGATTGTGGTGGAATTTCAAGGCGTCTTGGCGCATTATAAAGCAACCATGTTTTAGTAACTATCGCAGTGTGTTTTTGAATCGTTATCTTGTTGAAATAAGAAAGTGTCACCGATACTCAATTTTCTAGCACTGTCTAATACGTTATGCCGCAACACATCAATGTAACCTAAAGCTGTCATTTTTGTGTCAATAAAGTGTAATTTTCTAACCCCGCCATGAGCTACACAGCCCCAAACCATCACATTTCCACCACCATGTTTCAGGGTCTGAAGTACATTTTTACTATCAAGGGCTGTTTCATTTTTTCACCAGATTTTTCGGATACTAGGAGTTAAAAAGATTTCAAACTTACTCTCATCTGAAAAATTAACCTTTTTCCAGAAATCCATCGGTTTGTCTTTGTATTTCATAGCAAATTCTAAGCGCTTTTTTCTATTAAATTCAATGATCATTGGTTTTTTCTCGGAGTTCTGCCCTTTAAACCAGCACTATGTAACACATTTCTTAATGTTTGAGCGGTCACTCTAATGTTAGAAGATGAGAGAAGGTCATCTGCAATTTTCTGAGCAGAAATTTGTGGTTTTCTAATAGCTGCTTTAAAAGTACTTCGTTTATTTCTTGAAGTTAATTTACTCGGGCCACCTGGCCTGAGTTCATTATCAACGCCTCCAGTATTTTTATATTTTCTTACGATGCAATCAATAATTGTAAAGGGTAACTAAACCATCTTTTGAATTTCGCGATAAGATTTTCCACTTTTATTTAGGTTAACAATGAGTTCTCATGTCTAGAGAGACTTCTTTTGATTTCGTGTCCATTTCTCAAATTTTCTCTACGAGTGACCTTCACTGTTAAAAAAGATAATCTTCAAAGTTTAAAAAATACAAACTATCCAAAAAATTAACTATCATGTGAAAAATTACATGAAATGATAGTAATACTTACCGGAGATTACTATCATTTCATGTAATTTTTTCATGTGCGTAAAAAGCTCTACTTCTGCAAGCTGGTAATAGAGCTTTTTACGCAAATAAAAAGTTATTCAATAATAGATTGATATCACGAAAAACAAAACTGCAAATCTATAAAACCCTCATTAGACCAATCGTTACATATGCCGGAGAAACATGTACATTGAATGTAAGGGACTCGGAATATATTAGAATTTTTGAACGTAAAATTTTAAGGAAAATCTATGAACCAAGGCTTGAAAATGGTGTATGGATCAGAAGAAATAATAAAGAATGAATGCACCTAGTGAGAAACAAAGACATAGTGAGATTCATGAAAGCACAAAGAATACGGTGGCTTGGCCACGTACACCGCAGAGATTAAAAAAATATCATAAAAAGGATAACAAAGGGTTCAATAGCAAGAAGAAGGGGAGACCCAGAGAAACATGGATTGACAATGTGGAAAAGGACCTGGAGACCATGAAGATAAAGAAATGGAAAAATTTAGCTCTGAAGCGGGAAAAGTGGAAGGAGGTTGTATTGGAGGCTAAGGCCTGCATAGGGCTGTTACGCCAGTTAAGAACTGTAACTACGCGATAAATGTTTTTGAAAAATAATGAACCATTTACATTTTTATAAAATTCTCCAAAGAAGCTAAGAAAATTGCAAATAAAAAATAAATTTTTATATTATAAAACAATAGACATTATTTGCAAAATTAGAGAAAAAAATTTCAAAAAGCTTGTGTCAAAAATATATATCCCCGGCCATATGAATGAGGTTAAAATTTAAATTTGGATGATTCTATTGAATGATAGCTGTCACTTTTAGACTTCTTACACTTGAAAGAATAATTATGTCAGCATAATTGATGTACTCAAGAAAACAAAAATCTGTTTTGATTACTTTGAGGAATTTCTGGCATTGCTTTACGTCGCACACAAGGATGGAATTATTTTGATTTATCTGCAGGACGAGAATAAAAAATAATTACGAGTTAAATATTTCATTTTTATTTTAGATATTTTTAAAAATTAGAAAGTGGTAATTTTATTCAGGAAATTTATTGGACTATTACAATTACAGTTGTTGAAATGTTACTTTGATACATGTTTTAATTTAGAAATTATGATTTAGCCTTGTTTGTAACAAGGAATATTCTAGATCAATTGATCCTTTAAGTGAAAAATTGTTAATGAATGAAAATCAGAGAGGGCTTAATTCTTTTAATAACATAAAAAATAATATTTGTTTATTTACCCCAAATGTGCCCAAAAAATTGGCTATGACGCCATTATTTCTCTGACTTTCCAATACGTCTGAAATATTAAAAATAGAGGTGCAGGGCACAAATCAAGATGATCAGCGTCAAAAATTTGAACTTGTTTACACAAAGGTCACAATGGAGAACCCCAATGTTTGAACCAATACAAACAAATACGCCTGCAAACAATCGTGGCTTGAAGAAAGGGGAAAAAGTTCTACACTTGCACTTCAAGGAAAATCAGAAATATCTTTTGATCCTTTAATCTGGAAACTCAATAATGAAAGAATAAATCACAAAAAAACATTTGTAATTAATTGACTATATTACACAAAGTATAACCCAGAAGTATTATTAATACATTTATTATTAAAAATGGCTTTCAATGTAATAAAATAAATATATATTGTTTAAGAAATATTCTTTTGTGTCACATATTATATTAGATTAACCATTATAGCACCTATTAATCAAATATAACTCTTTTAAATTTTTAAAGAATCATAATAAATGCTTTTTAATAAGTACAATTAAAATTTTAAAGTTTAGTTTTAGGATAACTATTAATTTAAATTACAGTAACTGCACACGTAATTTATGCTATATATTTCACACTGGCCGTGAACACATGTTCTCCAGTCACAAATATCTACAAAATAAAAAAAAGAGTTATTAATATAACTGGGAATACAACATAGAATAAATTTTATTTTTAAAGAGAAGAGTTGTTCTTTTGTCAAACGTTTTTTCAAATATATATATATATATATATATATATATATATATATATATATATATATATATATATATGTGTGTGTGTGTGTGTGTGTGTGTGTGTGTGTGTGTGTGTACTCATATATACATTTATCGTATTTGCGAACGTACGAGACGCACCCCATTTAAAATATTTAAATAATTAATTTTTGTATTTATGCTGTAAATTTATTATAAAAATCAAACTTTATTACTGATCGTTACAACAAATTTGCAGTAAATATACAAAATATATACAGAAAAAATTATCCGTTATTATCCGAAAAGTGGTACTTTCCGATGCATTACGAATACCCTACTTCTCAGATGATGTAACCTTTGTCTCAATTATATATATTAGGTTGAGGAATAAGTTCGTGGCATTTTCACCAAAGACTTTTATTTAAACCAAAAACAATAATTATATCAATAAGTTAATCAATTATATAATCGCCGTTGCTGTTTACAATCTCTTCCCACCTCTCGACCCATTTGTTAATGCCTTTCTGCCAAAAATAGCCTGTCTGGGGTCAAAGTAGTGGTTGAGCCAGTTTTAAGGACCTCTTTGTTACCGAAGGTAACGGCCCTTCACATGGTTTGACAAGGAGTAGAAAAGATGGTAATCGGTCGGTGCAAGGTCCGGAGAAGACGGCGGATGCTGAAGGATTCCTTATTCGAGCTCTTAGAGTCTGCGGCTTTGACGACTTGTGCAACATGACGTTGTTGTGAAGGAGTAGGGTTTGACCATGTCGATCAGGTCTTTTCAGTCGAATAGCCTCATTCACGCGGTGTAGCTGGTCAATGTAGAGCTCCTTGTTGACTGTGCATCAAGAGGTCCTTAGAAACTGGCTCAACAACCTCTTTGACAACAGACCAGGCAAGTTTTGGCGGAACGGCATCAACAAATGGGTCGAGAGGTGGGAAGAGGTTGTAAACAGCAACGGCGAATATATAATTGATTAATTTATTGATATAATTATTGTTTTTTTGTTAAATAAAAGTGTCTTTAGTGAAAACCCTATAAACTTATTTCCCACCCTAATAGATCTTGTAGGTTATGTTTACAGTCAGTTTTTTTTTATATATATAATCCAGACTTGACCAATTTCTTATTATTTTCTCAGTTGGAGCCAGTCAGCTTTTCTGCAGCCCTGTTTACATGTTCTTTAGGACTTAGTTTGTGTATTTTATAGCAACGCCGACATCGTTTTTTGAGCAATAACTAACCAACAAATTTACGAAAATTAAACAACAAAAATTCCACATACTTAGAAGCTTTTCACAAAAATTCGAAGTTCAAGCGATTCAATCGTAAAGGTAGATGTCAGTGCCGTTGGTCCACAAGATGCTGATGTGGTGTTCAGCTCGCGCCATTCACTTCTTTTAGAGTGAAATGAGTCAGCACATGATTGACAATACAAATTATCTGTTATTGGGTGGTTATAATGGGTAATGCAATTTAATTGAAAGATAACACAGAAACTACTCCCATGTGTAATTGGCACGCTAATCTTAAAATTAATGCATTACACTTTTATATCGACTAGTAATAATTAAATAAATAACTGGATGATTAAATTTTTCTAATTATATATGAGAGATAATTGTTAATTATATACACTATTAATATTTCTTGTACAAATATAATTCTTGGTCAGTATATGAGTAACAAGATAGGCAGTTTACAAATATTAAAGCAGGAAAAAAATCATAGAGCCAACCATCGGGATGTTTGGCAGGTGGCGCCACTGGCAAAAAAAAGAAAATCGACTGCGTCAAATATTATTTTAAACAAATTTAGAAATTTTAGGGTTAAGTGGGAAGAACCGATCTAGGCCAGTGACAATTTTCCATGTTCTGTGGACCATAATACTCAATAGCATGGATTTAGGTATTATTGATGTAAATTTTGCCATATGTAGCCGAAAGGCCAGATATCTGATATAACTCGTGAGAGTTGGCACATTGCCAAATTCTTTCTTATTAATTTATTGTGGATGTAGGGTTTTGCTTTGAATTCGTTTGTCACTCAACGGTCATTCTTTGCACACGAAGGCTAATTAGACCGGGACCTACGGCATAAAGTGGATTCCGAACCACTACAAACATCCATGCCCAAGGTGGGATTCGAACCCATGAACTGTTGAACCAAAGGCAAGAGCGCTAACCATTTGACTGCCAGCTCGGCCTGAATTCGTATTTACTGAAATCTACGCAACAGTAATATTCGTTTAATAACGTTCGGCAAAACAACTGTTTATAAAAAATTTGCAGAAAATTACTTAATCAAAAACAAATTAATAATGTCACTCCAGTTTTCAGGCCTATTTTTTAAGAAAAAAAATTGTGCCTTATATAATGGCAAATAGGGTATATAAACATATCTGAAAATAAAAATTAACATATAGCTTATAACCAGGGATATTTGTGTCATTTTAAAATAGGAACGCTGATTGATCATATCACAATTATTTTTATTATTAGAGAGTTATCTTGTAGAAATATATATCATTAATTTATGCACACTGTTATCTTTCTTTGTAATTTTGTTTTTGTTTGATTTCCATTCTGCTAAAGCCAGACTTCCAATGCTTATTTTAAAGTAATAATTGTTTCTCCTCTTTCAGTAAAGGAAATATTTCTCATTTTATTGCTTTTTGAAAAAGTTAGTTTTATCGAAATAAAAACAACTTTTTCTATCATTTGAAATAATTAAATATTATAATTATAATAATCAAATATTACGTAACATTTTCTTCCGTTACATCATTGTGTATATTTAGTATTAATTCTATTTCACATATAAATTATTTAAAAATGGAATAGCAATTGAACAATATGGACTTAAAAAGGATGCCCTCAAATAATGCGTTTACATTTCTTAATTCATAAATTTTTGTCATGCACTATTATTTTCAATTGGTACATTCAACAACCTCTTCACAAAAGTGTTTTATTAAAACAGCTGGAAAAGCCCAGATGTCATCTTCCTTCTATTTGAAATTCATCCTATAAATCACATTGGGTAAAACATTCAAAGCATCTATTCATCCAGAAGATAATGCAAATATTTCTAATGGAATTCTATTTATGGACTTTCTAGGAGCTGTTTTAGCTTAGTCGGGAGAGCGATGTTCTCGTGACTCAAAGGATATGAGTTCGGTTCTGGGGTCGGCTAAAGATGACCGTGTTTACTAATGGCGACTGGGACACGTCAGATATGTCCAGGTCGAAAAGTCTCTTCAAGTTCCCATCCAAATCAATACCTCTAGAGTTGGCACACCAAGGTCTAGAAATTTCTACTTGGTGATTGTTTCGAAAATAGAAAATCCACTTCTAGCTTGTAGTGCTGCCATCTAGTGTCTTCTGTAAGAGGGAGAAATGAACTCTGACAAGGAGCTGTGTACTCGCAGTCAGGCGCAGCAAACGTCAGGATTGAGCTTGATTGGATTTGGGCTTGGTACAAAATGCTGAATAAATAGTAGTTCTAGTGTCTTAGTCTCCAAATACCTGTGTACTAAGGCGAGACAAGACAGAAAAAACTAATTATTGATTATCATCCCTTTATTTTATTTTCGCTTTTAAATTAAAAATTCCATTTCTTGAGATGCAGCTTTTTCTGTAAATTCGTAAGCATGAGCTGTGTGAAAAGATTATTAATATATTATTAGGGTTATTACTTAACAAGTTGAAATGATTAAGATAGTTTATATTAAACAATTATTATTCCATTTAGATAATTTTTTTCAATCTGGATTTAAAGATTTCATTGAAATGTCAAAATTTTAAGCTTTCAATCAAAACCTTACGATTTTTAACTATAACTTTAATCATTTAGAATGCAAAGTAGCATATGAAGTTTCGTATCTTTAGCCATATTTTTTCTTGTAATTAATATAAAAATATTGCCACACTACATATAGGAAAATAAAACTTTTTAAAAAATAAAAAGTTGGATTTTTATGTAATATTTATTTACTGCACCAAGCAAAGCAATAATAATGTTACTATAATTAAATGAATGAATCGTTGAAAAAATGACATTTATGGACTTGAGTCAAAGACAATTTTAAACACAGGGAAATATTAATTGGATAATGGTCGAAATTTCTTCGAAGTAAAATGATACTTATGAGGGTGGCGAGTCAGGTATTGAGATTCTTCTGCTCACTCCCTGTTTCTAAATTATGAAGACTCCCACGCAGCAGCTTCCATCCAACTGGTAGAGACAGACTCAGATTTAGGTACGAGAAAGTATTCCTATGCGCACACCCAGTATGCGCACATCCATTACTTCTAAATACTAATCACAAAACATGAGATACTTTTTTTATAAAATAAACGGAAGGCATTCTATAATTGCAATCTAAAGTTATTCATCTCATTTTTACATTACTTTAATAAATTAAAAATGATTAAAAATGTATTATTTGTGCGGAATCAACATTCAAATGACAAAAATTTCACTTATCAACATTCAAGTGTTTTCAAAATTGGTTGCATTCACAAACTGGAAAATAACAATTTCATGAGATAATGTGGCTCATATTTTGGCTCATGAAATAAGAACTGTGAGCCTGAATGGTGTTGTTGCTTCCCTGTACCAATCCCTGAGTTGAGTTCTACCTCTAAGATAGAAGTAGCCGGGTGGAGTCTTTGTGATTTTGAAGCAAGGGCCAAGCAGAAGACCATCTATATTGGGCCTGCGAACCTCAGAGGTATCATTTCACTTGGAATACATTGCGACACGTCCAGTTTTAAGGTGTCCAACCTACTGTTAGCGAACACTATGGATCTTAGGTTAAACCGAGACTAGAACTCAATACCTTCCAATAAGGAGAGCCCTAACCCTAACCCCCTGGTGGGATTCCTAACCCACCAGGCCACCGCAGATCTATTGAATCATTGATGTCATAGCCACTTTCAATGAACATTGGAGGACATTGCGACCACTTTCAGTGGCTGGGATAGTTGAAAAGTTGCTGTAGCACCAGCATGCTTCATATGTACCTCTCTCTGAGTTGACCTCTTGCAGTTAGATAAAAGCAGCCTGTTGAAGTCTTCGTGATTTTAAAGAAGAGACCAAGCAGAAGACACCCAATACTTTGTTCGCCACCTCTAGATCTATCATTTTACTTGGAGGACATTGCAACCACGACCTATTTAACGTGTTCCATTCGCCTTTAACGAAGATGACGGATCTTCGGTTAAGCCGGGATTCGAGCTTACTACCTTCCGATAAGGAAAGAGATACCCAAACCAACCAGGCCACCGCAGACGAATAGTTGAAACGTAAGACCCACTTCATGAGGGCCTTCATACTCTGAACTTCACTCACTTAAATTCCATTGCTAGGCATTCATTTTTCTTGTGTGACAACAATTCATCTGAGCCCCTGCACATTTCATGATTTAAACTGCAGCAAATCTAATCCTTAAATCTGATTTCGTGACACACAAAATACCTCTTCTTCAAAGTTAAATGACTTAATCTAATTTAAATGTTAGTAATCGAGGATTGGCAAAAAATGACCATATTCTTTTTTAAAATGGCATTTCGAATGAGTGCTTGAGATTTTATACTTGTTCAGATGAAAACACTCAAGGAGTAAAACTTAAGAAACTTATCTGGATTATCAAAACGTTGATTTATGAGATTGTCATCCACCATGATGACCATTCTTCAACTGACAGGGTTGTACATTTCCAAAAATATCTCTCAAATGTTAAAAATTCGAAGGGCACAGTCACATCTAATCACGGTTAAACAAAGATCTGTCGGGTTCACTAAAGGCGGCAGATGGCACGCCAATGCATATTTGCAATTGCGAAAGTAAACGTGGAAGCAGAAAAACAGTCCAGGGTAAGTAAATTAATTTCATTTGAAAGATTTTCTTCTTGTTATTTTAATTTTGAATTTTTTCGATAACATTAATAGCAATAAAAAAATTCAAATCAAAAGTGAATTCGTATGAAATTTTTTAAAATTTGTAACGCCTAAAATAATATTGTTTAAATTAAAATTTTTATAGAAAGATAAAGTAATCATTTATTTTTTCAATTTATTAATAACAAGAAAATGTTTAGGGTTAAAAATAAATGAGTAATATAAATTCATAGCTATTTGGAAATTATTTTCCGAAAGCATCTTAACGATCATATCAAATAGAAAATGTATTATTTGTGTAAAGAAAGACTATCATTTCTTTGTTGCATATATATCAGTTTTCTTATATTTAAATTTCACTTCCAGATGTGTGAACTGCATTTCAAACCAAGTGATATTTTAAGAACGAATGAACCTTTCGTAGGAGGGGGGTGGAAGAAGGATAGTCGTGAGCCTACTATATCGGAAACTGGATCCTAATGTTGTACCTTGAATGTTTAATGGATGGCTAAAATATTTTAAAATTGAAGCATGTCATCGAGAAGATCCCTCAATTAAGCAGAAAAGACGAAAAAAGACTCAACTGTGTGAAGCAATAGCTTTAAGTAAAAAGAGTGGTTTGTGTGGAAGATAAACAAATTTGCAAATTTAGATGAAGCGGAGAATTGCTTGAAAAACATAGACATTTCTAATATTTGGACCTTAGTCAATAGAAAAAGCATATTTATATTTTTAAATATTGACTGCAATTCACATTCAAATTTATGTACTTCTGTGGTTATTGATGAAAATCTAATTATAAATGGTTTTATTAAAAGTGTGCCAAAAAAGTAAGTATTCTTTACAATTTCAAATTAATAATATTATAGATATTAGTAATATAGTATACAAAATATCATGCATTATTAAATTAAATGAAAATTATGAGGATTATGAAACAAATTTGTATCATTTAATTGATAATATTTTATTCTATTTGCCGGAAAATACTGTAAATAAATAGCAGAGAGATGTTTTATATTTTGTAACGGAACACATTTCATTCTTAAAATCTTATCAACTCGTCGTCAATTCAGTCCCAATTTTTTAGTTTATGTACCTTATTACACTCTATTTTATCTCATGCATACAGATTTTTATAGAAATGTTCTTATTAAATTTTACCGCTTGCAAATACAACAAAGTCGATTAAGTTCAAATTATAATTTAAATCCACAAATTGAACAAACAGGTAAAAACGTGCTTCCCTATTATAGATAAATATTTATTTCTATAATTCCTATTGCAGATAAATAAATATTTATTTCTGGAAAAAAGATATTAAAGTTGTGTTATTAATCAATGAGATCCACACATATAAAGCCATATTTAGATTGCAAAGGTGGTCCTCCATTAGGTATATCTAATAATATTATAATTGGACAACAACTGGATATGTATTTACTGTGGAAAGTATTACTTTCAGGTATAAAGGTCTGGCGCACATTTTTCCAATCGTAAAATAACAGCTGAATTTTTATTTTAAACATGCTGCTGAAGAGGTAAAATTGATCATAGTCACATCATGTATAAATATATTTCTTGAAAATTATTGTAAAAAAAAATTAATGACTCTGAAGTGATTAATACTCAATCTAGACAGAAAGTTCATAATTTACATGATTAAAAAAATTTTTTTAATGTAATTTGAATCAGAAATTATATCTAATATCTTTATTTCCTTTTAAAACTAAAGTAATTTTAAAAATAAGTTTTAAATATAATCAAATAGTTTATTTTTATCCATTATTATGAATGCATTAAAATAAATTGAATAAAAATGTAGTATAATTTAATAATTTTGGTCTAACATGTATTAATAATTTTAATTATATATTATAATATATATTAAAATAACTTAACTTTTGTATTCTAATAGGCAAAATTATATGTAATCTTTTCTCTCTCTCTCTCTCACACACACACACACACACTTTGCTGAAAAATAATTTCTTATGTAGATTTTATATATTAATAATAACCACAGATAAATATTTCCTTTGAAAATACACAAATGAAAAACTTAAAATAGAATATTTAATAAAACTTCATCGACTTGATCTTAATATAGAGTAGAAAATTTGTTATTCACAATTGTAAGCTATACTTGAATATATTGCAATATATATATTTCTTACATATATAGTTGCTATTGACATTTTAATATTCTTCGTGGAACACAATATTAAAATTAATTTAAAGGTATTAAATTGATCGATTGGAATTTTTTATACAACATAAAATCAGTTCCATAGAAATGTTTTGTTCTTGAACGAACGGTTGATTTAAACCACCGCCTCATGACGTCACAAGGGAGTTTAGATACAGAGGGTGATGGTTGTGAATGGTTGCCTACTCAATAAACTCTAGGGATGAGACCTTGTTACTTTTCTTGTACTTGGTATGTACTGAGATGAATTACTTTTAAAGTAACAAGTATTTTACCGATTACATTTTGCTTTAACATTAGAAGTTGGAAAGGAAATAAAAGATCACCGATAAAACATTTCCATTTTATGAAGGACGTGGGGGTAAGTATTGCATTAAAAATTGCAAAACACAAACACTTTGCTGAAAAATAATTTTTTATGAAGATTTTATACGAGGGTCACTCTGAAATTTTTGAGATACAACTAGGATTATAAAATTATACTTACAAAATTTTAGGTGTATTCAAAGTGGTCTCCTCCAGCATCAATGCACTTTTGTAGACGAATTTTTCACAGATTAAATGCCTCAAGCCATTCATTTCTTCGAATAGATGAAAAAAATGCATTTATAGCCACATCAATCTCTTCTTCTGAATGAAAACGACGTCCACGTAAGTTCTTTTTTAGATTAAAGAATAACCAAAAGTCGCCCCCTTTACAGGAGCCTTAGGGAAGAGCGTGACGTCACTGGCTGGCATTTTCTATGCTAGCTTGTGTCTGATCGCAGCTTTCTCATTCATTTTGGCTTGTTTAATGTTAATGTTTTCATTTTAAGCAAGAGTATTTTTTAAAGAGGAAAACATGACATCGTGTGCTGTTGCTACGTGTTCAAATATGTATCGAAATACAAGAGGAAAACACATAATATTTCATCGATTTCCAAAAGAAAATCAAATGCTTTCAAAGGAATGGGTGCAAAGATGTCGAAGAAGTGACAAATTCAACATCAAGAATGTTAGAGTGTGCAGTGAGCATTTTGATTTGAATGAATATATGGACGACATGCAAAATAGACTACTTGGTTTGCCAGAGAGAAAAATATTAAAACCGACGGCTCTGCCTAATCTTAAGTTACCGGCTTTAAGCATAATTCAAAATACTCCAAGAGAACAGAGACAAACGAAAAGAAGATTAGTAGAAGCTATTGAAAGAATTGAGTGCGTGAGTCCACATAAATTATGTGATGCAGAAAATCAGTGTGATGGTGATATTAAGTGCCTTAAATGCAATGAATATTTAAAAAATACAGAAGAATTGAAAAAAAGAATATTATGCGCAGAAAATACAGTGAAATTCATTAAAAATGAGCAAAAAAGAAATCGAACTTCTACAACAAGAATAATTAAACGATTGAAATCAAATAAAAAATTGCTTTTAAATGAAATACAAAAATTAAAAACGAAAATAAAATTACTTCAAAAGGCGAACATTAAACTTGGGAAGATAGGGATAAATAATTTATTCCCTTATAAGTGTGAAGATGAAGAAAATAAATAAGAACTAAATGGTCATCTGACACTATTTCAAAATGTATTTTGATTCGGTCATTATCTTCAAAATCTTACGATTTTTGGCGAAATACAATGGGATTAAATATGCCAAGTGCAAGTACTTTGAAAAGGTGGTGTTCCAAATTTAGTTGCATGCCTGGAATTCTTAAAGATGTAATGTTATTGATGAAAAAAATTGCGAAACTTTGAGTGATATAGAAAAGATTTGTTCTTTGAGCTTTGACGAAATGCACATAGATTCGAAATTGTGTTACGACTCTTCATTGGATGAAATATTAGGCCCATTTGGTAAAGTTCTAGTTATTTTATTGAGAGGATTAATTTTCCCGTGGAAACAGACAATATTTTTTGATTTCGACTGTAAAATGAATAGAAAACTTTTATTTTCTGTAATAGAAGAAGTCGAATTCACTGGTGTTCAAGTTCGAGCAATAGTTTCAGATCTTGGCGGGTGTCCTTATGGAAAGAAATCGAAATATCTATAGACAAATCGTTTTTTCTTCATCCTTCAAAAGATTCAAGGAAAATATGGGTTTTCGCTGATATGCCTCATTATATCAAGTTATTGAGGAACCATTTTTTAGATAGTGGTTTAGTTTTTCGTGACGCTACAATTATAAATTCTAGAATATTATAGAGACATTGAATAAAGATATCGGGGAAATAAAAATTTGCCATAAACTGAAGCCCCAATTTCTAACTGTTAAAGTAAATGAAAGACAAAAGGTTACACCTGCAAAGGCTTTATTTTCGGAAACTACTACTAAAGCTATAATACATTTCACTGGAAAAACTAAAGCGGCTGCATTTTTTTCATTAATCGATAATTTATTTGATATTATGAACAGCTCCGTACCAATATTTCCCAGTAACAAGCCTTTAAAAGCTGCTTTTGGAGTGCAAAAATACTTTGATACTCAAAAAGAAACTTTAAACGCAATCAAGGAGGAAGTTTTCAATTTACGTGTATTTGGTAAAAAATCGGTTTTGCCTTTTCAGAAAGGGATTATTGTTTCAATTCATTCTCTTTATGGATTATATGAAGACTTAAAATCTATAAATTAGAGGTCTCGGGAGATTCAATGACCATCCTTCTCCATCTGAAGTAATTATTCGCTTAAAAAAATATTGCTCGCCAATAAATTACCTAATTTGTCACCGAAAGTAAACTCTTTAGAAAATGGACCAGACGTTTATTTAACAAGTGAAATGTTAGACTCTGCATTTAATGTAAAAGAACGTCAAGAAATTATCAATTATTTTGATTATCAAGATGATGAATTAAATCGTGAATTCTTAATTAATCCCTTACCTTTATCTTGGGAAAATGAACTTGCCTCTTCCAATCAAAATTGTGATATATCTTATTTGGAAAAGAAGCTATGGTTTGTGTGGCAGGTTATATTGCTTATAAAATTAAAGATAATTCACTTGGAACTTGGAATATATATCAAGAAATTCAGTCGGTATGCCCAATCATTCCGAATGGATTAATTTAATTTCTGCTGGGGGACTTACTGTTACAACAAAAGCATGGATGGAAACTATGAAACAAATGGACATAATGCTTCGCAAATTTCATGGCAACACATTTTCTAAAGGGAAAAATGTCATAGCAACATTAATAAATGAAACAGAGTCTTCTTTTCCTACTGTAAATCGAAAGGCAATTAAACTTTTTTGTCGCTTGAGAACATTTATACGAATTAGGTATTTGAATAGAAATGCAGCGATCGTATCTCATAATAAAGCTCAACAGAAAAACAAGAAATGGGTCAATAGTCAAAAAATCAAGATAAGCTGAAGCTAATAGGTAAATATATTTTTATATTGGTTATACAATTTTAACTTAATTTCAATATTAATAATAATTTTTTTGGGTTTATTAGATAATAATTGCAAATTTACTAAATATTTGAGAGGCATTTGTAGTTTTTTTCACTCTGATTAAAAACAAAATGAACTTAAAAATAAAAAGTAAGTAGTTTGCTTAGAAATTCCAGGCAGCTTATTCTCCTTGGATGCCTGACTACTTCATCAACGGCTATTTCCGGTGACAGTTTTGGGGAGCATTTGAGCCATCCCTTCTCTTTCCTTAGCCCTGATAAACGGGTCCCTATTTCATGTGTGTACTGAGGAAGTCGGACTCTACACCAAAATAGGGTTCAGTTGGAAAAGTGGAGCAGCGCACCCCATAATGCCAGCCTGGCTGCCACACGACAACAACAACAATTGCATATCATGCCTCTATCTTACGATAGATGGGGCCATGAACTTACTTGAACAAATTGAATAATTATAATAATCATTTCATAATGTACACAGTTAAGCAAATATAACATAGCAATACTATCCTCTGAAATGCGCCCTGCCTCTCTCTTTCTCTTTTAATCCCTGCTAACAGATGAAGAATGTAAATACATAATGGTAAATTGTTTATTCATTTTAATCCATATTCTTGTAAATAGCTGAATAATTGTTGTTGTTACTAAAGACACTTGGACAAGCCAAGCTCGCTATGCCTTGGCTATGCGAATTGAAGTCAATTGGAAGCATCTTTCGTTTTAATCAAAGCACCATGAAGGTGAAAGTACGACTTTGCTTTACACACATGAAATAGGGACCCGTTTATAGGGTAGGGAACCATTTACAACCCATTCATACAAGGAAAGGATAAACGCAGGATAGATAGAGAGAGAAAGTACATCCATGCCTGAACCGGGATTCAAACCCAGGACCTCCTTATCCGCATTCAGGCACGCTGGCCACTAGACAAGTTGGTCGGCTGAATTATTGTAAACACGAAAATGTGTAATTCACAGAATGTTCTTCAAATGTAAGATTTGTTATATCAAGAATCTGTGCTGGAATGTCAGCTTATTGATGTAAAATAACTTTTGATGATTCATAAAGTACAACCCGTCATCGCTCTGATCACCAGCCTGTCTTCCGGCAAGAGACCCCTCCCCCAGTTGCTATGGAAACGAAAATAATTTTTTACTCCGTCACTCCTCTTATGAGACAGTGACAAAGTTAAACAAACCCCAATAAAAATACCCCCTCCAGGTAATCAATAAATAAATAATGATATAAATTAATAATGATTAAAATAAATTTACTAGTAAATATATAAATATAATTAACTATTTAATTAAAATTAGACATGAAATACATTTAAGATAATTTGCATTAGGAAACCAAGATCCAGCAGGAGATAGTGCATGGACACAGGGGCTCCCCTTAGGGCAAAACCTTCGCTCTTTATGTGAAACTGAGGACGACAGAAATACTGATTTGAATTATATTCTAAATGTAAAAGTGTAAAGTTTTAACTGTAAAAATTTTTAACCAGTTTTTCCCGCTGACTTTTTTTAGTATAAATTAAATGTATTTATAATTCCTTAATAGTTTGAAGTTATGAGGAGGAATCTTCTTCACATTTGACAACATCCGTTTGCTCACATCATTCATTACAAAGCGAGTTATTTCCATTTAAGCACTTTTTAAGAATGCGAAACTTTCTCATCAACAATGAGCCGCACATCCTCAGACTATTTCAGAGTTTTCTCGTTTTGAGGACTGATTCACCATGTGGAAGTCTATCAACATTTTTCACTCGCTTAAATCAACATATGTTTGTAGTTTACTCTGTGAATGTTGTGCTCAAATATTTTCATCTGTCATAATTGTATCACGCTGAATATAAAGTTATTTTCAAATGATTTCAGAATTTGCTTTCTAAAAATTTAATATAATTATAAATGATTCTTATATTTGAAAATTTAAAAATTGCAAGAAAATATAATAGCAAACATTTTCCTGAATCTACTAATATTTGTAAATTTAGCTGCCGTTGTGTTAGTTATAATTTTTTTCTGTTTACACTATATCTATACTTGATGGAATGAACACACGTGACTTCGTTGAAAAAGTTAAAGCTTGAGAAATCAATAACATTTGAGATATTTAATTTTTAGATATTAATATTATGTTTAAAAATGCATTTACAAAATATCAAATATTTGTGCAATAGCGAATCATTCTGAGAACAAATTTTTATGCTACAAATTTTAAGTAATTTGAATAAAATTGAATGTGAATTTACAATTGAATCAGTGCGATATAATATCAAGCTGAAATGAATCCACAAATACGCTTAGTAAATTCATTTAAGTTTAAAAATGAATGAAGCTATTGACTTTTTACTTAACTGTAGGAAAGCTAAATAAGATTAGAAATTTATATGAATATTTATTTTGAAATCATCAAAGAAATAATTCCTCACTAATACGCATACAGGATCATGTTAAATGAAGTAAATTTCAATGTTAAATTTTGAAAATAATCTTAATAAGCATGGTTTGCTTTGAGGTAATGACTAAACATTTCTGGAAAAGTAGTAAAAAACTACAAGACGGAAAATAAATTAGAATATCAAGAAGAATGTTTTATCTTTTATGTTATTTAATTACCGTTATATCTCCAGGTGTTTAGGACAATTTTTATTTTACTATATCATTTCCACAGGAACTCAACACATATTATTTCTCCACTGCATTGTATACCAAAATATTAATTCAATCAAATGATCCTATATTTATATTCAAAGAACATTTTTAATCATAATTTAAAAATAACTGGTTTATCTACTGATAGTGTTTAAATATTCTGCCTAAATTTAAATGAATACATGATTTAATTTAGATATCAAGCAAATACAAAATATCCGAATGCAAAGTGATATTATAGACCACTAAATATAGCCCCAATCCCTCTTCATGCAACTACCAGCTTTGCAAAAAATTTGGAGGAAAAAAGAAATATTATATTAAAGATTACAAGATATTTTTAAGTAAATCATGACCATTTACTAAAGAATAAGAACTATTAACCATATCTACAACGAGTAAGCTAGATTCAAGTAATTTACCTTCTTGGAAAAAACAGGCTGCAAATGAAATTTTTTTTAACTGTGACTTAAAAATGTTTCAAAATAATTCATCATTTATAAGTAATATACAAAAAAGAAATATTTGTTCAAAACATTAACGAACAGGATTAAAATGATTTTACGTTTTTAAGTTTAATTGTGTTAATTTGAATTAATATTAACAAAATATCGATCGCATTACTCCTTTTTTATTTTTTAACAAAATTGCTGATAAAAATTGACAGCCCTGAAAGATCAAGATGTACAAAAAATTTATTTCCCTTTTTATCAACATTATCAAGAGAAGTCCTGAAATGGGTTGATGTTTAACAGATTAAGTGAAATTTTCCTTTCTAACATCTAATTTAGATTAATCTGATTTGATTAAAATAATATTTAGAGACTGCGTACTAATTAAATCATTAGTATTAACGATAATATTTAGGTATAATGAAACAAGTGAAATAAAATTTTCTAAGTTGCTTTGTTTATAAAAATAAAATATAGCTTTTCCAATTGAATCATATTTTGGTGTGGAGTCCGACTTCTTCAGTACACAGATTCCATAGGGACCCGTTTATAGGGTAGGCAACCATTCACACCTCATTCATACAAGGAAAGGACAAAGACAGGATAGATAGGGAGAGAAAGTACATCTATGCCCGAACCGGGATTCGAACCTATCCGCAGTCAGTTACGCTGACCACTAGACAAGTTGGGCGGCAATGTAGCTCTTGAAACGTAGATAAGAAAAAGTAACTTATTTTTTATTTCCTGTTTCACAAAATCTTAAATTTTTTCTATTCATACTTTAAGAGGGTTTTAGAGAGTTTTCTATACAAAATTCTTCCTTGTTCACTCAATATTGTAAAAAAAAGAATATTATAAATTTCTCAATGTTCTATAACAATTTCTACAATATTATAAAATAGTTTGATAAGCAAAATTTTATTATCATGCTGTTTTTTATTCTACAATATTTGTAGCTATTTTATAAAATATTCGATCCTGTTTACTTAATCATTACTGATTACAAGCTATTTATGTATTAAGAAGTTAATGAACAGTCACTATGTATGTATTGAGCTCAACGTTGTAACGTATTTTCCGTCTTCACGGAAATTACATTTACTGAAACTTAAAGCATTCATCTCTTCCTCAAATATTATATGGATTAAAAATCCTAGAATATTTTAAGCTATACAATTTTGTAATTCCTTAAATTCAGATGTAGCACAAGCTATATATCATTATGATTAATAGTAAGTGTGTGAAGGTTGTTTCTAGAGATAAATGCTTACACGCACAAAAGAATCTTTGATTACTTTTTAACTAATCTATTTTTCAAAATAAAGAATAAAAAATAGCATCGCATAGAATATACAAGCTAATTTTCTTTTAACAAACAACAGTAGAGATAAATAACGATTTTCTTTACTCTTGCAAGATTTTCGAGACAGTTTATGAAGTTTACATTAGAAGACAAAATTCTTCTCACTTTCAAATAACATTTTTGAATCTTTAATAATGAGTCACTTCTTTAGTCAAAAATTAAATCTTTTAAGGATAAATTTTGTTTAAGGACTAAGATCAAATGAAAATATTTTGATAACTTCACTATGTTTTAAGAAGAACAAGGTTATTTCTATTATGTATCAATTAATTAATCAAATGCTGTACAGTGATATTTTGCGTATGATAGCTAAAATTAATTGAATCCGTAATTTAAAACTGATATTAAAAAATTACAATATATCCACGTGCGCAGTAGGTTTGTAACTCATAAATTATAACTATTCTCCTCACTGACCACACTGCTATTAGTTTTTGGTAGAAAATTAGATGGGACATGAAAATATATTATGTGCTGCCTTACAAAATGTTTGATAGTCTGGTTGGTTGCTCAATGATCATTCCAAATCCCAACATTCACGCCAAAGGGGGATACAAACTAACGAACTGTTGAACAGGAGACTATAGCTACAGCACGTGACATTAAATACATAATATATATATATATATATATATATATATATATATATATATATATATATATATATATATATATATATATATATATATATATATATATATATATATATATATATATATATATATATATATATATATATATATATATATATATATATATATATATATATATATATATATATATATATATATATATATATATATATATATATATATATATATATATATATATATATATATATATATATATATATATATATATATATATATATATATATATATATATATATATATATATATATATATATATATATATATATATATATATATATATATATATATATATATATATATATATATATATATATATATATATATATATATATATATATATATATATATATATATATATATATATATATATATATATATATATATATATATATATATATATATATATATATATATATATATATATATATATATATATATATATATATATATATATATATATATATATATATATATATATATATATATATATATATATATATATATATATATATATATATATATATATATATATATATATATATATATATATATATATATATATATATATATATATATATATATACATATATATATATATATATATATATATATATATATATATATATATATATATATATATATATATATATATATATATATATATATATATATATATATATATATATATATATATATATATATATATATATATATATATATATATATATATATATATATATATATATATATATATATATATATATATATATATATATATATATATATATATATATATATATATATATATATATATATATATATACTATATATATATATATATATATACATATATACATATATATATATATATATACATATATATATATATATATATACATATATATATATATATATATATATATATATATATATATATATATATATATATATATATATATATATATATATATATATATATATATATATGTATTTATATATATATATATATAGCTACATTTTGATAAAATTCTTTCTTTGTATTGAGAGAATGGATACTCTAAATTAAGATTTAGTTATATAATTTAAAATGATGGTAAGAAAGAATAAAAATTTGCATTTTTAATATGTTTCTTACAATTCCCGTGAAATGGGAAATTTCCTTAATCATGTAAAATATATTAGTTTACACATTTTTAATGTTTACTTCTTTTTTCTTCAATATGTAATATGATTGCTATAGTTTATGGTTTTCCATGTTTGAATGTAAAACTATAAAAACTATATCAATCATATTTCATGTTTATGTGTATTAAAATAAATTTAATGTTTTTATGTTTTTAATTTATGAAAGATACTGTATGCCATGTTGCCATGTCACACACAATGCCATGTTTTTTATGAGTCTTAAAACAAAATTTTAACAATTCAATTCTAATATTAATATAAGAATTACAATTTTCAGTGACATGTTTCTATTACGAGAAATCGGCTTTTTCAAGGTAGTAAATAAAAAATACATTTAACAACTAATAACATTAATTTATGGCTTATCATTGTAGAAATTTGGCAAAAATTTCGTGTTAATTATTTTGTGCTTTCAAAAATTCAAAAATACATATTTTGAAAATATCTATTAATTTAGTCAATGATATTTAAAAACATTTAATTGATCTAATCAAATTTTGCTCTTTATTTTTATTTTATAATGATAGACTAAAAATCAAATTTAATTATTATGTTCATAAAAATACTTTTTTTTTCAGTATTCTTTGATTGAATTTAGCATTTCATTTCACATATTTCGCACATATTTCGTAGCATTTATATTTCACTGAAGGAGAAAAGTTACAAAAAAATTTATGTGCGTGTAAAAATGTGAAAGTAATAAAATATTTTACTTCAAATATCTAATTACTAGAAGATTATTATTAAAACAATAAAGTGAGTTATAAGAATTTTAAAAGCAATGAAAATTTTGTGTGTGTCAAATATTTTTTTCAGTAATATTTCTTACAAATACATTACAAGATTCCATATATGTGATTTCTAACTCATTCATATTAAAAGAACAAAAATGTTAATTTACGATAAATTGTAAAATTTTCTCAAATTTTTAGAAGGAAAAAAAGCAATTTTCTAATCCTTATATATATAAATTCGTTATTGTACTGTATATATCATTTTTTTCAACTTAGTTCAACTAATTATAATATATTGAATGACATTTTATATTCTTACCTTTATACTTTTAATCTTAAACGTTAAATTAATCAATTTTCAAGAGACTGAATTAATAATTATGCTTATAAGGATTTCAAAAACTGCTAATAAATTTAATCTAGAATATTTAAATTAAAAGTTGAATTAGAAATATATATCTTTAAAGTGCAAATTTAAATGACAAAGAAATTAAAATGCTTAAAAGAATTTTTTTTGTATTTAATAAAACACAATTTTTATTGATGAAAAATATAAAATGGGAGTGAAAGCATGTATCAATAAAATATATTCCAATAGTAAATTACATTACTGCTTAATTAAAAAAAACTTATAAGTGCTTATTAGGATTTTTAATCAAAAATGTTTTTTGAAAATATTATTCAATGGCAATTATAATTTTTAATCATACCATACCTGCGCTTTTTATACTTGATAGATAAATACTTGTTAAAGTATATTTTTATTAACCTCTTACATTTTGTGTGAAAAAAATATATCTTTGCTTTTGAGATTCTTTTTATAGGATTTTAAACCAGAAAATAATGTTAATGCTAAATGAATGCAAAAAGTAAATTTATATCAAATATTTATAAATAATATATAAATAATATATATTTATATTATATATATATATATATTTAATATATATGTAATATAAATTAATAATATATATTTAATATATTAATTAATAATATATATTTAATAAATATTTATAAATAATATATAAATAATATATAATAAATATTGATAAATAAAATTATATTTTTATTAACCTCTTACATTTTGTGTGAAAAAAATATATCTTTGCTTTTGAGATACTTTTTGAAGGATTTTAAACCAGAAAATAAGGTTAATGCTAAATGAATGCAAAAAGTAAATTTATATCAAATGCTACGTAAAATGCAGAATACGTTATGATATTTTCTTTTAAAAGAATGCATATATTATCCATATTTGTATATATGTAAATGAGGTCCACGTTTGCAGGTATGGATGAGAGGTCCACAGTTGCAGGTGTCTTTCAGGGCTAAGAAAAGAGATTTCCCTAGCCCTGCCCGTTTATAGGGTAAGCAACCAATCACTCCACATTTATACAAGGAAAGGACAGACAGGATAGATAGAGAGAGAAAGTACATCCATTCGCGAACCGGGAATCAAACCCAGGACCTCCCTATCCGCAGACAGACACGCTGACCACTAGACAAGTTGGGGAGCATGAGATGCAATTAGTTTAGTAATATTGACATTAAAGTTTTATAATTTATTTTACATTCTGAGCATTTCAGCGATAAAAAAATAATTTGTTAGTCGGGTCTTCTATTTCTTAACGTCCTTTTTAACAGTTCATATTATTTGCATTAACCCAGTGTCTTTCCTGATGAAATCAATAATTTCGATAATTGTTTTAAATAATGATGAGAATTCGCTGCTGTTGTTCCTGGCACTTCCCACTGATTCATTGGGGATTGTTACGGTTTCGGTATCATTAATTACAGTTTTGGTTTCGTTATTGATTGTGACATTTTTTGTTTGTTTATTTGCCAAAACAGTGGCGCATGCTGTGGATGGAGTCGTAGTTTTTAGAGTGGGGAAATTTTTGCTATTATAAGGTTTATTTCAGTTCTGTTTACCTCAGGTTTATTTATTATTTTTGCTTTAGTTATTTGTTTATTTCTTGATTAGGGCGCTTTAGGGCATCCCCTATAACTGGCTGGATGCGGGCGTATACAATTGCAACAGCTGCTCAATTTTTCCGTCGGTATTAGTTTTATCGCAGTTTGAGGTGTGGTGCACATCCCCACATTTCACGCATCGAGCGGGCATATGGCAATAATCACTGCCATATCCAAATAAATGGCATTGTGTAATGTTGTTAAACCGTCTGTATTTTTCTGCATTGACTGCAAAGTGCAGTAGACTAGTAACCTCGTGTATGCTTTCAACATTTGCTGTTTTTTCCAGGTGGACCTGGAAAAGCAGCATTTTATCTGTCGTATCGCCCCCTTTTGTCATTTGAGCGACCTTGATTAGATTAAATTTTTTTGCAGTAAGTGCATTTTTGATGTCTTCTATTTCTGTTAATATGGGGAGTCCCTTAATTAAAATTTTGTATGTTTTTTTTTTATTGTTTGGATTTATAATCCAATATGCTACAGTTTCCTCATCTAAATACTTGGTTCCCTTCACACAAGCAGATTCGTGCAGTAGAAATATACTGGCCAGTTGATTTGGTGAAAAAGACGATGTGTTTGTTATTTGTGTGTGTGTGGAGAAAGAAACAAAATCAACAATGATTTACAAAACATGATGTAATATGGTCCCATGTATTGATCAGGATGGTGGTTTGAAAATTAAAGCAATATAAATGTTATAAACTTTATAAGTATTTTGACTGATTAAAAATACTTATAAATTAAAAAATAGGATTTATTTATAAAAAACTATATATATATATATATATATATATATATATATATATATATATATATATATATATATATATATATATATATATATATATATATATATATATATATATATATATATATATATATATATATATATATTGGATAAAATTTCTCGTGTTATCTCCCAATCTTATTGTTACAAAATACATTTTTATGCATGTACGGTATTTACATTTTTTAGCTATGAAAGCCGACCAACTTGTCTAGTGGTCAGCGTGTCTGACTACGGATAAGGAGGTCTTGGGTTCGAATCCCGGTTTGGGCATGGATGTATTTACTCTCTCTCTCTCTCTATCTATCCTGTCTTTGTCCTTTCCTTGTATGAATGACATGTGATTGGTTGCCTAAAAAATTTCCACGAGTAATCAGCGAAACCAATGGACACTTCCTGTTTGTGAATGACTCAGATACAATAGGCAGGGAAAAGGGACCACTCGTGTTTTAGTTCCCACGTGTTCCCTCAGAAATGTATTCTTCGAAATGTAATCAAGTTTGCGTACGGTCAGACAGCAAGAGAAAGGAGAATTCAAACTAAAATAACTCGGATCATACATTCGAGCACTCGAATTTCTGTGGGCTCTTGAGTCAGATATAATTACGGCTATGTCCGAAAATCATCAATACTAGAAATTGTCACCATAAAAGATTTTGGGGAAAAAATGGAAGTGTTGGTTTTTTAATAAAAAGCGTATTTGCATATTTAAGTTTTATATATTTAACACAGAAGAACAATCGAAACCTTGCTAAAGATTTTGACAGCTGTAATTTTTCTTTAAAAAATATTAAAAACATATTAAAATGGGCATTCTAATAATTAGATATTTGAAGTAAAATATTTTAATACTTTTACATTTTTCCACGCACATAAATTGTTTTGTAAATTTTCTCCTTCAGTGAAATATAAATGTTTCGAAATAGAAATGTGTAGAAATGCTAAATTCAATCAAAGAATATTGAAAAAAAAATTTTTTTATAAACATACTAATTAAATTTGCTTATTAGTCTATCATTATAAAATAAAAATATAGATCTAATTTTGATTAGAGCAGCAAGTATTTTTAAATATTATTGATTAAATTAATAGATATATTCAAAAAATGTATTTTTGAAAGCATAAATTAATTAACACGAAAGACATTTTTGCCAAATTTTTGCAACGATAACTTTAAATCATTGTTATCAGTTGATAAAGCTATCTTTATCAAAAAAAAAATCTGAATTAGAAACCTTTTATTGAAATTATAATGCTTAGATTAAGATTAGAGTTTATTTGTTAAAATGTTTTATTTAATAACTCATAAAAAGCACGACGTAATGTTTATTTATAAAGTGTCTTTCATAAATGAAAAACCATAAACTATAGCAATCATATTAAACATTGAAAAATAAAAGTAAATATTTACTTCTTTTATTTTCCAATATTTAATATGATTGCTATAATTTATGGTTTTTTTAAAATCTGTTAATTAATATATTGTTAAGTGACAACATTTATTTTGCATAATTAAGGAAACTTCATGGGAATTGTGCAAATTTTTATTCTCTTTCAAATAACAAAGACAAATGTTTATTTTCTCTCCATAACTTTTAATTATATTGCAAAATCTTCGTTAAGAATATACTTTATTCTGTCTATTAAAAGCTAGAATTTATCAAAATTTGACTATTTATAACATTATTAAATAAACTTATTAGTATTCAGCCAATTTTCTTATACAAAATACATTTGAATTAAATGAGTTCGCAAAATTCTGTATATTTTATCGAAACATTAATTTATGTTGAAACCCTAATAAAAGATTTGTAAAACAAAAATAACACTTTCTAAAACACTTAATAAAATATGTTTTGAAACTAGCAGTATTTGATATCTATTAATATACATTGCCAGTTCATTCCTAAAATGTAGTTGAGTGATTTTGTATGAGTCCTATTGAAAATGATAAAACAGTCACTTCACGGTCACGTTATGCACATCATACGCATCAAAATGATATTCTCATGCGAAATGAGGAGTAGCACAATTTTCGTTCTTAAAAAAACTAAAATACAGGTATGAAATGATCATTCTCTCGAGCTTTGTGATTGCCTTCATACATAGAATACATGAAATATGAATCCTCCATTTCTATGTACTATGAAGTTCACAAAATACTATGAAGTCAACAAAATACAGGAATGTCAAAATAGAGGATGAACTAAAGTTAAGAGTAAACAGAAAATTTAATGCAGATATTGTTAACCTGAAATTAGAAACAAGCATGTTTATGAAAAATATCAAGAAAATTTACTGGTCTTTATGATTATATAATTGACTGTAAAGTATTTTAAGTGTTGTCGGAAGTTAATTGCTACAAAATTTTATAATAAATTTAACAAAAATTGAAATACTATAATAAATAATTCTTTAAGTTCTTATTATTGCTAATGCGTGTATAGTTTTGTAATATACATGTATAAAATTAAATATTTAAATAAATAGTAAACATTTTTAACAATTTTTTCAATTTTTATTTTACGAAATTAGAGTCAAATAATGAAAAAATTCTCTGAAGTTTCATCCTGGAAAATAGTATTTTTACAATCAATCAGAGAAAATAATAGTTTATTCTTGGTTTGTAAGGGTGCATATCAGAAAAAATCAAGGGACAGACTTGTATGGTAGGAGAGGTTTTGATAGTCTGAAAAAACATGATTATAATCTTATCATATGTTGCTTTCCAAGAAACGTCAATAAGACAGGTTGAAAATCAGAGAGGGCTTAATTCTTTTAATAACATAAAAAATAATGTTTGTTTATTTACCCCAAATGTGCCCAAAAAATTGGCTATGACGCCATTATTTCTCTGACTTTCCAATACGTCTGAAATATTAAAAATAGAGGTGCAGGGCACAAATCAAGATGATCAGCGTCAAAAATTTGAACTTGTTTACACAAAGGTCACAATGGAGAACCCAAATGTTTGAACCAATACAAACAAATACGCCTGCAAACAATCGTGGCTTGATAAAGGGGAAAAAGTTCTACACTTGCACTTCAAGGAAAATCAGAAATATCTTTTGATCCCTTAATCTGGAAACTCAATAATGAAAGAATAAATCACAAAAAAACATTTGTAATTAATTGAATATATTACACAAAGTATAACCCAGAAGTATTATTAATACATTTATTATTAAAAATGGCTTTCAATGTAATAAAATAAATATATATTGTTTAAGAAATATTCTTTTGTGTCACATATTGTGTTAGATTAACCATTATAGCACCTATTAATAAAATATAACTCTTTTAAATTTTTAAAGAATCTTAATAAATGCTTTTTAATAAGTACAATTAAAATTTTAAAGTTTAGTTTTAGGATAACTATTAATTTAAATTACAGTAACTGCACACGTAATTTATGCTATATATTTTACACTAGCCGTGAACACATGTTATCCAGTCACAAATATCTACAAAATAAAAAAAAAGAGTCATTAATATAACTGGGAATACAACATAGAATAAATTTCATTTTCAAAGGGAAGAGTTGTTCTTTTGTCAAACGTTTTTTCAAATATATATATATATATATATATATATATATATATATATATATATATATATATATATATATATATATGTATATATATATATATATATATATATATATATATATATATATATACATTTATCGTATTTGCGAACGTACGAGACGCACCCCATTTAAAATATTTAAATAATTAATTTTTGTATTTATGCTGTAAATTTATTATAACGATCAAACTTTATTACTGATAGTTACAACAAATTTGCAGTAAATATACAAAATATATACAGAAAAAATTATCCGTTATTATCCGAAAAGTGGTACTTTCCGATGCATTACGAATACCCTACTTCTCAGATGATGTAACCTTTGTCTCAATTATATATATTAGGTTGGGGAATAAGTTCGTGGCATTTTCACCAAAGACTTTTATTTAAACCAAAAACAATAATTATATCAATAAGTTAATCAATTATATATTCACCGTTGCTGTTTACAATCTCTTCCCACCTCTCGACCCATTTGTTAATGCCTTTCTGCCAAAAATAGCCTGTCTGGGGTCAAAGTAGTGGTTGAGCCAGTTTTAAGGACCTCTTTGTTACCGAAGGTAACGGCCCTTCACATGGTTTGACAAGGAGTAGAAAAGATGGTAATCGGTCGGTGCAAGGTCCGGAGAAGACGGCGGATGCTGAAGGATTCCTTATTCGAGCTCTTAGAGTGTGCGGCTTTGACGACTTGTGCAACATGACGTTGTTGTGAAGGAGTAGGGTTTGACCATGTCGATCAGGTCTTTTCAGTCGAATAGCCTCATTCACGCGGTGTAGCTGGTCAATGTAGAGATCCTTGTTGACTGTGCACCAAGAGGTCCTTAAAAACTGGCTCAACAACCTCTTTGACAACAGACCAGGCGAGTTTTGGCGGAACAGCATCAACAAATGGGTCGAGAGGTGGGAATAAGTTGTAAACAGCAACGGCGAATATATAATTGATTAATTTATTGATATAATTATTGTTTTTTTGTTTAAATAAAAGTCTTTGGTGAAAACCCTATGAACTTATTTCCCAACCTAATAGATCTTGTAGGTTATGTTTACCGTCAGTTTTTTTTATATATATAATCCTGACTTCACCAATTTCTTATTATTTTCTCAGTTGGAGCCAGTCAGCTTTTCTGCACCCCTGTTTATATGTTCTTTAGGACTTAGTTTGTGTATTTTATAGCAACGCCAACATCGTTTTTTGAGCAATAACTAACCAACAAATTTAAGAAAATTAAACAAAAAAAATTCCACATACTTAGAAGTTTTTCACAAAAATTCAAAGCTAAAGCGATTCAATCATAAATGTAGATGACATCCGTTGGTCCACAAGATGCTGATGTGGTGTTCAGCTCGCGCCATTCACTTCTTTTAGAGTGAAATGAGTCAGCACATGATTGACAATACTAATTATCTGTTATTGGGTGGTTATAATGTGTAATGCAATTTAATTGAAAGATAACACAGAAACTACTCCCATGTGTAATTGGCACGCTAATCTTAAAATTAATGCATTACACTTTTATATCGACTAGTAATAATTAAATAAATAACTGGATGATTAAATTTTTCTAATTATATATGAGAGATAATTGTTAATTATATACACTATTAATATTTCTTGTACAAATATAATTCTTGGTCAGTATATGAGTAACAAGATAGGCAGTTTACAAATATTAAAGCAGGAAAAAAATCATAGAGCCGACCATCGGGATGTTTGGCAGGTGGCGCCACTGGCAAAAAAAAAAAAAAAGAAAATCGACTGCGTCAAATATTATTTTAAACAAATTTAGAAATTTTAGGGTTAAGTGGGAAGAACCGATCTAGGCCAGTGACAATTTTCCATGTTCTGTGGACCATGATACTCAATAGCATGGATTTAGGTATTATTGATGTAAATTTTGCCATATGTAGCCGAAAGGCCAGATATCTGATATAACTCGTGAGAGTTGGCACATTGCCAAATTCTTTCTTATTAATTTATTGTGGATGTAGGGTTTTGCTTTGAATTCGTTTGTCACTCAACGGTCATTCTTTGCACACGAAGGCTAATTAGACCGGGACCTACGGCATAAAGTGGATTCCGAACCACTACAAACATCCATGCCCAAGGTGGGATTCGAACCCATGAACTGTTGAACCAAAGGCAAGAGCGCTAACCATTTGACTGCCAGCTCGGCCTGAATTCGTATTTACTGAAATCTACGCAACAGTAATATTCGTTTAATAACGTTCGGCAAAACAACTGTTTATAAAAAATTTGCAGAAAATTACTTAATCAAAAACAAATTAATAATGTCACTCCAGTTTTCAGGCCTATTTTTTAAGAAAAAAAATGTGCCTTATATAATGGCAAATAGGGTATATAAACATATCTGAAAACAAAAATTAACATATAGCTTACAACAAGGGATATTTGTGTCATTTTAAAATAGGAACGATGATTGATTATATCATAATTATTTTTATTATTAGAGAGTTATCTTGTAGAAATATATATCATAATTTATGCACACTGTTATCTTTCTTTGTAATTTTGTTTCTGTTTGATTTCCATTCTGCTAAAGCCAGACTTCCAATGCTTATTTTAAAGTAATAATTGTTTCTCCTCTTTCAGTAAAGGAAATATTTCTCATTTTATTGCTTTTTGAAAAAGTTAGTTTTATCGAAATAAAAACAATTTTTTCTATCATTTGAAATAATTAAATATTATAATTATAATAATCAAATATTACGTAACATTTTCTTCCGTTACATCATTGTGTATATTTAGTATTAATTCTATTTCACATATAAATTATTTAAAAATGGAATAGCAATTGAACAATATGGACTTAAAAAGGATGCCCTCAAATAATGCGTTTACATTTCTTAATTCATAAATTTTTGTCATGCACTATTATTTTCAATTGGTACATTCAACAACCTCTTCACAAAAGTGTTTTATTAAAACAGCTGGAAAAGCCCAGATGTCATCTTCCTTCTATTTGAAATTCATCCTATAAATCACATTGGGTAAAACATTCAAAGCATCTATTCATCCAGAAGATAATGCAAATATTTCTAATGGAATTCTATTTATGAACTTTCTAGGAGCTGTTTTAGCTTAGGCGGGAGAGCGACGTTCTCGTGACCCAAAGGATATGAGTTCGGTCCTGGGGTCGGCTAAAGATGACCGTGTTTACTAATGGCGACTGGGACACGTCAGATATGTCCAGGTCGAAAAGTCACTCCAAGTTCCCATCCAAATCAATACCTCTAGAGTTGGCACACCAAGGTCTAGAAATTTCTACTTGGTCACTGTTTCGAAAATAGAAAATCCACTTCTAGCTTGTAGTGCTGCCATCTAGTGTCTTCTGTAAGAGGGAGAAATGAACTCTGACAAGGAGCTGTGTACTCGCAGTCAGGCGCAGCAAACGCCAGGATTGAGCTTGATTGGATTTGGGCTTGGTACAAAATGCTGAATAAATAGTAGTTCTAGTGTCTTAGTCTCCAAATACCTGTGTACTAAGGCAAGACAAGACAAAAAAAACTAATTATTGATTATCATCCCTTTATTTTATTTTCGCTTTTAAATAAAAAATTCCATTTCTTGAGATGCAGCTTTTTTTGTAAATTCGTAAGCATGGGCTGTGTGAAAAGATTATTAATTTATTATTAGGGTTATTACTTAACAAGTTGAAATGATTAAGATAGTTTATATTAAATCAATTATTATTCCATTTAGATAATTTTTTTCAATCTGGATTTAAAGATTTCATTGAAATGTCAAAATTTTAAGCTTTCAATCAAAACCTTACGATTTTTAACTATAACTTTAATCATTTAGAATGCAAAGTAGCATATGAAGTTTCGTATCTTTAGCCATATTTTTTCTTGTAATTAATATAAAAATATTGCCACACTACATTTAGGAAAAAGTAAAAACTTTTTTAAAAAATAAAAAAGTTGGATTTTTATGTAATATTTATTTACTGCACCAAGCAAAGCAATAATAATGTTACTATAATTAAATGAATGAATCGTTGAAAAAATGACATTTATGGACTTGAGTCAAAGACAATTTTAAGCACAGCGAAATATTAATTGGATAATAGTGGAAATTTCTTCGAAATAAAATGATGCTTATGAGGGTGGCAAGTCGAGTATTGAGAGTCTTCTGCTCACTCCCTCTTTCTAAATTATGAAGACTCCCACGCAGCAGCTTCCATCAAACTGGTAGAGACAAACTCAGATTTAGGTACGAGAAAGTATTCCTATGCGCACACCCAGTATGCGCACATCCATTACTTCTAAATGCTAATCACAAAACATGAGATACTTTTTTTATAAAATAAACGGAAGGCATTCTATAATTGCAATCTAAAGTTATTCATCTCATTTTTACATTACTTTAATAAATTAAAAATGATTAAAAATGTATTATTTGTGCGGAATCAACATAATCAATATTCGAATCAAAAATTTCACTAATCAACATTCAAGTGTTTTCAAAATTGGTTACATTCACAAACTGGAAAATAACAATTTCATGAGATGATGTGGCTCATATTTTGGCTCATGAAATAAGAACTGTGAGCACTGAATGTTGTTGTTGCTTCCCTGTACCAATCCCTGAGTTGAGTTCTACCTCTAAGATAGAAGTCAGCCGGGTGGAGTCTTTGTGATTTTGAAGCAAGGGCCAAGCAGAAGACCATCTATATTGGGCCTGCGAACCTCAGAGGTATCATTTCACTTGGAATACATTGCGACACGTCCAGTTTTAAGGTGTCCAACGCACTGTTAGCGAACACTATGGATCTTAGGTTAAACCGGGACTAGAACTCAATACCTTCCAATAAGGAGAGCGACACCCTAACCAACCAGGCCACCGCAGATCTATTGAATGATTGATATCATAGCCACTTTCAGTGAACATTGGAGGACATTGCAACCACTTTCAGTGGCTGAGATAGTTGAAATGTTGCTGTTGCACCAGCATGCTTCATATGCTCCTGTCTCTGAGTTGGGATCTACCAGTTAGATAAAAGTAGCCTGTTGAAGTCTTCGTGATTTTAAAGAAGAGACCAAGCAGAAGACACCCAATACTTGGTTCGCCACCCCTAGATCTATCATTTTACTTGGAGGACATTGCAACCACGACCTATTTAACGTGTTCCATTCGCCTTTAACGAAGATGACGGATCTTCAGTTAAACCGGGATTCGAGCTCACTACCTTCCGATAAGGAAAGAGATACCCAAACCAACCGGGCCACCGCAGACGAATAGTTGAAACGTAAGACCCACTTCATGAGGGCCTTCATACTCTGAACTTCACTCACTTAAATTCCATTGCTAGGCATTCATTTTTCTTGTGTGACCACAATTCATCTAAGCCGTTGGACATTTCATGATTCAAACTGCAGCAAATCTAATCCTTAAATCTGATTACGCGACACACAAAATACCTCTTCTTCAAAGTTAAATGACTTAATCTAATTTAAATGTTAGTAATCGAGGATTGGCAAAAAATGACCATATTCTTTTTGAAAATGGCATTTCGAATGAGTGTTTGAGATTTTATACTTGTTCAGATGAAAACACTCAAGGAGTAAAACTTAAGAAACTTATCTGGATTATCAAAACGTTGATTTATGAGATTGTCATCCACCATGATGACCATTCTTCAACTGACAGGGTTGTACATTTCCAAAAATATCTCTCAAATGTTAAAAATTCGAAGGGCACAGTCACATCTAATCACGGTTAAGCGAAGATCTGTCGGGTTCACTAAAGGCGGCAGATGCACGCCAATGCATGTTTGCAACTGCGAGAGTAAACGTGGAAGCAGCAAAACAGTCCAGGGTAAGTAAATTAATTTCATTTGAAAGATTTTCTTCTTGTTATTTTAATTTTGAATTTTTTCGATAACATTAATAGCAATAAAAAAATTCAAATCAAAAGTGAATTCCTATGAAATTTTTTAAAATTTGTTACGCCTAAAATAATATTGTTTAAATTAAAATTTTTATAGAAAGATAAAGTAATCATTTATTTTTTCAATTTATTAATAACAAGAAAATGTTTAGGGTTAAAAATAAATGAGTAATATAAATTCATAGCTATTTGGAAATTATTTTCCGAAAGCATCTTAACGATCATATCAAATAGAAAATGTATTATTTGTGTAAAGAAAGACTATCATTTCTTTGTTGCATATATATCAGTTTTCTTATATTTAAATTTCACTTCCAGATGTGTGAACTGCATTTCAAACCAAGTGATATTTTAAGAACGAATGAACCTTTCGTAGGAGGGGGGTGGAAGAAGGATAGTCGTGAGCCTACTATATCGGAAACTGGATCCTAATGTTGTACCTTGAATGTTTAATGGATGGCTAAAATATTTTAAAATTGAAGCATGTCATCGAGAAGATCCCTCAATTAAGCAGAAAAGACGAGAAAAGACTCAACTGTGTGAAGCAATAGCTTAAAGTAAAAAGAGTGGTTTGTGTGGAAGATAAACAAATTTGCAAATTTAGATGAAGCGGAGAATTGCTTGAAAAACATAGACATTTCTAATATTTGGACCTTAGTCAATAGAAAAAGCATATTTATATTTTTAAATATTGACTGCATTTCACATTCAAATTTGTGTACTTCTGTGGTTATTGATGAAAATCTAATTATAAATGGTTTCATTAAAAGTGTGCCAAAAAAGTAAGTATTCTTTACAATTTCAAATTAATAATATTATAGATATTAGTAATATAGTATACAAAATATCATGCATATTAAATTAAATGAAAATTATGAGGATTATGAAACAAATTTGTATCATTTAATTGATAATATTTTATTCTATTTGCCAGAAAATACTGTAAATAAATAGCAGAGAGATCGTTTTATATTTTGTAACGGAACACATTTCATTCTTAAAATCTTATCAACTCGTCGTCAATTCAGTCCCAATTTTTTAGTTTATGTACCTTATTACACTCTATTTTATCTCATGCATACAGATTTTTATAGAAATGTTCTTATTTAATTTTACCGCTTGCAAATACAACAAAGCGATTAAGCTCAAATTATAATTTAAATCCACAAATTGAACAAACAGGTAAAAACGTGCTTCCCTATTATAGATAAATATTTATTTCTATAATTCCTATTACAGATAAATAAATATTTATTTCTGGAAAAAAGATATTAAAGTTGTGTTATTAATCAATGAGATCCACACATATAAAGCCATATTTAGATTGCAAAGGTGGTCCTCCATTAGGTACATCTAATAATATTATAATTGGACAACAACTGGATATGTATTTACTGTGGAAAGTATTACTTTCAGGTATAAAGATATGGCGCACAATTTTCCAATCGTAAAATAACAGCTGAATTTTTATTTTAAACATGCTGCTGAAGAGGTAAAATTGTTCATAGTCACATCATGTATAAATATATTTCTTGAAAATTATTGTAAAAAAAAATTAATGACTCTGAAGTGATTAATACTCAATCTAGACAGAAAGTTCATAATTTACATGATTAAAAATAAGATTTTTTAATGTAATTTGAATCAAAAATTTTATCTTATATCTTTATTTCCTTTTAAAACTAAAGCAATTTTAAAAATAAGTTTTAAATAAAATCAAATAGTTTATTTTTATCCATTATTATGAATGCATTAAAATAAATTGAATAAAATTGTAGTATAATTTAATAACTTTGGTCTAACATATATTAATAATTTTAATTATATATTATAATATATATTAAAATAACTTAACTTTTGTATTCTAATAGGCAAAATTATATGTAATCTTTTCTCTCTCTCTCTCACACACACTACACACGTACACACACACACTTTGCTGAAAAATAATTTCTTATGTAGATTTTATATATTAATAATAACCACAGATAAATATTTCCTTTGAAAATACACAAATGAAAAACTTAAAATAGAATATTTAATAAAACTTCATCGACTTGATCTTAATATAGAGTAGAAAATTTGTTATTCACAATTGTAAGCTATACTTGAATATATTGCAATATATATATTTCTTACATATATAGTTGCTATTGACATTTTAATATTCTTCGTGGAACACAATATTAAAATTAATTTAAAGGTATTAAATTGATCGATTGGAATTTTTTATACAACATAAAATCAGTTCCATAGAAATGTTTTGTTCTTGAACGAACGGTTGATTTAAGCCACCGCCTGATGACGTCACAAGGGAGTTTAGATAGAGACGGTGATGGTTGTGAATGGTTGCCTACTCAATAAACGGGTACCCATGCCATGTGTGTATTGAAGAAATCGGACTCAGCACTAGGGATGAGACCTTGTTACTTTTCTTGTACTTGGTATGTACTGAGATGAATTACTTTTAAAGTAACAAGTATTTTACCGATTACATTTTGTACTTGTTACAATTTCTTTTGTACTGCTATCTATCGGATTAAAAAATAGTGACAAAGATTTTAAATTTTATAAGTAAATTGAATAAAAGCTAAATTAAAAATAAATTAATTAATAATTAATTAAAACTAAATAATTAAATCTATAATATTATATATTATTCCATAAAATTAATGAATGTAATTAATGTTAATTTAAATCATTATCATTTATAAATAAGCATTCACTTAAATATTAATAAAAATAACTTATGTGATAATCTATAAAAAATACTTCTTAGTATTCATGCAACATTTCATTAGTTGCAATTTTTTTGTTTTTCCCTGTAATGCTTTAATTTCTAGTATCAGACACAGAAATACAAGTTATTTCTCAACAAACCTTTTTTCTGTGAAAAATTTTGAACTTATAAATTTTCTTAAGCATATTTCCATCAATATAAAAATCATAACCTTTCGTTACTTATATTTGTTTTCAGAATTTATATCTGTTCTAAGTAAATTTTCAAATTACTGAATCGTAATTTTCAAAGATTTCCAATGTCAATGTACCTAACTTGTATTTTAAACATTTATTCTATTTTCTTGTTGACTTTTTACTTTTGAGTTAAAATGAAATTTATTGAGAATAGAACTTCTATTACAATAGACGAAGCACCTGGTCTGCACCTTAGTTAATCAGATGTTGCTTCACCATCTGATTGTGACAGAATTGTCACGAATATTTAAAGCAGAATTATGGTATTGTATATCAGGAAAGCTTTAACATTAGAAGTTGGAAAGGAAATAAAAGATCACCGATAAAACATTTCCAGTTTAAGAAGGACGTGGGGGTAAATATTGCATTAAAAATTGCAAAACACAAACACTTTGCTGAAAAATAATTTTTAATGAAGATTTTATACGAGGGTCACTCTGAAATTTTTGAGATACAACTAGGTTTTTAAAGTTATACTTACAAAATTTTAGGTGTATTCAAAGTGGTCTCCTCCAGCATCAATGCACTTTTGTAGACGAATTTTTCACAGATTAAATGCCTCAAGCCATTCATTTCTTCGAATAGATGAAAAAAATGCATTTATAGCCACATCAATCTCTTCTTGTGAATGAAAACGACGTCCACGTAAGTTCTTTTTTAGATTAAAGAATAACCAAAAGTCGCACATAGCTAGATCAGGTGAATACGGCGGATGTTCGATCACTTTAATTTGTTTTTGTTTAAGAAACTGAACTGTTAATCCGGCAGTATGTGAAGATGCATTGTCATGGTGAAGCATGAGTCCCCTAACATTCAGTTCTTGTAGAATTTCTGGAAGACATTGAGTGGTATACCAGTTTGCTGTTACTGTCTTCTGTCCTTCCAACTGGATGGCTTTGACCCATCCCGTACTTCTGAAGAAAACGGCATACATCACTTTTTTCAGTGCGCGTTGTTTTTTCACCATGGTCGGCGTGGGATCATCTTCAAAGATCCATACTTTGCTTTCTTGACGTGTTGGAACGTCAAAAAACGGTATGTACGTTTCATCACGTGTTACAATTTTAGAAATGATGCGGTGGCCACCATCATTCAGCATATTAAGAGTTTCTTTACTGATTCTGACACGCTCCTCTGTTTGATGCTCAGTTAGAATATGGGGAACCCAACGGCAAACTACTTTTTTCATATGTAATTCTTCATGAATGATTTTGTGTATGGCTGCGGATCCAATGTTAAGTTCTTTCTGTATCATTTGATAAGTACAGCGATTATCATCCATTAACATTTTTCGTATGGCAGACACATTATCCGGGATGACTGCCGATGGCGGCCTTCCTGTGTGTTCTTCATCCTGAAGAAAATTGCGACCTCTTCTAAATTCTCTAAACCATCTGAATACAGTAGCACGAGCTGGAGATTCATCACCCAATGCTAATTGCAACCGTTGAACGCATTCTTCTTGATTGAATCCTGCTTTAAAATCGTAGAAAATCATAGCGCGAAAATGTTCTCGCGTCAATTCCATTTTCTCTTCGGTTTAAAATTTATTCCACGCTAGACAAGTTGACGATAAGTTAGTGACAAATCGTCTTCTGTGTTAAAATACTTTGTGCTTTAAAATTAAACCGTTATTTTTATTTTGTCATTTTTCGTCTGCGCGTATCTCAAAAATTTCAGAATAACCCTCGTATATTAATAATAACCAAAGACACCTGCAACTGCGGACCTCTCATCCATACCTGCAAACGTGGACCTCATTTACATATATACAAATAAGGATAATATATGCATTCTTTTAAAAGAAAATATCATATCGTATTCTGCATTTTACGTAGCATTTGATATAAATTTACTTTTTGCATTCATTTAGCATTAACCTTATTTTCTGGTTTAAAATCCTACAAAAAGAATCTCAAAAGCAAAGATATATTTTTTTCACACAAAATGTAAGAGGTTAATAAAAATATACTTTAACAAGTATTTATCTATCAAGTATAAAAAGTGCAGGTATGGTGTGATTAAAAATTATAATTGCCATTGAATAATATTTTCAAAAAACATTTTTGATTAAAAATCCTAATAAACACTTATAAGTTTTTTTTTTTAACTCAAGCAGTATTGTAATTTACTATTGGAATATATTTTATTAATACATGCTTTCACTCCCATTTTATATTTTTCATCAATAAAAATTGTGTTTTATTAAATACAAAAAAAAAATCTTTTAAGCATTTTAATTTTTTTGTTATTTAAATTTGCACTTTAAAGATATATATTTCTAATTCAACTTTTAATTTAAATATTCTAGATTAAATTTATTAGCAGTTTTTGAAATCCTTATAAGCATAATTATTAATTCAGTCTCTTGAAAATTGATTAATTTAACGTTTAAGATTAAAAGTATAAAGGTAAGAATATAAAATGTCATTCAATATATTATAATTAGTTGAACTAAGATGAAAAAAAAATGATATATACAGTACAATAACGAATTTATATATATAAGGATTAGAAAATTGCTTTTTTTCCTTCTAAAAATTTGAGAAAATTTTACAATTTATCGTAAATTAACATTTTTGTTCTTTTAATATGAATGAGTTAGAAATCACATATATGGAATCTTGTAATGTATTTGTAAGAAATATTACTGAAAAAAACATTTGACACACACAAAATTTTCATTGCTTTTAAAATTCTTATAACTCACTTTATTGTTTTAATAATAATATTCTAATAGTTAGATATTTGAAGTAAAATATTTTATTACTTTCACATTTTTACACGCACATAAATTTTTTTGTAACTTTTCGCCTTCAGTGAAATATAAATGCTACGAAATAGAAATGAAATGCTAAATTCAATCAAAAAATACTGAAAAAAAAAGTATTTTTATAAACATACTAATTAAATTTGTTTTTTAGTCTATCATTATAAAATAAAAATAAAGAGCTAAATTTGATTAGATCAATTAAATGTTTTTAAATATCATTGACTAAATTAATAGATATTTTCAAAACATGTATTTTTGAAAGCATAAAATAATTAACACGAAAGAAATTTTTGCCAAATTTCTACAATGATAAGCCATAAATTAATGTTATTAGTTGTTAAATGTATTTTTTATTTACTACCCTGAAAAAGCCGATTTCTCGTAATAGAAACATGTCACTGAAAATTGTAATTCTTATATTAATATTAGAATTGATTTGTTAAAATTTTGTTTTAAGACTCATAAAAAACATGGCATTGTGTTTGTTTATAAAGTATCTTTCATAAATTAAAAACATAAAAACATTAAATTTGTTTTAACACACATAAACATGAAATATGATTGATATAGTTTTTATAGTTTTACATTCAAACATGGAAAACCATAAACTATAGCAATCATATTAAATATTGAAGAAAAAAGAAGTAAATATTAAAAATGTGTAAATTAATATATTTTACATGATTAAGGAAATTTCCCATTTCACGGGAATTGTAAGAAACATATTAAAAATGCAAATTTTTATTCTTTCTTACCATCATTTTAAATTATATTACTAAATCTTAATTTAGAGTACCCATTCTCTCAATACAAAGAAAGAATTTTATCAAAATGTAGCTATATTTAATATTAGCATTAAGAAATTTAAATAAATTTAATTGTATTCAGCTAATTTTTTTCCACAAAATATATTTGAATTAAATGAATTCGCACAATTCTGTATATTTTATTGAAGCATTAACTTACGCTGAAATTTTAATTTGAATTATGAATAGCATGTTTAATTTATCATGGTTAAAAATACTTGAAAACTAAAGTAGAGAGTTTTCAAAATTTTAATTTCTTTAACATCTATAAGTATCTGAAAATTACTAGATACTATCTTTGCTCATTCAAGGATTATTATTTGCTAATAAACACAATAAATACCTTAAATCCAGTTCATTTTCCATCGATGGAAAAATTTGATGAGGAGGGTACCATCTCAGCATTTATAAATAATATGATTCAAAACGTTATGTTTATGCTTTGGATGATTTTGAGCATGTGCATTTCAGACATTGCAAATTAATCTAATTTTGTCTTGTTTGAGTATTACTGTGCAATACAGACGAATAAAATATTCTGATGGAATAAAAATTTCTTTTTCTTTCTGTTAGAAAAATGTTTTACAATAAATATATATATATATATATATATATATATATATATATATATATATATATATATATATATATATATATATATATATATATATATATATATATATATATATATATATATATATATATATATATATATATATATATATATATATATATATATATATATATATATATATATATGTATATATATATATATATATATATATATATATATATATATATATATATATATATATATATATATATATATATATATATATATATATATATATATATATATATATATATATATATATATATATATATATATATATATATATATATATATATATATATATATATATATATATATATATATATATATATATATACATATATGTATATATATATATATATATATATATATATATATATGTACATATATATATATATATATATATGTTTATACATATATATATATATATATATTATATATATATATATATATATATATATATATATATATATTATGTATTTAATGTCACGTGCTGTAGCTATAGTCTCCTGTTCAACAGTTCGTTAGTTTGTATCCCCCTTTGGCGTGAATGTTGGGATTTGGAATGATCATTGAGCAACCAACCAGACTATCAAACATTTTATAAAGCAGTAGATAATATATTTTCATGTCCCATCTAATTTTCTACCAAAAACTAATAGCAGTGTGGTCAGTGAGGAGAATAGTTATAATTCATGAGTTACAAACCTACTGCGCACGTGGATATATTGTAATTTTTTAATATCAGTTTTAAATTACGGATTTAATTAATTTTAGCTATCATACTCAAAATATCACTGTACAGCATTTAATTAATTAATTGATACATAATAGAAATAACCTTGTTCTTCTCAAAACATAGTGAAGTTATCAAAATATTTTCATTTGATCTTAGTCCTTAAACAAAATTTATCCTTAAAAGATTTAATTTTTGACTAAAGAAGTGACTCATTATTAAAGATTCAAAAATGTTATTTGAAAGTGAGAAGAATTTTGTCTTCTAATGTAAACTTCATAAACTGTCTCGAAAATCTTGCAAGAGTAAAGAAAATCGTTATTTATCTCTACTGTTGTTTGTTAAAAGAAAATTAGCTTGTATATTCTATGCGATGCTATTTTTTATTCATTATTTTGAAAAATAGATTAGTTAAAAAGTAATCAAAGATTCTTTTGTGCGTGTAAGCATTTATCTCTAGAAACAACCTTCACACACTTACTATTAATCATAATGATATATAGCTTGTGCTACATCTGAATTTAAGGAATTACAAAATTGTATAGCTTAAAATATTCTAGGATTTTTAATCCATATAATATTTGAGGAAGAGATGAATGCTTTAAGTTTAAGTAAATGTAATTTCCGTGAAGACGGAAAATACGTTACAACGTTGAGCTCAATACATACATAGTGACTGTTCATTAACTTCTTAATACATAAATAGCTTGTAATCAGTAATGATTAAGTAAATAGGTTCGAATATTTTATAAAATAGCTACAAATATTGTAGAATAAAAAACAGCATGATAATAAAATTTTGCTTATCAAACTATTTTATAATATTGTAGAAATTGTTATAGAACATTGAGAAATTTATAATCATTCTTTTTTTTACAATATTGAGTGAACAAGGAAGAATTTTGTATAGAAAACTCTCTAAAACCGCTTAAAGTATGAATAGAAAAAATTTAAGATTTTGTGAAACAGGAAATAAAAAATAAGTTACTTTTTCTTATATACGTTGCAAGAGCTACATTGCCGCCCAACTTGTCTAGTGGTCAGCGAAACTGACTGCGGATAGGTTCGAATCCCGGTTCGGGCATAGATGTACTTTCTCTCCCTATCTATCCTGTCTTTGTCCTTTCCTTGTATGAATGAGGTGTGAATGATTGTCTACCCTATAAACGGGTCCCTATGGAATGTGTGTACTGAAGAAGTCGGACTCCACACCAAAATATGATTTAGTTGGAAAAGTGGAGCAGCGCACCCCATATTGCCAGCCTGGCTGGCACACGACAACAACAACAAGAGCTACATTTTATTTTTATAAACACAGCAACTTAGAAAATTTTATTTCACTTGTTTCATTATGCCTAAATATTATCGTTAATACTAATGATTTAATTAGTACGCAGTCTCTAAATATTATTTTAATCAAATCAGATTAATCTAAATTAGATGTTAGAAAGGAAAATTTCACTTAATCTGTTAAACATCAACCCATTTCAGGACTTCTCTTGATATGTTGATAAAAAGGGAAATAAATTTTTTGTACAGCTTGATCTTTCAGGGCTGTCAATTTTTATCAGCAATTTTGTTAAAAAATAAAAAAGGAGTAATGCGATTGACATTTTGTTAATATTAATTCAAATTAACACAATTAAACTTAAAAACGTAAAATCATTTTAATCCTGTTCGTTAATGTTTTGAACAAATATTTCTTTTTTGTATATTATTTATAAATGATGAATTATTTTGAAACATTTTTAAGTCACAGTTAAAAAAATTTCATTTGCAGCCTTTTTTTTCCAAGAAGATAAATTACTTGAATCTAGCTTACTCGTTGTAGATATGGTTAATAGTTCTTATTCGTTAGTAAATGGTCATGATTTACTTAAAAATATCTTGTAATATTTAATATAATATTTCTTTTTTTTCCTCCAAATTTTTTGCAAAGCTGGTAGCTGCATGAAGAGGGATTGGGGCTATATTTGGTGGTCTATAATCTCACTTTGCATTCGGATATTTTGTATTTGTTTGATATCTAAATTAAATCATGTATTCATTTAAATTTAGGCAGAATATTTAAACACTATCAGTAGATAAACCAGTTATTTTTAAATTATGATTAAAAATGTTCTTTAAATATAAATATAGGATCATTTGATTGAATTAATATTTTGGTATACAATGCAGTGGAGAAATAATATGTGTTGAGTTCCTATGGAAATGATATAGTAAAAAAAAATGTCCTAAACACTTAGAGATATAACGGTAATTAAATAACATAAAAGATAAAACATTCTTCTTGATGTTCTAATTTATTTTCCGTCTTGTAGTTTTTTACTACTTTTCCAGAAATGTTTAGTCATTACCTCAAAGCAAACCATGCTTATTAAGATTATTTTCAAAATTTAACATTGAAATTTACTTCATTTAACATGATCCTGTATGCGTATTAGTGAGGAATTATTTCTTTGATGATTTCAAAATGAATATTCATATAAAATTATAATCTTATTTAGCTTTCCTACAGTTAAGTAAAAAGTCAATAGCTTCATTCATTTTTAAACTTAAATGAATTTACTAAACGTATTTGTGGATTCATTTCAGGTTGATATTATATCGCACTGATTCAATTGTAAATTCACATTCAATTTTATTCAAATTACTTAAAATTTGTAGCATAAAAATTTGTTCTCGGAATGATTCGCTATTGCACAAATATTTGATATTTTGTAAATGCATTTTTAAACATAATATTAATATCTAAAAATTAAATATCTCAAATGTTATTGATTTCTCAAGCTTTAACTTTTTCAACGAAGTCACGTGTGTTCATTCCATCAAGTATAGGTACAGTGTAAACAGAAAAAAATTATAACTAACACAACGACAGCTAAATTTACAAATATTAGTAGATTCAGGAAAATGTTTGCTATTATATTTTCTTGCAATTTTTAAATTTTCAAATATAAGAATCTTTTTTAATTATATTAAATTTTTAGAAAAGCAAATTCCGAAATTATTTGAAAAATAACTTCATATTCAGCGTGATACAATTATGACAGATGAAAATATTTGAGCACAACATTCACAGAGTAAACTACAAACATATGTTGATTTAAGCGAGTGAAAAATGTTGATTGACTTCCACATGGTGAATCAGTCCTCAAAACGAGAAAACTCTGAAATAGTCTGAGGATGTGCGGCTCATTGTTGATGAGAAAGTTTCGCATTCTTAAGAAGTGCTTAAATGGAAATAACTCGCTTTGTAATGAATGATGTAAGCAAATGAATGTTGTCAAATGTGAAGAAGATTCCTCGTCATAACTTCAAACTATTAAGGAATTATAAATACATTTAATTTATACTAAAAAAAGTCAGCGGGAAAAACTGGTTAAAAATTTTTACAGCTAAAACTTTACACTTTTACATTTAGAATATAATTCAAATCAGTATTTCTGTCGTCCTCAGTTTCACAGTTTCTGTCGTCCTTCACAGTTTCGTCCTCAGTTTTAAAGAGTGAAGGTTTTGCCCTTCAAGGGAGCCCCTGAGCCCCTGTGCCCTCTCTTTCCCTAGCCCTGCCCTGTGCCTATGTACTATCTCCTACTGGATCTTGGTTTCCTAATGTAAATTAGCTTAAATGTATTTCATGTCTAATTTTAATTAAATAGTTAATTATATTTATTTATTTACTAGTAAATTTATTTTAATTATTATTAATTTATATCATTATTTATTTATTGATTACCAGGAGGGGGTATTTTATTGGGGTTTGTTTAACTTTGTCACTGTTCATAAGAGAAGTGACGGAGTAAAAAATTGTTTTCGTTTCCATAGCAACTGGGGGTTGGGGTCTCTTGCCGGAAGACAGGCTGGTGATCAGAGCGATGACGGGTAGTACTTTATGAATCATCAAAAGTTATTTTACATCAATAAGCTGACATTCCAGCACAGATTCTTGATATAACAAATTTTACATTTGAAGAACATTCTGTGAATTACACATTTTCGTGTTTACAATAATTCAGCCGACCAACTTGTCTAGTGGCCAGCGTGCCTGACTGCGGATAAGGAGGTCCTGGGTTTGAATCCCGGTTCGGGCATGGATGTACTTTCTCTCTCTATCTATCCTGCATTTATCCTTTCCTTGTATGAATGGGTTGTAAATGGTTGCCTACCCTATAAACGGGTTCCTATGGCATGTGTGTAAAGCAAAGTCGTACTTTCACCTGCATGGTGCTCTGATTAAAACGAAAGACGCTCCCAATCGACTTAAAACTCGCATAGCCAAAAGTCATAGCGAGCTTGGCTTGTCCAAGAGTCATTAGTAACAACAACAACAAGAGCATAAAAGGAAATCAGTATCTTAATTAAAAATTGGACTTGAGTTCCCTTCATAAATGCTATGCAATTAATTTAAGCAATGAAACTTTTGAATTCTAAAACCATATCTCATCAAGGATATTTCTTAACGTCCTTTTTAACAGTTCATATTATAAGTCGTAGTTTTTAGAGTGGGGAAATTTTTGCTATTATAAGGTTTATTTCAGTTCTGTTAACCTCAGGTTTATTTATTATTTTTGCTTTAGTTATTTGTTTATTTCTTGATTAGGGCGCTTTAGGGCATCCCCTATAACTGGCTGGGTGCGGGCCTATGTAATTGCAACAGCTACTCAATTTTTCCGTCGGTATTAGTTTTATCGCAGTTTGAGGTGTGGTGCACATCCCCACATTTCACGCATCCAGCGGCATATGGCAATAAGCACTGCCATATCCAAATAAATAGCATTGTGTAATGTTGTTAAACCGTCTGTATTTTTCTGCATTGACTGCAAAGTGCAGTAGAATAGTAACCTCGTGTATGCTTTCAACATTTGCTGTTTTTTCCAGGTGGACCTGGAAAAGCAGCATTTTATCTGTCGTATCGCCCCCCTTTGTCATTTGAGCGACCTTGATTAGATTAAATTTTTTTGCAGTAAGTGCATTTTTGATGTCTTCTATTTCTGTTAATATGGGGAGTCCCTTAATTAAAATTTTGTATGTTTTTTTCTATTGTTTGGATTTATAATCCAATATGCTACAGTTTCCTCATCTAAATACTTGGTTCCCTTCACACAAGCAGATTCGTGTAGTAGAAATATACTGGCCAGTTGATTTGGTAAAAAGACGATGTGTTTGTTATTTGTGTGTGTGGGAGAAAGAAACAAAATCAACAATGATTTACAAAACATGATGTAATATGGTCTCATGTATTGATCAGGATGGTGGTTTGAAAATTAAAGCAATATAAATGTTATAAACTTTATAAGTTTTTTGACTGATTAAAAATACTTATAAATTAAAAAATAGGATTTATTTATAAAAAACACACACACACACACACACACACACACACACACACACACACACACATATATATATATATATATATATATATATATATATATATATATATATATATATATATATATATATATATATTGGATAAAATTTCTCGTGTTATCTCCCAATCTTATAGTTACAAAATACATTTTTATGCATGTACGTTATTTACATTTTTTAGCTATGAAAGCCGACCAACTTGTCTAGTGGTCAGCGTGTCTGACTACGGATAAGGAGGTCTTGGGTTTGAATCCCGGTTTGGGCATGGATGTACTTTCTCTCTCTCTATCTATCCTGTCTTTGTCCTTTCCTTGTATGAATGACATGTGACTGGTTGCCTACCCTATAAACGCAGGGCTAGGGGAAACATAAGGGCTGGCTCATCGCTTTGATGTATCGCATGCCGCCTTGTCACCGGAGAGGGGAAGAGCGTGACGTCACTGGGCATCCACTAGCTGGCATTCTCTATGCTAGCTTGTGTCTGATCGCAGCTTTCTCATTCATTTTGGTTTGTTTAATGTTAATGTTTTCATTTTAAGCAACAGTATTTTTTAAAGAGGAAAACATGACATCGTGTGCTGTTGCTACGTGTTCAAATATGTATCGAAATACAAAAGGAAAACACATAATAATTTGGAAAAAAATCGGTTTTGCCTTTTCAGAAAGGGATTATTGTTTCAATTCATTGTCTTTATGGATTATAAGAAGACTTAAAATCTATAAATGTATCTTATATTTTAACAAGTAGACTAACTCAAGATGCGCTCGAAAGCCTCTTCAGCCAAATTAGAGGTCTCGGGAGATTCAATGATCATCCTTCTCCTTCTGAAGTAATTATTCGCTTAAAAAAATATTGCTCGCAAATAAATTACCTAATTTGTTACCGAAAGTATACTCTTTAGAAAATGGACCAGACGTTTATTTAACAAGTGAAATGTTAGACTCTGCATTTAATGTAAAAGAACGTCAAGAAATTATCAATTCTTTTGATTCTCAAGATGATGAATTAAATCGTGAATTCTTAATTAATCCCTTACATTTATCTTGGGAAAATGAACTTTCCTCTTCCAATCCAAATTGTGATATATCTCCATTTGAAAAAGAAGCTATGGTTTATGTGGCAGGTTATATTGCTTATAAAATTAAAGATAATTCACTTGGAACCATACCAAGAAATTCAGTCGATATGCTCAATCATTCCGAGTGGATTAATTTAATTTCTGCTGGGAGACTTACTGTTCCAACAGAAGCATGGATGGAAACTGTAAAACAAATGGACATAATGTTTCGCAAATTGCATGGCGACACATTTTCTAAAGGGAAAAATGTCAAAGCAACATTAATAAATGAAACAGAGTCTTCTTTTCCTACTGTAAATCGAAAGGCAGTTAAACTTTTTTGTCGCTTGAGAACATTTATACGAATTAGGTATTTAAATAGAAATGCATCGATAGTATCTCATAATAAAGCTCAACAGAAAAACAAGAAATGGGCTAATAGTCAAAAAATCAAGATAAGCTGAAGCTAATAGGTAAATATACTTTTATATTGGTTATACAATTTTAAGTTAATTTCAATATTAATAATAATTTTTTTTTGGGTTTATTAAATAATAATTGCAAATTTACTAAATATTTGAGAGGCATTTGTAGTTTTTTTTTCACTCTGATTAAAAACAAAATGAACTTAGAAATAAAAACTAAGTATTTTGCTTAGAAACACCAGGCAGCTTATTCTCCTTGGATGCCAGCTACGTCATCAACGGCTATTTCCGGTGACAGTTTTGGGGAGTATTTGAGCCAGCCCTTCTCTTTCCCTAGCCCTGCTATAAACGGGTCCCAATGGTATGTGTGTACTGAGGAAGTCGGACTCCACACAAAAATAGGGTTCAGTTGGAAAAGTGGAGCATCGCACCCCTTGTTGCCAGCTAGCTGGGGCACGACAATGAATGAATGAATGAAACTTATGTTAATATATATATCGATATGCATGAAGTGCAATAACATTTCTTATTAAATAATATTTGTTTCAAGAATACATAGATACACATCTGTAAGAAATTACTACTTGTTATTTATCAGTAGTCTGGCACGTAGTTGTTATCCGTAGTCTTGCACGCTGACCACTAAACAAGTTGGTCGGCAACATAAGTTTCATTTATTGCATACATAAATGCTTGATAGATTTAATGTTATAAAATCATTTTAATATTTATTTATAAATAAATAATATTAAAAATTAAAATTCAAAATTATTTATTCAGCTTATTTCATGCGTGAATCCGTATTTTGCTTACATTCTTTGCAAAAAATTTCCACTAGTAATCAGCGAAACCAATGGACACTTCCTGTTTGTGAATGACTCAGATACAATAGGCAGGGAAAAGGGACCACTCGTGTTTTAGTTCCTACGTGTTCCCTCAGAAATGTATTCTTCGAAATGTAATCAAGTTTGCGTACGGTCAGGCAGCAAGAGAAAGGAGAATTCAAACTAAAATAGCTCGGATCATACATTCGAGTACTCGAATTTCTGTGGGCTCTTGAGTCAGATATAATTACGGCTTTTTATGTCCGAAAATCATCAATACTAGAAATTGTCACCATAAAAGATTTTGGGGAAAAAATGGAAGTGTTGGTTTTTTAATAAAAAGCGTATTTGCATATTTAAGTTTTATATATTTAACACAGAAAAACAATCGAAAACTTGCTAAAGATTTTGACAGCTGTAATTTTTCTTTAAAAAATATTAAAAACATATTAAAATGGGCATTCTAATAATTAGATATTTGAAGTAAAATATTTTAATACTTTTACATTTTTTCACGCACATAAATTTTTTTGTAAATTTTCTCCTTCAGTGAAATATAAATGTTTCGAAATAGAAATGTGTAGAAATGCTAAATTCAATCAAAGAATATTGAAAAAAAAATTTTTTATAAACATACTAATTAAATTTGCTTATTAGTCTATCATTATAAAATAAAAATATAGATCTAATTTTGATTAGAGCAGCAAGTATTTTTTAAATGTTATTGATTAAATTAATAGATATATTCAAAAAATGTATTTTTGAAAGCATAAATTAATTAACACGAAAGACATTTTTGCCAAATTTTTGCAACGATAACTTTAAATCATTGTTATCAGTTGATAAAGCTATCTTTACAAAAAAAAATCGAATTAGAAACCTTTTATTGAAATTACAATGCTTAGATTAAGATTAGAATTTATTTGTTAAAATGTTTTATTTAATAACTCATAAAAAGCACGACGTAATGTTTATTTATAAAGTGTCTTTCATAAATGAAAAACCATAAACTATAGCAATCATATTAAACATTGAAAAATAAAAGTAAATATTTACTTCTTTTATTTTCCAATATTTAATATGATTGCTATAATTTATGGTTTTTTTAAAATCTGTTAATTAATATATTGTTAAGTGACAACATTTATTTTGCATAATTAAGGAAACTTCATGGGAATTGTGCAAATTTTTATTCTCTTTCAAATAACAAAGACAAATGTTTATTTTCTCTCCATAACTTTTAATTATATTGCAAAATCTTCGTTAAGAATATACTTTATTCTGTCTATTAAAAGCTAGAATTTATCAAAATTTGACTATTTATAACATTATTAAATAAACTTATTAGTATTCAGCCAATTTTCTTATACAAAATACATTTGAATTAAATGAGTTCGCAAAATTCTGTATATTTTATCGAAACATTAATTTATGTTGAAACCCTAATAAAAGATTTGTAAAACAAAAATAACACTTTCTAAAACACTTAATAAAATATATTTTGAAACTAGCAGTATTTGATATCTATTAATATCAAATGCCAGTTCATTCCTGAAATGTAGTTGAGTGATTTTGTAAGAGTCCTATTGGAAATGGTAAAACAGTCACTTCACGGTCACGTTATGCACATCATACGCATCAAAATGATATTCTCATGCGAAATGAGGAGTAGCACAATTTTCGTTCCTAAAAAAACTAAAATACGGGTATGAAATGATCATTCTCTCGAGCTTTGTGATTGCCTTCATACATAGAATACATGAAATATGAATCCTCCATTTCTATGTACTATGAAGTTCACAAAATACTATGAAGTCAACAAAATACAGGAATGTCAAAATAGAGGATGAACTAAAGTTAAGAGTAAACAGAAAATTTAATGCAGATATTGTTAACCTGAAATTAGAAACAAGCATGTTTACGAAAAATATCAAGAAAATTTACTGGTCTTTATGATTACATAATTGACTGTAAAGTATTTTAAGTGTTGTCGGAAGTTAATTGCTACAAAATTTTATAATAAATTTAACAAAAATTGAAATACTATAATAAATAATTCTTTAAGTTCTTATTATTGCTAATGCGTGTATAGTTTTGTAATATACATGTATAAAATTAAATATTTAAATAAATAGTAAACATTTTTAACAATTTTTTCAATTTTTATTTTACGAAATTAGAGTCAAATAATGAAAAAATTCTCTGAAGTTTCATCCTGGAAAATAGTATTTTTACAATCAATCAGAGAAAATAATAGTTTATTCTTGGTTTGTAAGGGTGCATATCAGAAAAAAATCAAGGGACAGACTTGTATGGTAGGAGAGGTTTTGATAGTCCGAAAAAAACGATTATAATCTTATCATATGTTGCTTTCCAAGAAACGTGCTTATTGTCAAAGCAAAATTTTTATTTATTTTATTAATAACCTAATGCCGCATGTCTCAGCTGTTTAATTGTAAGTTTTGATGTATGCATTGAGACAATTGTATTCTTTTCAATGATATATTTTAAATCAACCCAATTCTGTATGAAAATATATTAGAGATGATTCTAAATATATTTCACTTACAGATTATTAATTTATTTCCTTTTACATTCATAGTTTTCATCTGTATTTTTTTATTTTCGTTAATATTTTTCAAAAGAATTCCCTCTAAGTTGGTTTTGTGAAAATAATAAATTATCTTCTATGGATAGAATTCTTTATAAAAAATATTACATATGGAGATAGTTTTTCTTTGATTGGTTTGGTTTTGTGGCACAAGGTCCAAATAGAACAAGCTTACCCATTGTGATTTTATTTTCCAAGTCAAATAACATTAAAATATTTTAAAGAGATCTTACCATACCATTTTAAATTTTTACAAAATAATTATTAATATATACTGTAAATTAATAAATATTAAAGAGTTTGTATATACGATATTCAAAATTAGATAAAATGCTTAAAGCCTATTGTTTTTAAACCCGCACAGAGATTGCAATGGCTGGGTTCCCGTAGCAAATGTTCTAAGGTTAAAATATGCAGCGGTATTAATTAAAATCTGGATAGAGAGATGGAAAAAAGAGATATTTCAATAAATAGAGAGAAAACTAAGCAACCAGAAGAAAATTATAAATAAAACAAAATTTTTCATTAATTTAAGCTGATTTAATTTTAAGATTATAATGTGCATTCTCATCAAAATAATTTTTATACCATTGCAAATAAAGAGCAAGATCATTTTTAAGTAGTATTATAATTTGATTTTGGAATCTCACTCAAGAATTTGGCAGAGAAAAAAACAATTATAATAATTTCATTACATTCACTAGAGAAATTGTAAGATTAATACAATAATTACATTAAATATTTTGGATTATTTAACAAAAATGTTCTATGATTCTTGATCATTTATTTATTGAAGTAACATTAATTAGAAGTAAATGTAATTCGTGATTCTTGCGATCAAAAATTTTATATGAAATAAAATAAAGGACATATGATTATTGAACTTGTGTTCATAAAATCATTCACAAATGAGTAGCAATGATTTCTATACAGAAAGATTATTTAGTAAACAATTATTAAATTCATTATTCAGCGTTCTGTATCTATGAGAAAAAGTTAGCATGATACAACGAAACTTGATAGCTCAGCAGCTGAAAAATAAATTAAAGCGCTTAACATTTGTCGCAATTGTTTACCATGAGAATATTCATAAATGGGACTTCAGTAGAATATAACAGCGGATAAAAATTAAAACTTTACCCACACAGACAAATGTTAAAAATAATCATCTGCACTCATAAAATACAAACGAAGATCTTCCGCTAATCAACAGGGACATGACTTTTTATTTTATTTTTTTATGTATTTAACTTTACGCAGAGAATAAGAATCGAACAGATGATAGCTGTTGCAATGTATTTTTACTCATGAAATGATGCGAGACATGTATATCTCAACCCAGAAATTTTCATTTCATTTTCAGCTACCATCTATTGCGGTTTAAAAATAAATGATGTTTTTTTCCATTGAGTTCAAAATATGTATCATTGTGATACAAGCATACTATCATGTTGTCATGGTGATTCAACGCGAAGCAAACTTTTGACACAGGCAATGGATAAGCTTAACAGTTAATTGTTGAAAAATAAGGTATTTTGAAATACTTCAGATTATGGTTTCAAGATGAACATATTTGACAGTACTCACACGTCGGATTTATTGAACCCGTCTGATTTATCTGAATATTCATACTTTTAAAGTATAGAAATGTAAATTTTTCGTTCATCATACTTCTGCCGCCGTTTAGAAATTACAACGATGGTATATTAAGGTTTTCCAAGCATTCTGCACCATTGAAGAATTCATTCCACCACCCCACGGTTAAAGGACAAGAGACAAATGTTGCACTCTTCTGCTCTCCTCATATATTTCTATCGAAGTAGACACTTGAGAGTTCTTATCGTTGCCATGAATGGCTACAGATTACTATGGAGAGTTTCGCAGAAAGAAAACTGGGCAAATGCTAATGTATATAACAGCAATCTTCGACTACATAATGAGACTAATTCAAGTGGAAATTACTGCTTAAAGTGAATAATGAATGAATCATTAGAAAAAGTCCACATATCTGAGATAAAAAATCTAACTCACAAACTAAATGTCAAAACGTCAATTTTAAATATAGATATTATCTTTTTCAGCTTTTTTCACATTAACCTTTAATGTACCCATGATCAAACTATTTTTAAAGACTCGTTATTCAATAAATGTGATTTACTATGAATGTTTAAGTATTATACATAAAAGTATGTCTACATTTGTCGATTTCTTGTTCCTTTAAAATAATATTTAGAAAAAAAAATTGTTTCCATGGCTTATATATATATATATATATATATATATATATATATATATATATATATATATATATATATATATATATATATATATATATATATATATATATATATATATATATATATATATATATATCTCAAGAAGTTAAAAACGGAAAAAATAAGTGCTTCAAAAACTTTTAAAATTCAGAATATATTTTACAGAGCAAGGCATTCATAGTTGGTTGGTTGGGTTTGGCGGTGCAAGGTCCAAATAAAAACAAGCTGACCCAAAACTAAATATATTCATAATGATTTATTTCTATCTTTTTTTTCAACACACTATCAACTTATTAAATTCCATTTAAAATATACGAGATACGAGTATATATCTATAATATAAATTAAAATATATGTATAGACAAACACCCAACATACAACAAAAATTATATTTAAAACAGCTAAAAGAAAAAGCTAAACCTGAAAAATATTATAAATATATATATAAGTGTTTTGGATTTAAAATTATATATAAAATCCATAAAAAAGATGATTTTTAAATATTGCAAAAATGTTTTTATGAAGGTCACCTAGCAAATACCGCAACCGTTACATGATCAGTCTTAAAAAACTTAAAACGATGATGGTTAAAATCAGAACATGAAATTAAAACGTGTAAAACAGAATATGGTTCACACGTTTCATACAAAGGTTTCAATTCATTTAAAATCAGATACTTAAGTGTGAAACGTCCGCGATACGAAGCTGGATTAATTTTACGTTCACACTTCGTAGCGGTAAAACTAAAAATGAAATGAGAGATGAAGTTATGGTATTTAGTTTGTTGCTGACTTGAATACTCCACAATTCTTGCGAAAGTGAATAAATAAAACTTAAGTAAAGCACCAGAGAATGGAACAAGAGGCTGAAGTGGAGCAGACGCAGACTTAGCGGCTGCATCAGGCCTCTCGTTACCTCAAGACCTACACGACCTGAGATCCAACAGAAAGCAATGCCACATCCCTTGCAATTCAGTGAGTCTATTGTGTAAAAAATCTACAACGCAACACAATGCATTTATTGACCATGCTTACAATATGAAGAAAATTTTATAAACACAGATTTATACTAACATAAAACAGTATGGCTTTCGTTTAATTGAATATAATAAATTCTTTTTAAAATAAATTGTCTGCATAACGCCAAACCCATTCTAAAAACTAAACTCCATGGCACGACAGCCGATGTGGGCCAAGGCTTACAGTGCCCATAACTGTTTTCAAGACCGAGGGCCCTGGGGTGCGAAGTATATGTCCCGAATAGGTGGTCAGCCTAATGCAAAACCCCCGGTGTTTAGTTCCCAAGCATGCTTGGTACTCAGTTAATACATCCACTGAAGGGATGAAAGGTAATTGAATATAATAAATACTTTTTAAAATAAATTGTTTGCATAACGCCAAACCCATTCTAAAAACTAAACTCCATGGCACGACAGCCGATGTGGGCCAAGGCCTACAGTGCCCATAACTGTTTTCAAGACCAAGGGCCCTGAGGTGCGAAGCATATGTCCCGATTAGGTGGTCAGCCTAATGCAAAACCCTCGATGCTTAGTTCCCAAGCATGCTTGGTACTCAGTTAATAGACCCACTGAAGGGATGAAAGGTAATTGAATATAATCAATTCTTTTTAAAATAAATTGTCTGCATAACGCCAAACCCATTCTAAAAACTAAACTCCATGGCACGACAGCTGCAAAGGAACGTCAGACTACCAGCTCAGTTAAAACCTAAACCGATCTCTTGTATGTGGTGTTAATTGTAAATTTTTGAATCCGTTAATATATCTATTTTAAATCAAATCACTTCAATTTAAATTATTTTTAAAATTGCCCTATTTAACACTGTAATTGAGAATAGCCTTTCGGACATAAATTTAAGCTAATACGTACAAATTTACGAAATTTGTGAAAAAATAACATATTTAATTGATGAATAGTTCATGTAATTTAATAATAAAATAATTAAGTGCTTTAACATTTCCACCACGCCAACCAGAGCATTGGAGGTTGTGTTGGATCTGACTCCCTTGGACATCTTCATCTGCAGCGTTGCAAGAATGAATGCATACAGAATGAAGCTGCAAAACCACTGGCATGATCAGCCTGTTGCCAAAGAGCACAAGGGCATCACCTGGAAATTTCAAGACCCTACTTTTCTGATGCCATCTGACATCATGGAAAAAACATACATGTTTGATAGGACATTTGATATAGTTTTTCCAACTAGAGAGGAATGGGATAACAACATGTTTGAAACTAAAACAGGAGATCTAATCTGGTACACAGATGGATCACTGAAGAACAGCCTCTCAGGACTGGGAGTTTGTGGCGTGTCACCAAGAATCAGCTTGTCTGTAAGCCTTGGGCGATACGCTTCGGTCTTCCAGGCAGAAGTTTTGGCCATTATCCACTGTCTGCGACTGAATATGAAGCTACTACGATAAGCGGATTCTCATTTTCAGTGACAGTCAAGCCGCTTTAAAAGCGCTTAGTTCCTTCGAAATCAAATCTAAAATGATTCTGGAGTGTAGAAACCTTCTTACAGAACTGGCAACTAGAAACAGGGTGATCCTTGTATGGGTGCCAGGGCACAAAGGTATCGCAGGTAATGAAAGGGCTGATGAGCTTGTTAAACAAGGATCGTCTTTTGTTCCCATTGGTCCAGAACCTTTTTGTGGGATCAATTTGAAGACCGAAAAAACCAATGTTCTTAGATGGGAAAAATGGATGATGTATGAAGCTTGGCTCAAATCTCCTGGTCAAACCCACGCTAAAAGTATGATCTGTAGATCATCAGCGAGGATTTCCTATGAAATTCTAAGATGCTCTAGGCAGAAGATACGTTTAATCGTAGGCTTCATAACTGGGCACTACTATTTCAGAAAACATCTCCATAAAATGGGATTGTTTCAGCAAGACCCTATCTGCAGGAAATGTCATATGCAAGAGGAAACGGCCAAGCATATCATTTATGAATGCGAGGCTCTTGCCCTCCCTAGATTAACCTCTTTAGGCATCATCCATACTAGAGAGCTACACCTAGATTCCATTAAAGGGTTATCAGACTTTATTAATAAAGTGGGTGATCCGAGCAACTGGAACTAAGAAACATTGGGTTTGGAGTTAACAGTACAAAATGCTGATAAAAGCAGAGGTGCTCAATGACATACAAACCCAACTCAAAGAAGAAGAAGAAGAAGTGCTTTAACGACTTTAAAAAAATGTTTCAAAAATTAAAATAAGGAAGAAAAAAATTCAACTGTCTTTTAAGCGGCACATTTAATGTCTAAGCTTAAAACACGAAAATGAAAAGTTTAAACTTAAATAAGATGATATAACTCAACTTATTTTGTTATTTCATTCATATAAAATATTGAACACTTACGATTATTTTTTTGAAATGCATAATATAATGATAATTGGTATACAGCATGCATAGACACAGGAGCGAAACTGACTAAAAACCTTCTTATTCCCCTTGGTTCACAGAAAGTAAAACTTTCTTCGTTGTAGAAGGTTCAAAGTTCAAATCCAACTGCTGTAGAACAGAGTCTGATCTAGTTTATTTCTCTATTTACGGTGAATTTCGCTTACGAGTTACCGAATACAATTTACTCTCGTAGGCAAACAATTGAAAAAATCGATAAGGACTTACAGACTCTGAACAAAAATTAATATCCAAGTTAGACACAAGATTCAGCCCCACCACAAAATGAAAACTAAACTACTGACCACATATGTAGCTGCCTGAATGGGAGATGGGATTCCACTTTTTATACACATGTTTAAATATACCATTGTGTGCGTGCATCTAATTATAATATTAAGTACATTATATAGTTACTCTTCAACAATGAATGGTTCGGAATTTCATAAACATCCATTTTTTAATACCTTAATAGGCATGTCTTTCAAGTATCCAGGCAGTAATCTCGGTACCTACCCCACAGAAATTTCGCTGGCAGATAGCATGCTATAAAATTTTAAATGTTAATCAGCCAGTCAAGTGCTTATTAGCAATTCCGAAAGGTTCAAACTCTCCAGCGTTGATAGGGATTAGCATTTCTGAATTGCCTTTGTTCTGCAGGTTTTTACACACTATCGTTAGTTATACTAGAAATTAAAGTATTAGGTTGTCGTTCAAAATTCTTTTTTTACACACGAGGGCCAGTTGTACCCGGATCAACAGCTTAAAAGGTTTTTAAACCACTGTAAGCATTCAAGGTCAAAATTGAAGGTTAAATTTAATTATATTCACAATATATATATATATATATATATATATATATATATATATATATATATATATATATATATATATATATATATATATATATATATATATATATATATATATATATATATATATATATATATATATATATATATATATGTATATATATATATATATATATATATATATATATATATATACTGACCCAGCCACGCGTTGCAGTGGCTGAGTATTTATAATATATTGAATCAATTTTTTACTAATTCCTTGGTACAATCAAATTATAATTTTCTGAAAAAATTCAAATAGGTTCATTCATATGATATTATAAATAAAACATTTCGTCAAAATTTAAAAGTAATAGGTAAAGTATCGAAATGTTGAAATTAAGCACAAATCAACATATACTTTCTGAATTTACATTTTATTCATTTTATATTAAGTTATAGTTTGTAATCAGTGACTGATTGTGAAGGTTAGATTTTTTTCGCGGCATTATACTGAAATAAAAAAAAATTAAAAGAATTTATCATTTGAATAAATAAAGTAGATCAAAATGTATGGCTGAATAAATTAATAATTATCAAATTATAAAATAAAAATAAAAAAATAAAAGGCTATCAAGAAATACTTACATGTTTTCGAGGTGGTATGAAAAATATAGTAGAGAAAAACAGTAATAAATAAAATTTTATTTTACTATTTATAATATTAAAAGTATTAATACTGAACACTGCACAATAATAACACGATACAAAGTATAATTATGAAAATGATTCATGAAAAATTGTTATAGTTTGATTATACATCATGAAAATATATGTAAATTCTATATTCAACCACGCGCTTGCGTGCTCACGTTAATTTTCGAAGATGATTTAATCTAGAAAAATAAACACGTCACCATCTGCCGAATACCTGTGCAACTTAGATGCTAAACCGCCATCTACTAGGAATTTACAGAACTAACCGATAAATAAACACTAGTGTCGTATAATAAATATTGTGATCAATAAATAAGAGATAAAAACTATTCTATCTTTTAAGTTGGACCATATTATAAATGGTTACAAAATTTTATCAAAATCCGTTCAGTAGTTTCGGAGTTTATCGGAAACATACATCGTGACACGAAATTTTTATATATATACAAGCTGACCCAGCCACGCGTTGCAGTGGCTGAGTTTTAATAATACATTGAATCAATTTTTTACTAATTCTTGGGTATAATCAAATTAATATTTTCTAAAAAAATTTAAAATAGGTTTTAAATAATTGGAAAAATTTATTAAAATATTTCACAATTTCTATAATGATTAGACCTTCACTTTTTGTAGATTTCGATAATTCTGAAGAATAATTTATCTTCGTTTGAAATTTATTTTTAAATTGTCTCAGTATTTTGAAGATATATTTAAAACACATAAAGAATTTTATATAAAAAATGTTATATTTTGTTTACATATTTTTTAAATACCAGGAAAATGTTTTTTAATACTATGTATCATAGGTTTTTTTTATTTTAATAAATAAATCTTACACTGTTTGCAAAAATTAGCAACGCTCACAATCAGTTTTGTTTGAGGAATCAATCCAATCCTATTTTAATCAAGAAGCTCCTCTTCCCTCAGAATAGTTTTGAATTCGGATTTTTCGCAGTTCCAGAAGCTAATTTGAGGGTCCTTTCACTCATCTCCAAGAAACGATGCGAGAGTTCTCAGTTTTCGAATCCTGTACCTTCCCATCTAAAGCGAGTTGTTTTGTCACAAAATCGCAGCAACTTATTTCATTTTTTTTTCATTAGGTATAACTATTGTGAAAACATGTGAATTATATATATTATATTCAATATGCCGACCGATGACTGAGTGGTTAGCGTTCCTGACTACTGAGCTGTGGGTCCCGGGTTCGAATCCCGGTTCGGGCATGGATTTTTCTTTCCTTCTCTGTCCTTTCTTCTGTGATGTTGTATGAATGTGGCCCACCCTATAAACGGGTTTGCGGTGTATGGCGTTGGCAACGCTACTCGCCGCCGTGACTTGGTTCACAGGTGCTCGCTGGGTAACGACATATGAGTAGCAGTTTCTGGCCTTGTTGTGGCATAGGGTTCAGTCACCCTTGTGTGCCTGCCATTGGAAAAAAATAAATATTTATGCTGTTTGACAGATATTGCAGTGAGTACAATTTGGCATAACTTATATATTTATAATAATTATAATTATAAAAATAATATATTAAGAAATGGGACACACATTAAATACCTTACACAATTTCTTCATAGAAATTTTGCCCATTTGTAAAACTGAAAAAGATCCAGGTGTTTCAGATAGCTTCCGTCCTATTTCGCTGACAAGTGTTATGTTCCAACTAACTGAGCGCCTCATCACAAATCGTCTCAATCACTATCTGGAGAATCATGGCTGTCTTATTGGCGGCAGACAAGCAGGTTTTAGGAAGCATAGGAACACTATCGAACCGATTGCCTGGACTCACTCAGAAAATAAAAGATGGTTTTCATCAAGGGAACAGTACCGCAGCAGTGTTAGTGGACTTCCAGGCAGCTTTTTATAGAGTGTGGAGGATTGGTATTTGTGGTAATATGTTTCTCTGAATTAAATCATTTTTGGATTAGAGTTTTATCAGAGTCAGGTATGGTCCAGCTGTCTCTGGCTTTAAGGAGACAAGATAAGGGCTTCCCGAGGGTTCGGTTCTGAGTCCTGTTCTTTTTAATATCATGATCAATGCTATTGTTGATCAAATTGTGAATTCTCAGGCTGGGGTGGAGGCCCTTCTCTTTGCTGATGACCTTGTTTTATGGACAACACACTCAGATACCCAAGTTATCCAGGATGACCTTAATTCTGCCCTGGAAAAACTCTTGATGTTTTTGGTCAAAAAAAGAATGATATGATTGTTGATATAAATAAGACAACTTTTCAGGTTTTTACATAAAGTACTAAACCTAAAATGATTAAAAAGATTAAAATGAACCTAAAATGAAAAAAAACCTAAAATGATTAAAGTACTAAACCTAAAATGATTATTGAATATGGCAGCGAGTTTCTCATTACTGCCTCTGGATCAACCCTAAATAGGGTTGAGATTTTCTCAAATTATTGCCCTCAGAATTATCACTGGTGGAGCCTTTTACTCTTAAAGCTAATTTACTGCAATAAATGTGTCAGTATCTATTATAATTAAATGGTAAAGATGGAGTTACGTTATTAAATATTTTTCAATCCTTGTTTTGAAATATATTACTGATATTTAAAAAAGAAACAAAATATTTCCTAATTTTTCACACTGGCAAAAGCAACAAAATGATACAAAAAAATATTATTATAATGTGTTGTTTTCTGTTCTCTCAAATTTTTATTTCACGTAAAATGGAAGCGTTTAACAATGTGTTATATTCAGAAATTAATTCTTTCATTGACAATGAGTATCTTTACTAAAAGGTTTTGTCTTTGTAATAGAGTTTCTATATTAAAATTTCGGATTAGAACTAAAAACTTCAGAAATTAAAAACCAAATTGAAAAAATGTTAAAGTCTTAACTCCTCAAGCCTTTCTATATTGTGCTTTAATAGCTTAAAAGAAAGGTAGGTGTAACACTGGCTTAAGAGAAAGGGATAAAAACAACGAAAAATATTTTATGTTGATTGTACAAAAATCAATCTAATCACCGAAAAAAAATGCAGAACCAATCGCAAGAATCAATAGCGTTATTTCAACAAATTCGCACGGGCCGTGGTAGCCTAGATGTAAGGCCATCGGGCTTCCGTCCGAAAGAGTGGGGTTCGATTCCCAATGCAGCCAAAGACCCACTGAGTGCATGTGATATACGTGCTCGTTAAATCCGTGGAATTGAAGTCCTGTGGTCAGACGTTGAGCAGTTATCATAGGCGTAATGGTCTGGAGGAAATTTCCTCCCCCTCCATATCAATGTCATAATTGAGGGAGGGGATCCACTAGTGGTTGCATCTATCTGAGAAATTTAGAGCAAGGTCATACTTTCACCTTCGTGGTGCACTGGTCAAACCACGCACCCTGCGGTCCATAGCCAACTGCATTGTGAGCTTGGTTTGTCTGAGTGTCATTAGTAACAACAACACAAATATTAACCCATTTAAAATAATTTTCGATCTTAGATAAATTTTTTGAATATTGACATATTCCTTTAGATGGAAAAAGAATCACTAAAATGAGCATTTACAGGTAGGTACAAACTGATAGATATTTACAGCAGTTACAGCTAATTAAAAGCAACACCCATAAAAAATTGAATTTGTTGCCTTATGGCGGGGAAAATGCTACCGCAATGCTTCAACCTGCTATTTCGTAAATTCTTCACAAAATAAAATGTCAGATTGAAGATTCTCATTAACTATTTTGATCATACAATTATATTTTCCAACTGAGGGGATGAACATACAAACCATCTTAGAACAGAGTATTTATCTTTCGATACACGGAGTTACAGTTGAAGGTTTGATTGTATTCAAGAGCAATTCTAGTATTATAATTAAAAGAATAAAAATATTATTAACAGGGTTACAATTAAAATTTGTAAGTATTTTCACTTCTAAAAGCTTGATAAATTTCAATGTCTTCCAAAAAAAATTGCAGACAACATATTTATAAAAACAAATTTTTGCTTACATAAATTGAGTAAAAACTTGTTTTTGACTAAAGTTTGCATTTTTATATTTATTCAACTTTTAAAATTTTGCTAAAATTTATCTCAAAAATGAAAAGAATTAATTTGTTGTTGTTGTTTTTTTAAATTTCTATCTATCTAAATATCAACACAACTTTTACAAATAAATTGTATATTATTGTATTTATTCTTAATTATTTGGTAACTGAAAAATATGTATAAATTTATTTGCTTAATATAAGAGGAAACATTTAGGAATGTTTATTTAAATGCGGTATCATTACATAGAACAAACACATTTTAAAATATGAAAAATTTGTGCAACAATGCATATATAATTCTTAGAGAGAGTGAGAGAGAGAGTTGAACTATTATATTGTAAATAATTCATGTAGTTGTATGTATCGTAAGTATGTACATTCATCTGTACACTTTGCAGCTAAATAAGTGAAATTACATTTTTTTCCATCAATAAATTCTTGTAGGTCTAACTAGCTTAAAAGAAGAGGATAAATATCTTGTACGAAATATTTTTTCCTAATATTATCTTTACGTTTTATAAAATAAAATTTATATTCAATCTTTGCAACAAATGAAATAAAAATTCTAGATTAAAATGACATTTCTCTCAAGATAGAGATGATATCAGAAATATAATTATTCCATTTTTTCATTTGTAAAATTTCATAATCACATGACATTTAAAGCAGAATATTTTTATAATTAACACACCAAAAATAATTTAATCAATACTTACAACCCCAATAAATATTGCTGTTGTATTTTAGTTTCCATATCATATTACTTTGAAAAATACTAAAGAAGGACAAAACAATATTCTTTTAAAAAAATTGGAGAAATTATTAAATAACATTATTTTTCAAAAATAATTACGTGAGAATGTGGAAAGGACGGAAGATCTGAAGGCATATGGGTTTTTTCTGTACTCCCCCTCCAGTAACGCATAGATAATAATTTTAATTAAAGGAAAAATTGCCTTAGCTTCATTAATAAAGCGCAGAAAGTTTTGAAGTGGTATGTCACATAGTTTAAAATAACAACATTGTGACATAAGTAATTTTATAGACAGTTCTCACTATTGTTATTGAAATTCTATTGTAATTACAAATAACACACATCTTAATTTCTGTATGAAACATATTTTATTTTATCTAGCCAGAGAAAAAGATATTTTGATATAAGTTTAATTTCATTCCGTGCTGACACTTTCTATTTTACGCCGGCAAATATTCAGAAAAATAAAGATTATATATATATATATATATATATATATATATATATATATATATATATATATATATATATATATATATATATATATATATATATATATATATATATATATATATATATATATATATATATATATATATATATATATATATATGGAAAAGTACGTTTTATATATAAACTTATAAGTATACAATTACATTCAGATATAAGTACTATATATACAAATTTTCGCATTAATAAGGAGAGATAGCACATAATAAAATTAGTAATGAGAATATTATAAATGATCATGTCATTTCAGAGTATATTTTATCATATTATAGACAAATAATAATAATAAAGCTTAAAAAATACGCTAGAAAAACAAAATATTTTATATTTTCTTTTGTAAATAAAATTGTGGAAGTAGTTTAATCTTATTTTAACTTGAATAACATAATAAAATCACTCGTAAAAAAAAACTTTATTTATAATGGCAAGTGCAAAATAGAAAGAACTAAAGGTTACAAAGAAGTAAATTACAGAAAAAAGACCGAAAAAATTTGCCTAAGGAACTATCTTGCAACATCTGGCGTCTTCCGTTGAGCAGCAAAGTGCCCCACAAAAGGGCAGATGGTCCCTGTCCATGACTTCTCCAGAGTCGCAGAGTGTACAACTGGGAGCAGAAAGAATGCCCAAGCACTTCAAATGAGAGACTAGGCATCATGTCCTGTTGTCAGATGAAAGGTGGCAACTGCATTTCGTCTTGGTATATCAGGAATTAGAGAAGGACCTAAATAACTCCAGTGTTTTTGAGTCATACGAGTCTGTTCGTCTGGTGAGTCATCAGTCAGGCAGCAAACCTGCTCACCGTCACCCGGACACGGTGGATGACTACCAACTGTCCACCAGCCATCCACCAACCATCCACCACCCATCCACGAATTGAGGCGAAGCTTTCCACCAAACGGAGTTTTCAGCATGTTTAATTTTTTTCATCCACAACTGAGCGACAAGTGTTATAATAACTTGATTCGCGCTGTTTGCATAAGAACATGGAATTCAAATTTTATCTAGAAATTAGAGAATTTAAACATTAAATATTTTAAAAACAAGTTAAATTTAATTGGTCAATATGTTTAGAATTTTATTATTTTTGTTTTATAATCTATACTAATTAATTCGATTATATATTTTTCAATAGATAACAGGTGCTTGTGAAACCAATGCAATGATAATTATTTTAATGAAAATTTTAAAAAATCAATTATATCAAAATCTTAGACGAGTACTTAGTAATAATTTCGAAAAAGAATTCTCTGGTAAAATTTCACAAGATTTTCACGAAAACTATTTTATTTAAATCTTCCTCATTGAAATTGCTTTTTTAAAATTAGAAAATATTTTGAGTATTTTTAGTTTTTAATAAAAATTAACTGAATAAAGCGTTTTTAATTTAAACTGCAATTTAAACACGGCATTTAATTTGAATACTATTGATATAGTTATTAGAATTTTTATGAATGTATTAAATACATGAAATTTAATATGATAAATAAATTTATTTGTAATTTTTATTTAAATAATTTGAAACAGACTCTGAAATGGAATGTAATTATTTATTAAATTAGGTTTTTTAATATTATACAAATTCCTAAGTATTTGTTGTAAAGAAATGTTTTATAAAATAATTTGACAATTTAGTTTATTATTCATAGTTTAAAATTACATTTCATAGAAATATTGTTAACTTTATTTTAAATAAGTTGCATGGGCAATTGAAATAAGCTTTATGTTATTTAAATTTTGTTCTCCCTTCTTTTCTCCTCTTCCAAACGTAATTTAGCAATAATATTTGCTGCTGATATTAAAATCTAAGCATTACATGCAATATATCTTGACGTTTTGAGCATGATTATGTTTTCGAGTATGAAAATATTAACAAATACGGAATACAATAATAATGATAATTAAACTGTAAATAAACTTTCCTAGGTCAATATTTGAAGTGACGTTATTAATGACGTGATTGTTTCGTGTTTGGCTGATATACTAGACACCAGGTATCCACAAAACAGACACCAGCAGAACACCATCCACAAGCTACGCAGTGCACAAGTTTGTTGCCTGCCTTAGAAGCAAATAGATGCTTTTGAAACAGTTTAATCATCCAATACGAGAGGATGTTGTACAAGGCCGGCACTTTTCTTTGCAATGCTTATTGTCCCATAAGCCACAGTGACCGGCACCCACTTGAGAACAATTTACTTCCCTCTCAAAACAAGAGTTCTCATGAATTCTTAATATTGTTGAATTTCACGTGCTCAAGGGTGTTAAACAGTAGAAATTGAGTACAAAAAAAAAAATCATAAATTGAAATATTATTAATGAAAACTTTTAAGAATATAACTTTATATATATATATATATATATATATATATATATATATATATATATATATATATATATATATATATATATATATATATATATATATATATATATATATATAAATTTCGTGTCACGATGTATGTTCCCGATAAACTCCGAAACTACTGAACGGATTTTGATAAAATTTTGTAACCATTTATAATATAGTCCAACTTAAAAGATAGAATAGTTTTTATCTTTTAATTATTATTCTCAATATTTATTATACGACATTAATGTTTATTTATTGTTTAGTTCTGTATGTTCCTAATAGATGGCGGTTTAGCATCTAAGTTGCACAGGTATTCGGCAGATGGCGACGTGTTTATTTTTCTAGATTATACATCTTCGAGAAAATTAACGTGCGCGCGCAATCGCGTGGTTAAATATAGAATTTACATATATTTTTATTATTATACTTTCATGATGTACATATATTTTCATGATACATATATTTTCATGATGTATAATCATACTATAACAATTTTTTGTGAATCACTTTCATAATTATACTTTGTATTGTGTTATTATTGTGCGTGTTCAGTTTGAATACTTTTAATATTATAAATAGTAAAATAAAATTTTATTTATTGCTGATTTTCTCTACTAATTTTCATACCACCTCCAAAACATGTAAGTATTTCTTGACAGCCTTTTATTATTTTTATTTTTATTTTATAATTTGATAATTATTAATTTATTCAGTAGAATATTTTGATCTAATTTATTCATTCAAATGATAAATTCTTTTAATTTTTTTGTTTCAGTATAATACCGCGGAAAAATTTTTTAGTTTTAATAATTAAAAATTGAAAAAATAATAGTTCGATGTCAATGTTATCTACCTCATTTATAAGAATTTATTTTTAGATGTTTTTAATTTATATAGTATATTTTATAAGTAAGTCACTGATTACTAACTATAATTTAATATAAGATGAATAAAATGTAAATTCAGAAAGTATATGTTGATTGGTGCTTAATTTCAAAATTTCGATACTTTACCTATTACTTTTAAATTTTTGCGAAACGTTTTATTTTTAATCTCATATGAATGAACCTATTTTAAATTTTTTTAGAAAATATTAATTTGATTGTACCCAAGAATTAGTACAAAATTGATTTAATGTATCTTAAAAACTCAGACACTGCAACGCGTGGCTGGGTCAGCTTGTATATATATATATATATATATATATATATATATATATATATATATATATATATATATTTCTTAGAAGTCTTTATTAATCACTAGAAAAATGCATAAAACTTACAAAAATTCGTTTCGAATAAAATGAGTGAATGTGTGTAAAATATTAAAATATTTCACGTAACATCTCTTGATAAATTGCTTTTATAAATACTATTAATATAGACATAAGTTCTATCATATCAATTTTACCCACACCTAATTAGCCGAGCTGGCAGCCGAATGGTTAGCGCTCTTGCCGTCGGTTCAACAGTTCGTGGGTTCGAATCCCACCTTGGGCATGGAATCACTTTCATAATTGTACTTTGTATTGTGTTATTATTGTGCGTGTTCAGTTTGAATATTTATATTTCTTAGATATTATAAATAGTAAAATAAATTTTTATTTATTGCTGATTTTCTCTACTAATTTTCATACCACCTCCAAAACATGTAAGTATTTCTTGACAGCCTTTTATTTTTTTATTTTATAATTTGATAATTATTAATTTATTCAGTAGAACATTTTGATCTAATTTATTTATTCAAATGATAAATTCACTTTCATAATTTGATTCAGATGAGTTGTTGTAGTGGTTCGGAATCCACTTTAAACCGTAAGTCCCGGTCTAATTAGCCCTCGTGTGCAAAAAATGACCGTTGAGCGACAAACAAACCAAACCAAACCCACATCTAATTAAATAAAAATATCAATTTTCACCTCAATAATTACCCCATGAACTGCTGCGTGATAGCTTCTTTATTCTTTTCAAAAGTATAACTTTTGCTACTTATTTTGAACTTTAAGCGAGAGGGAAATTTAAAACCATTAAAATAATAAACCCTAAATAATATGTTAAATCTTAGGAACTTAAGTGGATAACATTTATCGCAAAATAAAAAAATATCCCGGATCGTTTCTCCATCTAATGAGGTATGTATTATGCTCCATGTAATTAATTATGTTTATACCTTTTCGAAAGTGTAAGCAAAATAAAAATAATTTTAAGTAGGTGTCTATTATTTATCCAAATCTTTATATCAAAAGAGAGTAAAAGATTTTTTCATTATGATTTACTGTACTTAAATTAGATATTTTCACCCAGAATTAAAACAGATGTAATGATAGTCAGCAGGCTAGAATATTCTGTAAGACTTTTGATATTAAATAGAAATTACCATCTGGAAATATATTTTTTGGAGAATGTGCTTTCTTTTTATGTCAAAAATAGGAAAATACAGAAAACTCCCAAACTTTTGAAGACGTGCATGGAGAAATTAGAATATATCGAAGTACAACAGTTGGACAGTTCATTGGATACATGTTTCAAGAACATTACAGGTTTGATTTATCAATGGTTAGTTTTTACTCAAGAGCTTCAATACGTTACCCACCCCAGCAAAACAGTACGATTCATGTAACTCGCTGTAATAAACTTCATGAAAGCTAGTAGTCAACATTCCCATTGCTTCGTTTCAAAAGATTCCAGGCTGGGGACTTTCTCAATATCTATCCCAATAGAATTTTCTATTTAGTGTTATAAATGAACTCTTCCGACTGACTAAGAGATCACTCATTGCAATCCTGCTACAATCGAGTGAAAAGATATTTTATATCTGTTGTAGAGAGGTACGCAATGTGTTTTGAATTACAATTTCTATGTGCAAAGTATGAGCGTTCAATGATAATAATAACCAACAAGTGAACTCGAAGGTTATGATGGGATGGATATACGTTGAAAAATCAAACAATTAAAATGTTCTACTGGACACACAGCTAAGAGTCAAACTGAATAAATATGTGACAATTCATCATCTATTTCAGTAGAATGAATTTTTCACTTATTCAAATAATTTAGGCATATAATCTAGCATAAAAAATATCTATCAAAAAATTTCTTTCACTGGATGTAAAAAGAAAGTTATAGGTGAGTCTGAATTCTGATTATGTACTTGAGAATGGTTTATTATGTATTTGAGAATATCCTATTATGTACTTCAGAATAGTTTATCCCCTATTCCATGATATGCTATTGTATGTATGTGGAGTTGGAAAAATAAATCTTAATGAGAATACAATGGGTGTCAAGAAATATATACACACTTTGAACCGTCATAAAAATATTATTTCTTGTGCTGTGTGATTCAGTTTCTGGGAGAAAGTAATTCAGTATATATAATAAAGTAATGTAGTTTGTCTTTGAGGGTAGCAATATATGTATGTTGCATAAAAATATATAGGCTTTGCTAATCCTAAAATCCGTAACATCTTATTTATAAAATTTTATTCAAAATTCATTTTAATGAGAATTAAAAAGAAAGTAGGAAAAAATAACTAGTTTTGATAATTTTAAATCATATTGATTAATCTTTCAGCTCTAAAATATTATTCAGTTTATAAAAATTATAGTTAGGATTTCATAGATTTTTCTATTGCATTGATAATAAGCTTTGAATATTTCCGATTGTCTAACAAGAATTTATCATCGGGAAAGTTTTAAAAAATAAATTATCATTAAAAAAAGCGCAAGCACAATTTTCATAGCTTTCATCGCTATATATAACGAAAACATTTCCTAAATTTGCACAACACTCATGCAAATGAAAAGAAATAATGAACACTGCTATGCAACGAAGAAATTTAAGCTTTGTTTCTGAATAAGAGTGACCATTATGAAAGACCATGCCATAATTACCGAATACAACAAATTAAATTTTCATAATTTTTTGCATTGGGCAACATTTAATTGAAAAAAATATTCAAGGGATCTCACTTTTTCCCCTATTTATTGGAAGTAAAAGTCTATTTATTTGCTAAGGTATTTATATTATTTCTTGCTGAAAGAAGATTTTTAACGAGAAAAAAAGTTGAAATTTAATACGGAAGATTCAAAATATATTAAGTAAAAAAAATAATGTTTTTGAAACGGGTTCTTTAAATATGGAACTACAAAAAATTTACTGGTCTGTATGTCGAATTCAGCTATCAAATTATGAATCGTGAAATTATAAGGAAATCAATTGTCCTTACTATTTTTAATGGCTAAAAATAAGATGCTTTGCAGGAAGTGTAGCCCATTTTTAATTTTTCTAGTAAAATCCGTTGGCATCCAGCTCCAGCTGTGCAGTTTCCTTTCGATGAACCGCGTGGGCTTTTTGGATTCATTATTGTTTGGGCACGGCTGGCTTCGTCTATCTGAATCTTCATTACCAGTGAAAACTATTAATAATTTTAAAATGCTTATGCACAACACGATCATGAAGCATTAGTTCAATTTCTGATAATTCTAATTTGAAATTATAAATCAAAAATATATGATGAGCTGCCAAAGACTTGCATTTTTCTTTTTTATTACACGAGTTATGATTTATGAATGCGCGATCTGCTTTTATAAGGACTGGTATTCCCACTCCCCCACGTATTTGAAGTACTGTGAATTTCCTATTTAATTTTAATTCTTTCAATGGAGAATCAAAAATGATGACAAATTTAGTGGTTACCTTGTAAGTAAAGAAAAACTGTGCTAATCACAATTTTTTTTTTGGTCTTAAAACTTTTTTGAAGCTTCACTTCATGAATCAAGATCATGAATCCTTGGACATAAATTACAAATAAAATCGGTTTTGATTTGAGCTTCTGAAATGTATGTTCAATGGAAGAAAAAAATTCTAAGAAATTTTCTTTTGCTTATGAAAATAATATGCTGCTCAAAAGATATAAATTTTCAATATCAAATTCATAATGACATTTTTGAATACGTAAAAGTAAATATGAGAAGTATATGTCGAAGTTATTTATGAAGAAAGAGAAGATCATTTGCACTTGTAGTATGCATTTGTTGAACTTATTGATACAAAAGCTTTTGCACTAATTGATGAAATATACATGATTCTTACAAATTTGTAACTCTAAAATATTTGCAATATAATCACATGGCAATGCCACAGGTGCCGTATAATCCATGATTCCAAATTCTGAATTATTTTGGCGATGAAGAAATGTTGCCAAGACGTGCGCGATGACGTAAATACTTGGGTTACCAAAATAGAATTTTCTGCATAATTCCTATAGGTCTCCACATGTATGACATAAAAAAACAAGGTTGCCAGATACATAAGAAAATCTGCCAAAAAATCGCCAATCTCAGAATTTGGCGCATGGATTATACGGCACCTGTGCCGCAATATAATACGTTTATAATTTTATTTTTTGTTAATGTAAAATAATAATAATTTTTATTTCTAATCAAATAAATAATAGTTTTCGTTTATTATTTATTTGCTTAAGCTTTCCGTGAAATAAATTTCCTCTAGAAGGATATTATTGATGAGATCGACGCATGAGTTTCACAGTGCATTGAATGCAATTCTAAAAAAACCTTGAGGTCTTAGTTTGTTTTCAGGGAGAGAGTACAAATTTAGAATGTACAAATTTCACGCTTGTAGAGTCTAAAATTTTCCCAGAGCAGCAGGGATGAAAGAAAATACGATCAAGATTTTGGTATATTACTCTTGATTTGTTGTTTCTTTGTATCAATTGTACTTCACATTGAGCATGCGCGTCAACTACGCCTGAGGTTAGGTTCACACGGCACTTGTATGCCAAGCAGGAAAGACGTGGGTAAATAACCCTGTTGAAACGACACCCACACTATTTTATTAAAATTCTCGAATTAACATTTAAATGTTTTTCATTTGTGTTATTTGTAAAGATAAATCTTGTTGCTGTTGTCTTTTACAGCTGGTCCGTCTTCTCTTTCTTTATTAATAATCTGAACTGTTGACGTTTCTTATCATTCATTTGGCATTGACAGAACTAAAAACTCGCTGGAAAATATGACCCAGCAATTAGGTGTGTCTATTCCAATTACCAGTGAAAATTCTGCGAAAAATATTGATAAAACCACGTAGAATCACAAACAAGTGCCGTATAATCCATGATTCCAAATTCTGATTTTTTTTGGCAATGAAGAAATGTTGCCAAGATAACGTATCTTGACGTGCTCGATGACGTAAATACTAGTGTTACCAAAATAGAATTTTCCGCATAATTCTTATAGATATCCCTATGTATGACGTAACAAAAACAAGGTTGCCAGATACATAAGAAAATCCGCCAAAAAATCGCCAATCTCAGAATTTGGCGCATGGATTATACGGCACCTATGCCCAAGCACTTACATTGATTTTTAAGTAAACCCTGGTGTTGTAATTTAATTAATACATAAATAGAAAATTGTACACCAGTCTATTAAACTAATAGTTACTAGTGTACAATTTTCACAAGTAATAGATACTAATGATTAAAATTTTATTTTGAAATAAATATAAACATATAATACGGCGAAAAGAAAGATAAAAATCAGGAAATCTATTAAATATTTTTATGGCTTTAACTGAACAACTTTAATTCCTCTTTAAATCTATATTTTTCATAAAATATTTTTAATGGGAAAAATGTCTTTGTTAAATGAAGTTTTCATTTAAATATAAATCACTAATTCCATTAAAAATTTAGGGTGTTTTTACTTTTGCTAAACAATACTAATAAAAGAAAAGTGTAACAATCAAATGGGTTCTTTATATCATATAAAATATAGCAAATTTGGAAACTAACAAAGCAAATTTGCGCTGTTGACTTATTAAAGAAGTCACTACAAAGATTAACAGAAATTAATTTTTCATTGTTAAGCTTATTTAATAATAATTCAATTATTGGTGTATTCATCTGAAATTCTTCTAGCCTAAAGTTTGAAGCTAGAAACAACATACGAATATAGAATTAAATATTGTGAGCTCTTTCATAAATATGAAATAAGTATATTTATTTTATTCAATTATATTTAAGTTTTATCGTAATAGGAATATACTTGCCTAATTTATTGGTATTAATAAAATTTTTAATTCAATAATATTGTGAATCATTTCATAAAATTTATTTTGAACATTGAAGTTTGTTAAGAACTCTTTTATTTTATTTAATATTCCCCAAAATTTGAAGTATTGCTTTAAGCTAAAAGCATTTTATCCAGTTTAAAATCAGTTCATTTTATTATACTATTATAGTAATACTTTTTCTATTAAATTCAATAAGAATAACTGTATCAAAATTAAAATTTGTTAAACTAAGAATAGAAATAAACTTAAAAGTTTTATTGCTGTTACAGTAGCTCCTTCCTGTAAATTTTAAAATTATTTAAACTATATTTATACCTGGTTGTTTGTTAGAAAATTTTAGTAATAAACAATTTGTAATGCATCTGTCTGATTTGAAAGTTTTCCTTTTAAGTTTTTCAATCAAAACAACCCTACATTGCCTCCTCTTTAACTCGGAGCTCATTTTTTTCCAGAAATTAAAAAAATTTCAGATAAATAATTTAAAAATTTATGCTAGCTTTTGAAAATTCTTAATTTATTGTATTTAAATTATTTTCTTTACAAAAGTTATTTATAAGTTACTTTATTGTTTTTCTATTCAGTCTATTTATTCTATTTGGATGTTTATTCTATTTATTCTATTTATTTTTAAGCGATAGACGAATGTTTAAAGGAAAAATAGGTGTGAAATGCAAGTGTTCAAAAGAGATTCTACATAAATAGAATTATAAAATTCCTTTTCTATTTTATAAGAAATCTCATATTATTGAATTATCTGAGGCTTGATCAGCGAAAGAAAAGAACAAGATTATGGTATGATCTCCTTGGTTTGTTTTTTTCTTTCTATCAATTGTTACTAAGCTTTGTTTTAAAAAAGTCTTGCACAAAAAAACAGAAAAAAAAACTTAAATTTTTTTTTGGATAAATGTTTATATTTTTCATCTGATTTTTTTACAAAAGAATCAGAAATTATTTAATTAAATTAATGTAATATTTTTGACCACACTGTAAATGCGTGATGCATAGATTTAGAATAACATTAAAAAAATAATAATAAAATCGATTTAAAATTTTCACAGAATCCGAATGTATTCAAATTTTTATTTTAATCCAATAAAAATTTCTTAAAAATAACAAAAGGCAGCAATACTTTTCCATTTCGCCGGCGATAAAGTCGCCAAAAATGATACAGTCGGGAATATCTCCAAAACATGTGACGGCCTTTCACTATCTCAGCGACTTTATTTCAACTCTTTTTTTTCCATTTCATAATTTCATGCTATGTTGCTATATATGCAAATTTAATAATTTCATGAACTCTCTCTAGAAAAAATCAGATTTTAAAAATATATTTTAAAAAATAATAATAATAACAAATTCACATAAAAATATTTTTTAAAAAATAAGATTTTGAAATATGCATCACCCGATAAATTGTAATCTAATATAATAAGTAAATAAATTGAGTCTCTGGCACCCATGATTCTACGCATAGCGTGAACACGAGAATAACAATAAAATAAATAAATTTAAATTTTAGAGTTACTGCATCAGTTACGTCTCAATACGTTAAAAATGGATGAAAAACCAATAAAAATTTGGATTTGCCCAGAACGGAAGAAGAATCTGTCAGATTCTTTCAAGCTAAAGGCATTTTGCCTAAACTTGCTACTTGTGATAATAATCATGAGATGGAGACGGAATTCAATGGCGCTGCAATCTATCAACTTGTCGCAGTAAAAGAAGCACCAGGAAAGGCTTGGTTCAAGTCATCGAAATTGAGTTTCTTGATGTCTGTGTGGTTTATTTATAGTTGGAGCAAGGAATTGACTTCAATTAAATGACTTGAAAAGCAATTGGAAATCAGTCACGGAACATTGTGGACTGGAATAACTACATGCGAGGGTTTTGTGTGGATTCATTGCTCAAGCGTCAACAATGGAAAATAGGAGGACCGGGTAAGATCGTTGAAATGGATGAAAGTATGTTCACGAAACGTAAAAATAATGCGGGACGCATTTTACCACAACAGCGGATTTTCGGTGGAGTTTGCCGTGAGAGAAACGAATGTTTCCTTGTGAAGGTGCCAAACCGATCCATGAGTACTAATATTAAAAGCCATTAAGGAATATATAAAAAAAACTGTATTCTGATTCGTGGAAATCATAATGCGCTGAAAAATTGGAACAGGAAAGTTTCAAGCATTTCAAAATGAACCACAAATACAATTTTGTCGATCCTCAAACTGGAACGCATACTCAAAAAATAGAAAGACTGTGGGATAGTGTCAAATGGCGAAATAAGAAGCACAGAGGAACGGCACGTCATCATCTGGAAAGTTATCTCGCGAAATTTATGTAGAGAAGAGAAACGAAAGATCCATTTGAAAAAATTTTAAACGATGTTATAATGTTTATGCCTCCAAAGTAAAAAATTCTTATAGCTAATATTTAGGAACATTTTTTTGCGTATACTGTGTGTTGTCGCCAATTGGCGACTTGATTGGCTCTTGGCGAGATTTGCGCCGGTGAAATGCAAAAGTACCAAGAAATTATTAATAATAAATGCAGAAACAGGGCAAACTTTAAAGTTACAATTAATATTTTGTTAAGGAATTAAACAATATCATGTCAACTAAAAGTAATATAACACTAAAGTAAATTAAAGATAATCCTTAGTCAACATGCTTTAAACTTATGATATTTCTGTCTTTTTTGTGTATGTTAAACCTCTCAAATGGTTCTCATCTGCACTGTTATAATAATTGATATTAATTTATATATTAAGAAATTATATATCTATATCTATATCTATCTATCTATCTATCTATCTATCTATCTATCTATCTATCTATCTATCTACTATCTATATATATATATATATATATATATAATCCTGGTTCGAACATGGATGTTACTTTTATTCTCTGTTTTCACTGTTCTTTCTTCTGTGATTATGTATGAATATGGCCCACCCTATAAACTGGTTTGTGGTGGTATGGCGCTGGCAACGTTATTGGCATCCATGACTTGGTTCATAGGTGTCCGCTGGGTAACGATAAATGAGTTGCAGTTTCTGGTCTTGTGGTGACATAGGGCTCGTTACCCAATGTCACGCCGTTGGAATATATATATATATATAAAATATTATATATATATAAATATAAATAAAATTTTATGTATATATAAAAAATTATATATATATAAAATTTATGTATAAAAGTATATAAAATATAAATATATAAATAATTTTATTTAATTGATTCAAATGAACTCTTAAAATACAATTTTGTAAAATTTCTTGGAGAAAATAAAAAATTCAGCTATAGAAATCACCACGGCACAGATACCGTATAATCCAGGATTCCAAATTCTGAGATTGGCGATTTTTTCGAGGATTTTCTAATGTATCCGACAACCTAGTATCTATTACGTCATAGATATGGAAAACTATAAAAATTAGGTAGAAAATTCTATTTTAGCAACCCTAGTATTTCCTTCATCACGCACGTCACAATACGTCATCTTGGCAACACTTTTTCATCGACAAAAAATTCAGAATTTGGAATCGTGGATTATACGGCATCAGTTCCATGACCGCAAGAGACACAAACATATCTTAAATAAATGAAGATTATTATTCACTTATTTATATAACCATCGTAACATTATATAAATGTGTAGCGAACATTGTGCTATTAAACAGTTAAAAAACAAAGAGAAAATTAAAAATCATGCAAAACATGATGTTAAAACGATTATTAATTTTAGTGTAATATTATAAAGTAGAATTATGTACTCATGTCCGATTATTGCTGTATAATCTTCAGCAAATAATCTGTGAATGTGTGATCTACAGAAATTAAGTCTTTATTTTATCAAAAATGTTTATGATGAATGGTTAGTATCATTCCATAATCTTTGAATAAAGTAAATTCGCGAGATTAAGTAAGAATGAGACTGCAATTAAAAATATTTTTTAGAAGTTAAAAGTCTGAATAACATTCTTATGATGTATGCAAACACAAATTTTCAAGTTCTTATGCAGGATTCATGTCTAATTCTAGTGACCACTGGAATGCAAGTAAACTCACCGTCAAGATTCCGTGCTTCTTTATTTACCAAATAATTATTATGAAAAAATCAAGAAAAATAATATCTCAGCGATACATATTAACACACTAGAAATATCTAGCTAGATATATTCTTTTCTGGGGCACAGATGCCGAATAATCCATGCGCCAAATTCTGAGATTGGCGATTTTTTGGCATATTTTCTTATGTATCTGGCAACCTGGTATTTATTATGTCATAGATATGGAGAGCTATAAAAATTATGCAGAAAATTCTATTTTGGAAACCCTAGTATTTCCTTCATCGCGCATGTCACAATATGTCATCTTGGCAACATTTCTTCATTGAGAAAAAAATTCAGGATTTGGAATCGTGGATTATACTGTATCAGTGCCATGACCGCAAGAGACACAAACATATCTTAAATAAATTGAGATTATTATTCACTTATTTATATAATCAAAGAAGTAACAGTTGAAAATGTCAGCAATTTCTTTAATGGTATATATAGCCTACAAGAATAAACGCAGTCAAAAGTAATTTGTTTTTACACTGGTTTCCCTAAATGCGATATTTCTTTCTTTTACTGAGTTTTTTTCTTTATCATGGCTTGTAAGTTTTTCTCATTAGTATTTATTTTATTTTGCTTTGACACTATTAATATCTAATTCTTTAAAAACACTTTTTCTTTTATTAGTTCGATAAATTTTTCTTGGTTCTACTGACTTTTCAACTATACAGGTTTTTCATTTTCTTTTTCAAACTTTAATAAAGATATCATTCTCTTAAAAGTTACGTTTTAAAAACTTGATTGTTTTACAATAAATCAAAAATGTTTTTTTTTACTTCATACACAAACAAGTAGGCTTACCACAAATAGTGTATTCAGATAATTCCTTTTTTATTAATATGATTCCACCAAAAAATTTAAAAAGAAATAATTACTACTTTTTATATGAGAATAATCCTTTCATTTGAGCTAAGTCAGTAACATCCGGAAAAGAAAACTGATAAATTATAAGTTTTTATGGTAAGCTTTCTATTCGATTTCGAATAAAACCTGCCTCAATCATCTTGATCACTCTGATATGCCACGTTCTTTCACTTATTAACACCGATGTTCTCTGTACATTTTTGTTTACATTATCTAGTCACTTGAACCACGTGATCTACCTCTGCTTTTACATTCCGGAGCAAAAGAATTGCACAACCAGAAAAGATAATAAAATATTTTGCAGAGGAAATGAAAATTCAATTGTAACTCTGAAAAATCATAATTCTTAGTTTTTCTTAAACAAAGAAATAAATAAGTACACATAACTTTTTACTGTTAAAAAATATTTATTATTAATGACGTAAATTATTGGGATCGTATGTAAATGATAAGCTTAATTGGATAAAAAAAAATGCTCTAGGGACTATACATAATTTGAAAAAAAGATCCCTGATAAGAGGTATTATCCATTAATTTTGAAAAAGAAAATGACCCAAATGGTTTCTATTCACCACATTATAATTTATCCTTTTACTGTGTGGATAAATATGACAGATAACAGTATTAATAAACTCAAATCTTAGAATATTCTAGGATTTATTTTGAATGCATCTTATTACATAATGAAAACACCTGATGAATATAACTTAAACCATGGTGATATAATAACTGACATATACAAACTAAATGTACATATCATTTTCAAAAACAGAAAACCAATTTTAAAAAGATCTTAATGATTTTAATCAGATGATTTCAATGAGATCTGAAGCTAACTTTAATAAGATATTCAACTTAAAAAATTGAAAGCTGATAGTGGCTAAAGAACTATTGTCAATTTTTACTTATTCGATCCGTTTTTAAGTAGGAAATTGTTTACGAATAATATGTATAATTCATTCTTGTATTGATCAAAATATTTATTCAAGAATTATCATCATTGTATGTTTATTCATTAATGTTTGAAAAAGCAACACTTTTCACAAATACACGAATTCAAATCTTAACCCTATAAAATACAGAATTCCCACCTTAATAGTTTATCTCCCTTTCTATTTAGTACAACAGCAAATTTTCGCGAGTATATTTCCTATCGGTGAGATGTTAAAATGTTTGAATGGCATAACCATCGTTTTATAATAAGGAAGACTAATATTAAATCATTTTGTGCAATGTATATTGTAAATTGTAACTCTACAAAATGAAGAGCATATCTATTCCTCTTCAATAGATTATCACCACTTGTTTGAATTTTAGATATTCACGAGAGCATTTGTCATCGGTAAAATGTGAAACTCCTTAAAAGACATCAACAAATCATTTGATAACGATAATTAAGAATTATTATTAAATCATTTTCTGCAATATATACTGGAAACTGTGAATGTCATAAAAATTCGAAAATACGGATTATTTAGAAAGCTAAAATAATATATTTAAGTTAAAATTTTATATGGCCTGTGCATTTCATTTCTTTTGAGTTTGTTGAAAATTTAAAGTAACCATTTCCCAGTTGAACCTCTTCATGAACTACAATATTAAAGGCCGAACAGTGCACATTTATTTTTAAACCCCAATTGTATCTACGTAAAACTTGGCATGAAATCATATTTATTCTTGTGTGAGAAAATGTCCCTGTTGTACAAACTTTATGATTACGGGCTTTTTGACAACTGTAACTTAAATAACAAAGCTTTTACGGACAATATTAAACGTAAACTAAAAAAGGGTAACTGTAAATTGCATAATTAGGATTGTTGATTGTAAACATCGAGACGAGCAATAATCACGTAGGAACATAGAGTGTCATTCCCATATGGAAAGAATTAATGAATTCCAACCTGAACTAACAACAACGTTGAGAAAGTGAATGAATTCTGCTAAAAATTTCACAAACAGATGTTTTGTTTCGTGAAAACTCACGGCAAGTTTTCCAGACGCCGACGACGTGCATCGTTGAATTGTTGACACTGCAAAGGACATCTGTGTCGAGTTTCTTGGCGTCGCACCACGGCAGCGTTTCTTTCCTCAATTTGTTCTGCTGAGTTCATAAGCTTTTCATTCACTAAATGTTACAAAAAGCTCGTTGAGGGGTGGTGAACGAGGGGGCCAAGACACAGGTCCAACAAGTTCGTTCCATCGTGAAAGATGTGCCTAGAAGTAAAGGACCATAATGCACCCTGCATATACTATATATGGACATATGGGGAGTGGAATTGCGTATATTAAACTGGGAATAATATGTTCCAAGACCATATGTTACGCCAGTCAAAAGGTTTGGCATGAGAGCAAGTACCAAGCATATTTACTGTCAGGATGCCGGATAGAAATCGAATAAATCTCCTCATGCACCTCATGCAAGCGGTGGTGGAGACCGCACGTAATTCAACTCAATAACTGAAGTCATTTGTCTTTGCTTTTTTGATGCGCATTTCTAATTCTTCTTTTCTTCTTCTCAGAAGTAAAAAGCCACCTAATATTCTATTTTAATTCAGGGTCATCCAAATGTATTCTAACATCCCTCTTCGTTTGTGAAAAAAATTTTTATTATTATTTTGAGTTTTGTGAGAAAAATTTCTTAAGGTGAAACATTGTTTTATGATATCAACAATTTGGGGCATACACGTATAAATGGACTTACACACAGATATATTTCAAACATTTCAAGTAAAAGGATATAAGCTTTCTAGAAGAAAAGAAAAATCTATGGAATTGTCTACTGACAAGTTAAAATTGTTATTATCTCAGTTATGAAAGAATTATTTACTAAACTTGGCGGGTTTGTCCCTTGACCTCCCGTGTGACAGACGTACCCGGACTGTTCTCTCAAGACTTGCTAGCGGTCATATTAAGTGCCTTACTTTCAACGGGGGCAGGAAAACAGTCAACGAACTCGTGGATCTAGTCTGACTCCGTCAGACATGGAGGATAAGCAACAACAACAACAACTAAACTTGGTCTTTCCTGAGCTATTGTGTGAAATCGGATCACCTCAGAATTAAGAAAGTAAATAAGAGACATAGGTTCTTAAAAACTTAAATTTTAAGAGATATTTTACTTTTGCCGAGAATTATGAATACTTATGAGAAATTAATCATTTGTAAAATTCAGAATTATATAAAAACGCTTTGAAATATTTCATCTAAAGTTTAAAATTAAAATTTCGTCTTAATCTTAAGTTTTAGAATTAAGAATTAATTTAAGATTCGCTTTAAATAAAAAGTCATTATGTATTTCGAAATTCTTTTAGAAAATGTTTCTTTTTTCCCCATAAATATATAAAAAAAATGCTTCGTTGTGCATTTATTTTACAGCATCATTTTGTGGACATTAAACCTTTCAATTCAACAAAACAATTCAGCAAACGTAAGATATACTGGAAGATAATATATAATACAAGAAAATACAAGAATTGTATCTTGTATTATATTGAATGTATAACATGCATTCCATCAGTATAACACAATTAAAACTCACTCATCTCTATTAAAAAATATACAAAAGCAAGCTTTATAATCAGTTTAGGAAACATTATTGACACTGTTGTCATATAATAAATCGAGCCAGTCTCTGAATTTGATAATTTTATGGTGGATATACTTGTTTATCTGGCAACCTGGATTTTTATTACGTCATAGAGATGGAGAAACATTATGAAAATGAAGAAAATTCTATTTAGAGAACCCTATGTTTATGTTTTTACAGGAAATTTAAAACATTTTACTTCATTTTGTGATTTTATTAAGAATTTGTTAGAGGATGGCTCCTCTGAATTTTTTGAGTGTGTTCTACAAACTCCATGATATTTTGGAAACTTAAAATTAAGATTGTATGTTATACTTTTTCATTATTTTTAATAATTTTTTTTATTCTGTATTATTATATGTTACCGTTTAAATCTGTGCCAACCTATTCCTTTTTAGTTTGCGTGCGACATTTTTATTATATATACTACTAAATTAAAGCATCTTTTATAAAATTAATCGTTAATTTAATTAGTATTTAATAATTTATATTTACATTTGAAAAAAATGATTCAAATAATTTCTTTAAAATTATTACATTACATTTAAATTGTATTTTATAATTTATGATCAATTTTTGCGTAAATGGGCCTATAATTAGATTAGCACCGCTAGAGATGCTGATATATGGGGAGTATATTCCGACAATCCTTCGTTTTCTTAAATATAGTTTTAGAAGTGTATCATCATAAAGTTTTATTTTAAGCTTTATTTCCCACTTAATATATTCTTAGGTGTTGTGGTTTGTTTAATTTTGTAAATTTCGTATTTAGAGCATTTTTAAGCATTTATATGAATTTTCTTAACATTTAATTTAATATAAAAGAATGATTCTCAATGAAAAATTATAAAAATAAGAAAAAAAATTTATGCACTGCAATATATTTTCTTATTTTTGAACAAGTTTTTACTAAGTATAAAAAACAGTTTAATTTTTACAGTATACATACTTTATTAAATCTCACAACAAAACAAAAATTGAAAGACTAGTTGACAACAAAACCATTGTTCCATTCTTTATTGAATTTCACTAATGTGTACAAGAAATAAAATATTAATTACCAACAAAGTAATTTTCACTGTTGGGAAAACTAAATGTGTCGATTGAAGCAAATGCTTCATTGTTGAAAATATGTTTCATTTCAATAATTTTTTTTCCTTCTATTTAAAATTTATCGGCCATAAGTAGTGCAACACAATCGATAGATTCGCTTCAATAAAAGGTCAAAAACTTTATCAATTTTAATAATTATGAATCTTTTTTATGCATCTTTAATTCAATTTCATATATCGTATAATGAACACCCTATTATTGATTTTTTTAAAACGTCTTAATATTTTGGAGTTTTTCATTTCAGGTTTTCGTTTGTTAATTTCATAATCAAGCATTTTAATAACTTAGCAACATTGCATCATGCACTTGTAAAATTTAATCTACTTATTTAAATTTGTGTTTATTCAATGCTTATATAAATCTATGTGGCACAGGTGCCGTATAATCCATGCGCCAAATTCTGAGATTGGCGATTTTTTGGCGGATTTTATTATGAATCTGACAACCTTGTTTTTGTTATGTCATATATATGGATGCCAATAAGAATTATGCAGAAAATTCTATTACGTCATCGCGCACTTCACGATACGTCATATTGGCAACATTTCTTCATTGCCAATAAATTCAGAATTTGGAATCATGGATTATACAGCACCTGTGCCATGTATGTTGCATTAAGAGTTTTAACATACCATTAGAATCCGACCATAAAAGAAATCTTTTAATTGAAAAAAAAAACATGAATGAAAAAATATTGTATATTTTTTAAAACTCATTCTGTAAGATTTTTCTAGTGAGATAAATAAGAGCTTCGTTTATAAAATAACGAAAAATTGTTTGAAACTGTAATATGGAAATAAATTTTTATGTAGGCTACATAATTCCAAAATGAATACATATTTGTTATAAATAATTTATTCCTAAAAAAATATTGGCACAGGTGCCGTATAATCCATAATGCCAAATTCTGAGATTGGCGATTTTTTGGCATATTTTCTTATGTATCTAGCAATCTGGTATTTATTACGTCATAGATATGGAGAGCTATAAAAATTATGTAGAAAATTATATTTTTGCAACCCTAGTATTTCCTTCATCACGCATGTCACAATACGCCATCTTGACAACATTTATTCATCACCAAAAAAATTCAGAATTTGGAATCATGGATTATACGGAACCTGTGCCAAAATATTTAATTTTTAACAAATATTTACTAAAAAATTTCAATAAAATATGATCAAAATTTTATTTCTTAAATTGAATTTAACATTTTTAAGTAAACTGTTCGAATTTAAAACGTATACTTTAGTTAAAGGAAACATTTTTTTAATAGCTTTGAATCATACAAATACTAATTTCATGGCATGTTTTTCATTATAAAATGAAATGGAAAATGTTCCTTCTATTTATAATGATTGCAGCAATATTTTGAATTTGAATATATTTGAAAAGATGCTATTGTAAAACAAGAATTCCACTGATCAAACAAGTTAATTCATTCCCATTTGAAGAAAAGGACAAAAGAGATATTGGACAAGAATATCACTAGAGAAAAAAATTTCTGGTGTGTTAATTTTTAGTAATTGATTAATTTTAATTGGGAGGGATACTGGGTCAGAAAAAAGATATTATCTAACAATTATTTATATTTTACAATGACATCTTATTTCGTAGTAAGTCTATTGGGAAAATTTTTTAAAATTCATTCTTCTAATGACATAAATAAGAGCTTCGTTAGTAAAAATACGAATAATTATTCGAAATTGGGAAACGGAAAGCAATTTTTATAAAAATATAATTGAAAAAGAATATTAATTTCTATAACAATTTATTATTCTTGAAAAAAACATTAATTTTTTTTAACAAAAGTTACCGAAAAAGTAAAATATTTAATTAATATTTTATTTTTAAATTGGAATTTATGTTTTATAGCATAAAGTTGGAATTTACAAATAATGCAGAGAATAAAAGAAAACATATTTAGTAGTTCCGCTTCAAATATTAATTTCTATAAATATTTCCTGCCCTGTCTTACATTATTGAACAAGATAAAACTGTTACAATTTATACTTATAATATATCATTATACTTTAGGCAACCATATAAACGACGGATATTATTTTCGTTTACAAATTTAAAAGAAGAACAAGGTGCTATTCCAAAACAAGAATTTCTAATCTTCAAACAAGCTTCTTCATTCTCCTTCGAAGACAAGGGATTAGGTATAAAAGATATGTAGTTCTACCTTAAAGCCGTAGAATAAAAGGATTGGTATGTTATTTCTGTATATTGATTTAATTTTACTAAAGAAGAAGACTGTAAAGAGAAAGGGATATAACCTATAAAATCAAAAATTTAAAACGACATCTTATTTCGTAACAAGTCAATATTGAAACTTTTAGCCAAATATAGCTGTAGATAAGATTTCAGATTACATAAAATTAAACACTCTAAGCAAAGTATTTTAAAATCATTTTCTCAACCGAAGCAATTTAACGGGGAAACTGCATAATTACATTTTTAATAGGTGTTAGAATTACAGGTTTTATTATTTCACGTAGGAATAATTTGAAACTTTGTATTGGGGAAGTATTATACAACTGTAGACGCAGTTAAATTAAAATGAGATTCAGATCAGAGAGAAAATATAAGAAAAACCATTATTCCCTTACTTGATAATTTTATGTTTAATTTCTTCAACCGAAGCAATTTATTGGGAAACTGTATAATTATATTTTCAATAAGTGTTAGGTTATACGAGGGTCATTCTGAAATTTTTGAGATACAACTAGGTTTATAAAGTTATACTTAAAAAATTTTAGGTGTGTTCAAAGTAGTCTCCTCCAGCATCAATGCACTTTTGTAGACGAATTTTCCACGGATTAAATGCCTCAAGCCATTCATTTCTTCCAATAGATGAAAAAATGCATTTATAGCCACATCAATCTCTTCTTCTGAATGAAAACGACGTCCACGTAAGTTCTTTTTTAGATTAAAGAATAACCAAAACTCGCACATAGCTAGATCAGGTGAATACGGCGGATGCTCGATCACTTTAATTTGTTTTTGTTTAAGAAACTCAACTGCTAATCATGCTGTATGTGAAGATGCATTGTCATGGTGAAGCATGAGTCCCCTAACATTCAGTTCTTGTAAAATTTCTGGAAGACATTTAATGATATACCAGTTTGCTGTTACTGTCTTCTGTTCTTCCAACTTGATGGCTTTGACCAATCCCGTACTTCTGAAGAAAACGGCATACATCACTTTTTACAGTGCGCGTTGTTTGTTCACCATTGTCGGTGTGGGATCATCTTCAAAGACCCATACTTTGCTTTCTTGACGTGTTGGAACGTCAAAACACGGTATGTACGTTTCATCACCTGTTACAATTTTAGAAATGATGCGGTGGCCACCATCATTCAGCATATTAAGAGTTTCTTTACTAATTCTGACACGCTCCTCTTTTTGATGCTCAGTTAGATTATGGGGAACCCAACGGCAAACTACTTTTTTCATATGTAATTCTACATGAATGATTTTGTGTATGGCTGCGGATCCAATGTTAAGTTCCTTCTGTATCATTTGATAGGTACAGGGATTATCATCCATTAACATTTTTCGTATGGCAGACACATTATCCGGGATTACTGCCGACGACGGCCTTCCTGTGTGTTCTTCATCCTGAAGAAATTTGCGACCTCTTCCAAATTCTCTAAACCATCTGAATACAGTAGCACGAGCTGGAGATTCATCACCAAATGCTAATTGCAACCGTTGAACGGATTCTTCTTGATTGAATCCTGCTTTGAAATCGTAGAAAATCATAGCGCGAAAATGTTCTCGCGTCAACTCCATTTTCTCTTCTGTTTAAAATTTATTCCACGCTAAACAAGTTGAAGTAAGTCAGTAAAAAATCGTCTTCTGTGTTAAAATACTTTGTACTTTAAAATTAAACCATTATTTTTATTTTGTAAATTATTGTCTGCGCGTATCTCAAAAATTTCAGAGTAACCTTAGTATATATTAGTTACAGGTAATTTTTTTTTTAACTTGTGGACATGGATGGTGTTTGGGGTTCGCAAGGGATATCGTTTATAAAATATTAATATTTTATTACATTTTATATTTATTAATATATTATTAATTCATTATTAAATAATATTATTTTATTTAGCAACAATTTGAAACTTCGTATTGTGAAAGAATTGTACAAATGTAGATGCAGTTATGTTAATATGAGATTCAGATCGGAGAGATAATATAAGAAAAAAAGCATTTTTCACTTAATACAGAAATTTATATTTAATTTCTTAAGCCGCAGCTATTTATTGGGAAAACTGTAAAATTATTTTTTCACTAAGTGTTAGGTTATATATGTTAATTACAGGTAATTTTAAAGCTTTAGGGTTGAGGGTGCTTAGGGTTGGTAAGGGATTACTTTTATAAAACATAAATTAATTTATTTCATTTAGCAATAATTTGAAACTTTGTATTGCGAAAGTATTATACAAATATAGATGAAGTTAACTTTAAAAAATCAGATTATAGAAAAAATGTAAGAAAAAGCATTTTTCACTTACTAAAGAATTGCATATTTAATTTCTTCATTTGAAGCAATTCGGAGAGAAAACTGCTTTATTATATTTTTAGGTATCTGTTATAGATTATATATGTTAGTTTCAGGTAATTTTTATGATATATTATATGGGTGGTTGGGCAGGACGGGGGAATACCTTTATAAATTATTAATAAATTTTATTATTCCATTTTGGAACATTCTTAGACTTATACATTCTTCATTTACCAAATAATTTTATGTTTAATTTCTTATACCGAAGCAAATCGGTGTGGAAACTGCATAATTATATTTTTAACAAGTGTGTTATATAATATATATTAGTTTCAGGAAAATTTCATGATTTAGTATGGAGAGTGATTGGACAAAGTGAGGGAATTCTTTTATGAATTATTAAAAATTTTTACTATTTTATTTCGGAATATATTTAGAATCATACATTCTTCACTTACTAAATAATTTTGTTTTATGTCACACACCGAAGCAATTCGGTGTGGAAACTGCATAATTATATTTTCAATAAGTGTAAGATTATAAATGTTAGGTTTAGGTAAATTTTATGATGTATTATAGAGGGTATGTGGAAACTGCATAAGTAAGTGTTAGATTATTTATATATGTTAGATTCAGGTAAATTTTATAATGAAATATGGAGGGTAATTGGGCAGGGTGAGGGAATATCTTTATAAAAAATTCAGAATTTTTTTTTCATTTCGGAATATTCTTAGACGTATACATTCTTAAGTTTCTAAATGTGTTTGAATCTTTAGTTACTTATGTTTAATTTCTTACACCGAAACCAATTGGTGTGGAAACTGCATAATTATATTTTTAATAAGTGTTGATTTATATATATTAGTTTCAGGTAAAATTTTATGTTCTTAGTATGGAGGTTGGTTGTGCAGGGTGAGGGAATTCTTTTATAAAATATTAAAAAGTTTTATTACTTCATTTCGGAATTATAATGATGGAGTTTTATATTCTTCACTTATTAAATAATTTTATGTTTAATATTTTTACACCGAATCAATTCGGTGTCGAAACTGCACAGTAATATTTTTAATAAGTGTGTTAGATTATATTAGTTTCGGGTAAATTTTATGATTTAGTATGGAGGGTGGTTTGGCAGAGCAAGGCAATTCAATTATAAAATATTAATAAATTTTATTATTTCATTTCGGAATATTAATAGATTTATGCATTCCTCACTTACTAAATAATTTTATGTTTAATTTCATCCACCGAAGCAACTCGTGGTGTGGAAACCGCATTATTATATAATCAAATACCTACTAAAAATGTATGTTATTTTCAGGTAAATTTCATGATTTAGTATGGAAGTTGGTTCGGTAGGGCAAAGGAATACTTTTATAAAATAGTAACAAATTTTACTATTTCCTTTCGGAATAATCTTAGTCCTATACATTCTTCACTTAATAAATAATTTTATGTTTAGTATCTTACACCGCAGCAATTCGGTTTGGAAACTGCACAATTATATTTTTGATAAGTGTGTTAGATTATATTAGTTTAGGGTAAATTTTATGATTTAGTATGGAGGGTTGTTGGGCAGGGCAAGGGAATATATTTACAAATTATCAAGAAATTTTGTTATATTATTTTCGAAATGTTCTTAGACTTATACATTCTTCACTTACTAAATAATTTTATGTTTAATTTCATCCACCGAAGCAATTCAGAGTGGAAACTGCATTATTATAATTTTAGTAGACGCTAAATTATATATATATATTAGTTTAAGATAAGTTTTATGATTAAGTTTTGAGATTGGTCGGGCAGGGTGAAGGAATTTTATTATAAAATATTAACCAATTTCATTATTTCATTCCAGAATATTCTTAGACTTATATATTCTTCACTTCCTAAATAATTTTATGCTTAATTTCATACACGCAAGCAATATAGTGTTGAATCTGCTTAATGGTATTTTTAATAAGTATTAGATAACATATGTTAGTTTCCGGTAAATCTTTAAAATTAGATTTAGAATGGTGAGTTGCTAGGCAAGCGAGGGAATACTTATATAAAATATTAAAAAAATTTATAATTTCATTTCGGAATATTAATAGACTTATATATTCTTCATTTGCTACATAATTTTATGTTTCATTTTGTTACAACGAAGCAATTCGGTGTATAAACTGCATTATTATAATTCTAGTAAATGCTAGATTATATATGTTAGTTTCCGGTACATTTTATGAATTATTATGAGGGGTGGTTGGGCAGGACAAGAGATTTCTTTTGTAAAATATTAACAAATTATATATTTTATGTTATTGTATTATATTTTTATAATTAATAAATTATTCTTATTATTAATAAATTAATGATTAAATATTAATTAGAATTTTTAGTCCAGCAGTAAATATTTTTCCAAATTTTATTTAAATTTTAAATGTAAACAGCGGAATAGGAGCTAATGAGAAACAACATACATTGATATCTCTTGCTAATAGTGGCAGCATAACTGGGAGGCTTCCTTAGAGGAAATTAAATTTTATGGAGAGAGGTAGAGGCGGGCGAGATATTTTATTTTTAAAATATATTAAATTTTGAATTTAATAATTATTTTAATACTCTTCAATTTTATTTTTTAATAAATGTAAAATGAGCTTACATAATTGGGTTTGAAGAATCTTTAGTCCAGCCGTGAACATAATTTTCCAAATTTTCATTAAATTTTAAAAATAAACATAACAATAGGAGTTCATGAGAGACATATATTGAGATGTGTAACAAATAGGGGAAGCTACAGAGTAGCTTCAATATTGAAAGGTAAAATTTACGAAGGGAGGTTGAGTCGGGCAAGAGATTTTTCTTAGAAAATATATTAAACTTTTAATGTACTTATTTTTATTGTAATGCCCTTCAATTTTAATTTTTTCTTTTTTAAGTATAACATTAGTTTTGTTATAAAAGGGTGAAAAGAATTTTCAGTCCAGCACCAAACACAATTTTCCGAGCGAGAGATTTTATTTTTAAAATATATTAAATTTAATATCGTTATTTTTTATGGTAATAAACTTCAGTTCAAATTTTTTAATAAATATAACATGAGTTTTTCATGAAAGGGTTAGAAGAATTTTTAATCCATCAGCGAAATATAATCTTTTCGCTTCTACAACAATCTTTATGAAATTGATAACTCTGAAATTCAAGCAATTGAAAACTACAGTCCCTATGAACTTTCCACAGACCAAGGGCGGTTCTGCGGGCTAAGCCACATTCAAACTTATCTATTTGCCTCCCAAAAAGTGGAAATTAATCATTTCTTCTTCTTATACTTAAAAAAAATATATATAAAATAAAATACAGAAAATGAAAAAAATTGTATTTATATATATGCATATATCATAGAATAAAAAAAAATATTTTGTCTTTGTATAGTTATATCAATACTGTTACTATGTATATAATTTATTTTATTTTTTTTTTGCACTCTTGTTTGTAATGTGTATTCAAATTTTTCTTTTTTATGTTTATTCAATTTCATGCAAAGAACTCTCGTTGGGAGCACTTTAACCTAAGCAAAATATTTTCTAAATCTTTTGTGTTTAAATAACCTTATGTTTTGAAATCATTATGTTAATCTCAACTAAAGTTAGGTGTAGAAAAATTTCTTAGGAACAGAAGGTACATGGCCATTTAGGCTAGGAACCTAACAAACACTAGATCCACTTCTTCTTCTTTCATGTTAGTCTTAATGGTAGTTAAGAGAATATAAACATGAAGAATTTTACTATTAAAAGTTAAGAATTTAAACTTAATCAGATTATATTAATAATTATTAAGTTAATTAGTTTTAAATAATATTTAAATTTAAGTTTAATGAAGGGGGTGGGGGGAATCGAACAACCTTGGTGCGGGTCAAACCAGTATTTTCATCATATGGCCATGGCAATAAGTCATTTACACAAGCAAGCATAACAATCAGTCCAACAAATCTCACAATGTCTTTGTCTATTTTTGATTTTGCAGTATCTCGACTTTCATATACAATTACCTGAGAGTTCGAGGAAAAGTCGGTCCAGCACCGGGAGAGCACCTAGTTTATTGATAAAACAAAAAGGTCTTTTATATCATGGGGTAATACATAGAAATATAGGTTAACATTTGAGTTTGTATTGTTTACATAATATTAGTTTTGTTACAGAGATCTTTTTTTTGTTTCTTGGTTACAATGATAGTTATTTGTATTTTAATACAAGTTTTTACAGATGATCAAGTTTTTATACATGTGATGTACATTGGTATCATTATATATATAGCAATTCTTTAACAGTTTGCATAGATACAATTCACATATAAAGATCAGGTGCAATTTACATATAATTGGATGTGATAGGCTTACCATTCATTATTATATGGAGACAAATAGCATATAGTGTTAGTAGTTAAAGTAAAGCTTAAGTTTGCACTTTATAAATTTATGTATTTATGTTTTTATTTCACTTTGTTTTATTTATTTATTTATATATATATATATATATTTTCCTATCCCCATTAGGGTTTTGTTCATCATTTTACAACTTTATTATTCAGGTCACCTGTATTATCATCAGTTTCTACCGTTTAGCTTGGGGAGTAAGGCAGAATGCTCTTTCTCCCAATCAATCAATGTCAGGCAGGGATGCATTGGAGAGGAGCAGCGAAGAGTTTGTGAGGGGTTGTTGGGGGAGTGAATAGGCCAAGCAGCGTAGGCCAAGTGGTTTGCTTCTCGGGAGATGCTGAGCTGTTGTTGTTGTTGCCGTGTGCCAGCTAGGCTGGCAATATGGGGTGCGCTGCTCCACTTTTCCAACTGAACCAAATTTTGGTGTAGAGTCCGACTTCCTCAGTACACACATGCCATAGGTACCCGTTTAAAGGGTAGGCAACCATTCACACCTTATTCATACAAGGAAAGGACAAAGACAGGCTAGATAGAGAGAGAAAGTACATCCATGCCCGAACCGGGATTCGAACCCAGGACCTCCCTATCCGCAGTCAGGCACTCTGACCACTAGACAGGGCGGGCGGCTCTTTGCTCATTACTATCCCATTTTGGCAGTGTAACTTTTGCCGAAATTCATTCATTCATTGTCGTGTGCCATCTAGGCTGGCAATATGGGGTGTGCTAATCCACTTTTTCAACTGAACCATGTTTTGGTGTGGAGTCCGACTTCCTCAGTACACACATGCCATAGGGAACCGTTTATAGGGTAGGAAGGGTAGGGAGGGACGAAATTTGTTTCAACACAAAAAACCAAAGAAAATGATATAATAAATGAAATACTATCGCTAAAATGTTTAGTTGGAAAGTTTTAAATATTTTTTAACAAAAAACGTTTAAAATTGAGTCTGTTGACAAAATATTTAAGAAAGTTGTTACTAATGACACTTCGACAAGTCAAGCTTGCTATGCCTTGGCTATGCGAATTTAAGTTGAATGGGAGCGTCTTTCGTTTTAATCAGAGCACCATGAAGGTGAAAGTACGACCTTTCTCTGCACACACATGCCATAGGTACCCATTTATAGGGTAGGCAACCATTAACACCTTATTCATACAAGGAAGGGACAAAGACAAGACAGATAGAGAGAGATAGTACATCCATGCCCGAAGTGGGATTCGAACCCAGGACCTCCCTATCCGCAGTCAAACACGCTGACCCCTAGACAAGTTGGGCGGCAGATGCTGAGTAATCCTGGTTTTAAGAAAATAAAGACGAGAAAGAGAATTTTATACCTCGTTTTCACATTTATGTGACACAGAGATCTGCTGCAGAAAGCAAGAAAAAAATTTGCTTGCAAAAAAATTTTTCTTTAATTATTTGAATCTCTAAAATCCAAAGACGGAGGAAATAACAAATGAAGTACCGTTCTATGAGCGTCTGATTTTAAAGAGTTTCGTTTCTATGTAATTTGTATACTTAGTTTATGGTCATTTTTATGCACACAATGTAATGACCTACAATTCAAAAAATATTCCAAATCACTACTGCAGACAATTGCCATACCGTAGGTGGATTTCAACCTAAGAATTGTTGAACCAAAAGCCTCCTACAGCAATTTTTAATGGAATTGTTATAAAGAGTTATTTTGAAATGCTTCAGATACTGGCAGACGAAGAACTGAATGAAAAAATTTAATGTTAGATCTGTAAATAAGAATACAATTTTACCCCAGTAGTTTATTTTACTTATCTTTCAATTATTTCATTTATTTATTACATTACATATATTCAGACTTGTATGCTTGATTCTTGAGATCCGCTTGTAAGTCTTCGTCGATAATAGGACAAATAGCACAATGATAGATGTACAACCACAGAAGAATAACGAAGAAAACACCCAGGGCCACGGTGGGAATCGAACCCACACTCTTACGCTCTCAAGCGATTAGCGGAGTGATACTTTGACCACTCAGCCACGGAGCACCCTAGAAGTAAGGATTGTTTCACTATTTCACGCAATTTGGAGATGCAGTTGCCAGTCCACCATGGAAAATTTCTTTCAAGGCGGAAATTTGTAAAAAAAGGTGTACATTGTCTAGTAATCTAAAGACATTTTAAGACACTCGGCCCGACTTTAAGACACAGACTCATTAAAACCCATTTAAATGAGAAGTCTGCAATCAATCTTTCAGTGAGAATTCAAGTCTGATTATTATTGATAATAATTTTATGTAAACACACAAAAAAAAACTTCTTGTGATAAACCCTTTCAGGGTGAAATATGGAATCAAGGTTTCAGTAAGAGAGGAACTCTAACACCACATAGGAGGACACACTCTGGAAAAAATCCATTTCAATGTAAAATTTATTTTATTTTATTTATTACATTACATATATATTCAGACTTGTATGCTTGATTCTTGAGATCCGCTTGTAAGTCTTCGTTGATAATAGGACAAATAGCACAATGACAGATGTACAACCACAGAAGGATAACGAAGAAAACACCCAGGGCCACGGTGGGAATCGAACCCACACTCCTACGCTCTCAATTTTCAATTAATTTTTGACTAGAAGAGTAACATAAATCTCAAGCACCCCACCAGGATTTGCATGCAGAGTCCCAGAAACCTGTTGCACAACAGTGATTGAGATCGAGGTCGGAATTTTATGCTTCGGTGAGCTCTGCCCCATCGTGAAGCCACGTTGAAACCGAGAAAAAAATTGCAATGGCTACTAATTTTATTTATTTTACTATCATATCAAAGAGAAAATTGTCTTGTGCTCGTTCAGAAAATTTGCCCCCTTAGATTTGTTAAGTTTAATGCGAAAATAAAATCCATGTAATTTGACCACTCGGCTAAGGAGTGGGTGGATAAGAATTAATTATAATGTGACTCGTTTGTAATTTAAAAAAATGGTATTAAAATAATCCCTATAAAAAGAAACAGTAAAAGAAGATTATTTGCACTAAAATCTAACAGAAGCCGCATTCCTAAACTTTCAGTAGCCTTGGCTATAAAAATCCAGTTTAATACAAGTGAAACAGAATTCTATATACAGACTATGAAAACATGCACAGGTTATAAGATGATATATTTTGTAGAAGGGTATAAGAAAAAGAAAATACAGTCTAAATTTCAAAATATTTTTGCAGGAGTTATTACTGTGGAGAATCATTTATAGCTAGTCAATTATCTTGACATAATGACACGTTTAGTGAAGAGAAAATTTTTCTAAGGAAGTACTAAAGTTACATGAGAAGATTTAGTTTTGCTATTTCTTAATCTTTTTCTTTTTTGTTTACAAATAGCAAATAGAGTGCAAAACATATTTGTTGCTATTATATAATATGCCCAGCTGTTAGCATTGAGAAAGGGGCAAATGATGGTCCCTTACATACATACATAGCAGTGCAAAGCCCCGGACTCTACCTTAAGAATGTGGTATACTCCCCCATCACAAAGTGCCTAGTAATTTTTAACCACGATCAGGGGACGAAATCACATCTGAGCTGGCACCTTCCTCTTCTCATCCACACCACTCCAGGTAACTTTATACAGTAGGACACCCAGTAAGTGTATACATATAAAATGAAACAGGGATTTTTATTTGGGAATTTCGGAGGGGGAGGGAAAAAAACCGGAAATTTTGGAAGATATTGGGAATAAACTCAACCAATCATGTTTCGCTTCATGGATTATTTTGCCTTACATATAAGGAGCGAAGTGAAGTAAATTACATAAATGTGATTGAAAAAATATCTGTTCTATCTAGAACAAGGCGCTCCGTGGCTGAGTGGTCTAAAGCAGCGGTTCTTAACCTATGGGGCGCGACCCGAAATTGGGTCGCGAAGCATATTTCTTGGGTCGCGCTGAGTCGAACCAAAAAAGTTAGTAATACACACCCAAAATAATAAGTAATAC